>CM076571.1:4662103-5021412 GCA_034641835.2 Pinus albicaulis
TAATCTGGGATTCGTAAGCTGATGAAGTGTGGCGCACTATATGTGCAAGATAACCTATTTCTTATCTTTTTGTTGTTTTTGGTTTTCTAATGTGAGATGGAAATTCTAAAATAAAAACAAGTATGGTTATGATTGTTCAAGGCAATGATATCCTTTATAATGATTTACCAACTTCAAACTTCAAAAGGAATTTGAAACATACAATGACAAAACTTGAAAGGAAATGAAAGTGTGCTGCTAGCCTAATAAATCAAACATTGAACTATTGAGCATGAAAACCAAACTATCCTGGCTGCTGTCTAAACACAAAAGAAACTATGCTTAAAGAAATCCAAGAATTGCAACAAAGTAAATCTAAATCAAATTACATCAACTTATATTCTGATCCCTCGCCATTAGTCCAGCTATGGCTTTCGGAGGTAACCATAAACAACTTGAGCAATCTGATATCTAATTTGCAGAAAAAAGAAACTAATATCAAACTACACACTCATACTTCAATCCCTCACCATCAGTCCAGCTGTGGCTTTCGGAGGTAACTGAAAATGACATGAGCAATTTAATATATCTAACTTGCAGAAAGTAAACTAATATCAAACTACACACTCATACTTCAATCCCTCACCATCAGTCCAGCTTTGGCTTTCGGAGGTAACTGAAAATGACATGAGCAATTTAATATATCTAACTTGCAGAAAGTAAACTAATATCAAACTACACACTCATACTTCAATCCCTCACCATCAGTCCAGCTGTGGCTTTCGGAGGTAACTGAAAATGACATGAGCAATTTAATATATCTAAATCTAACTACTGAAACAAATGTGCAAGACTGAAATAAACAAAGTAGTACTGGAATTAAATAAAAACTAAGAAAAATAAATTAGCAGCAGAACAATATTGATTCCATGTCATTAGTCAAAAGATATGCAAATGCCCGGGCTGCCTATTTGTAATCTAAAACAAGAACACTGATCAGTTAATCAACAACATAACACATGAAAGATTATGGACAGAAGTAAAATGTAAAGAATGAAAGATTATGAACAGAGATGAAGCATAAATATCATGAAAGATGCAATGTATAAACACGTGAATGACTTATGGCACAATGAACTTAAAGAAACGAAACAAGAAACTATACAGTAATGCACAAAACCTCAGCGTGTGCAGGGGCCCTCTGCACTAGCCTCGGGCAACAGCCTTCAAATACGAATTACGCTTGGAAACAGAGTCTTCTTATATATTAAAATGCAGTCATAACAGAGAAATGATATTACAGCACAGTGGCAACGTAATTACATTACAGAGCTATCTGGAGGCTAACTATTATGCGTATGGAAACGCGTTATTTATAACAAAGGTGATATAACTAATTCCCTAAAGTTTGTGCTGATGGAGACACGTGAACCATCACGTCCAGAGATCCAGCATCATGGCCGCGGTGAGGAGTAAATCTATGAAGAGTGGATGTTGGATTCGGCTTATGGAGCCGTGTACAGGTGTTGATGTGTCTCCCGTAAATAAGAAACGGTCATACAAATCTTCACGTGATGAGAAACAGAGTCCTGTCACCGTGGGACTCTACGGTTGACTTCCACTTGGCCACCTTTGACCGCAGCCTCCTTAGGTGAATTTGCCCAAGCCAATAGGACACAATCCATGTCCACATCATTTCTGACTTGCCCATGTGGCTCAAATTGCCTGAAGACACCTGTAACATAGACTTTCACAAAATGGCTGCGGAAAGTTGCAGCAGCTGCGGAAAGTGACAAGATTCCGCAACTAAATGAGCAAAAATCTAAATCAAACAGTAGACACAAAACATAGTTAAAAACCATTTTAGATGCTCTTTTACAATTAATGTATGATGATATTGACAACTTATAAGGTTCAGGTGAATGAAAAAGGTCTAGAAAGGTGTATAGGAAAGATGCAGATTTGAGACTCAACAACCACGTCAGATATCATTTCATCTGCGTGGATCTTTCATTCTAGTAAGGTTTCCCTGAGCACATATTCCTATCCCCCAGCAGCTGGTGTGCAACAACCGATATACCCCAATTTATTCATTGGTAAGAAAACACTGGTCATTGTCTCTAATCTTTCCAATTATTGCTCAGCCAGTATCAGTTGCAATCAGGCACCAACATGTGATTTTTGGCAAAACCCTCAACTGCCCGAAAACCTTACGGTGAATTCACCCCATCCTGGAAAATCTAAAGAATCTAATACATTGGATTATCAATCTGTTAGTGCGCCAACATTTGACCAAATTGATACAAAGCCCACTGACATTTTGCAACTCACCACAATCTATGATCACATCCATTCACCTGTTGATCTTGCCGGACCGTCAAAGTTGGGAAACCCGCCGCTTGAAGATCCGGAGTTTGTTCAAGACGGTGAGGAATTGCAACCTCCACTAAAATTGGATTCAGATCCTCATATCCTTGACAGATTCCAGGAACAACTTCGAACTAGGGTTTTCAAAATTAGGGTTTCTTCTCTCAGATGCACAAACATCTATAATTCGCCTGGCACATGCTTATTGTTTCCATTCCATAAAACCGATCATCCTCAACACCATGATGAGTTTTCCATTTGGTTCGACGGAGCCTATCTGGTGGATGTGCCTGCAAATCGGAAATGGCTTACCCAATGCCCATCAGACCTAGGATTGTGCATGAATGGATGTGTGTCATTTATAAGTTTTGAGTTTCAAGAACATATTGTTGTGTATCAGGATGAGAGTGGAATTCAGCTTGCACAATCTATTATGGCATGTTCTTTGGTAAGTATCCATGATCCTCTTGCCATTGCACATGCTCTTCAGGTAATTTTTGTTGTTACTACACTTTTTTGGATGCTAGCTCTGATCCCGAGCATTGTTGTTGTTGCAGGATGGGAACTAATGTGGTGGCTTCACTGGAAAATTGATTTCACATAACCCGACTGCACCATTGGTTAAGCTAGGGTTTAGGTGTAAACTAGCTAGGACCTATTAATAAAATTGTTAGTTCAAAGTTTTTGATTAAGTTTACTTGCAAAATTTTTACTTTATAATTTAAAATGTGTTTGTTATTTTTTTTTACGATTAATATCTTAGGCATCATCATGTTACAAGTATTTTGCACTCATTTCTTTTAGTATGCTTGTCGCTGCAAAAATAATCACTGCTTGTATTGCGCCTCTTTCCACCTACAACTGGTTGATCATTTCTCACACATGGCGTTGCATTGCATCTTGAGCCTCACCTATTACATTGCGTCGTACACTATCTTCCTCACATTATTTCCACAATATTTCCTAGCACTGCATGAGCCCTCATTGAAACCCTACCACCTTCTGGACTGGTTTTGCCCTGATTTCTGAAATAATAATCCCATTGTTTGCGTAAGGTTGTGGTGGCTATCTCAAGAGGCAGCTTTCTCTCAGGACAGGTCATCAGAGTCTCTTTCTCAGCAAGATGCGTATGAGTCTAAACTTATTTAGACGGGGAGATACGAGCCGGTTGCTTGTGGGACACCTAATGAGTTTGAATGGCCTATACCTGTAACCTAAGCCTTGTACCTAGCATAGTCTTGGATAGCTTAATGATCTGTTTTGCATGCTTCGCATATTGTGGTGAATGGGATGTGAAGGTTCGGCACAAGGGCAAACCCAAATCAGGATATCTTTTAGTTTCCGTAAAACAAGGAACAACCTCTCTTGCTCATAAAGTAAGTTGGGATCCCTCATCCGCCCATGAAGAATAAGTGCCACGAGCACATGAAAATAAGTGCTGCAAGCACATGAAACAAATAAGGGTAAAGGATCGAGAAATGCTTCCTGCACAGAGAGGTAACGCAACGACTCCGCCGGGGTACTGACCAGGCTCGTTGGCAACGGAGCAACGTTTGTGATTTCTTGAAGTGACTCCGCCGGGGTACTGTCCAGGCCTGCTGGCAGCGAAGCAACACCGGAAACTTACTTTTAAAATTCCTGAGAATAATAAACCCACTGCCTTGCTCTTCACATCATCAACAAGCTACTGGTGTATGTGAGCTTTCTCTTTGATGTGTCCTGATTAGCGAGACCTAGCTGAGGCACAAGGACTAGGCATACCTGTAAAGGCCAAAGTAATTCAAAGGGTCCCTGCAGAACTTGTTCAATATTCCCTTGCATCACTATTTTGGCTTAGAATTTTGTTGTGATATTGACAGAGATGCTGGATTCTACCAGTGGTTCACCATTTGTTGTAGCTGCTACAACACCACCCAAAATTTTGGCTATATTCGAAATTTCGGGTCCCCCTCTGCTCGCTTAGTCATTTAGGTCTTTCACCCGACCTGCATTCAGTGACATCCCAGCAGCCTACCCCCAACCCCTCATGAGATTTCTCACCATCATGATCAGATGATATAGCTACAATCACGCCATGTGCGGGTAGGATCATCAGGCACATGCTCAAATAGGAACTTTCAATGTATTGGGGATGTATTTTAGAAGCCCTTTCACCATAGGTCATTAGGCATTTTTGTTTGAGCAATTCACTAAGCTCATTAGTCTCATATAATTTATCTAAGGGCACCATTCTCAAAGAATAACTATGAGCTAATGGATGTTGTGATTTTTCATGCAGGTCAATCCCACGGATGATACACCAAACAATGTCATCACCACGCCGACGAAAAGGATAAGAGTAGTGCGAGCTGAAACATGAGAAGTGGAAGAAATGTATCACATGTATGCAGGGAACAAGACCACGTGAGTTGAGGAAATTTTCGGTCACAATTGAGTCACAACTTCATTTCTAAAAGGAGAAGGTTACCTTATTGGAATGGTTGTGTTATTAAATGATGAGTTGACTCAAAAGCATCAATTTTCCATGTGATAATTTTGGTAGGGCTTCTGAAGAAAACCCTTGTCATTCCGAATTTCCATTGTCATAGCTTCGGGCGGGATCCCAGTGAGGTTAAGGATATATATGACAAATATCACTTTATCGATTTACTTTTCACCATGCCTTTGGGCAGCTTTATGAACTGATTCTCCATCTTATTGGTAAACACATATAATATACCCATAACAACATCATTAAGGTACGCTACTAAGAATGCATTAAACGCGCAATTATATTGAGAAACCAAACCATAACTTGTGCAGTTAAGGCATATCAAAGGCTTCAGAAAAACCAATCCGAAAGAACAGAGCACATCATACCCAACAAATTTTTTTTAACTTGCTTACCCTATCCGACTGAACAGCTGGCGTCCTTTGGCCAACCTGAGCTTGCAGTCTGGTCTAACAATGTCATAAATGCATTATCGAGGGATTTTTATGGAGCAAAATTTAAAACCTTGACGACGTCCAAAGGATTAAAATAGGGGCGGAGAAAACAGTAGCTCCTGCACCAGACAGCGTTCGCTCTGTCACACCTACAGTCTGTGCATTGGAATCAGAATTGACAGGAACTAAAGAACAAGGATCTTTCTCTAAGTCTGTCATTGCCTTTTGCAGGTAGAACTTCGGTTAAGGTGCCATAGCTACTGCACGTTTAAACTATGTAACAACCGCATGAAGTTTTGAATTGTTCGTTTGGTTTTGTAAGCCTGCTAAAGAGCTTCGGGCGCAACACATTATTCCGATTTTCAACGCGTGGAAAATGTTTAAGTATGGTGTGGCGGAGTTCAAGAGAGGGAAGGGGTAAAAGCAGTTGGAGCGAAGATTACCACTGCATGCAGGAACCTCATGATCCATCATGGTGGCTGCCATAAAGACAGACTCCTTTCAAAAGAATTAAAACGTTGATACCTTGCATTCGATACATTGAGGAATTCCAGAGAGATTAGAGGAACAATAACAGATCTCACTCCTACGTGATGACACGTGTGAAGGGAACAATCAAACATTAATATGGCAGTTTTAAGAATATCGTCAACAATCCGAAGCGTTTTCCACATACCACTCTGATGCGCCGACACCATTACTGATCAAACTACTAGTTTGCATGAAAAAGGTTCACGTCGTCGCCAGTGGTGGAGCATAAGAGGGACTCACAATGCGGCATGGGCGAAAAATATCCTCCCATAAATCGTGCGTCTTAGTGACTAACCTAGTTTTTTTCTGGTGGAAACCGTTGGTGTCTAGCGCATGAGGAGGATTGGACTGGCTAATCACCAAGTCTCACGTACTGATGGAGCAACCAGAATTGCAACTAGCGGAAATGGCAACTTGGAAACTAGGTTAAGCCATGCTACCCCTACGCAATGTGTTTTAAGCATGCGGCTAAGCCATGGGGGGGCTGAAGTATAAACACAGTCGACCTACAGTTTATTTCTGTTTTGAAATACCATGAGACAACCTCTGAGACAGTGAGGTCGCGCGCAACATCAGCATGCATGCAAGGAACACAGCATAGTAGCCCTAGACATGAACTCACTGCAACCGTTGAATTACAACACAGAAGGGAAATGTATCCTACTTGTCTTAGCATGGTGAGGTCGAAACGTGTCTTCAAGCGTTCATGGTCCGCAGTTGTAGAATTAACTGTTGAGCTCCTCCCACGCGATTTCTGCCGAGGTCACACAACCATAAATGCCAAAAAAGGAACGCACGATCGCTGGGAGGCATGTTATTTTCACTGCCCACAATCCGCACCAGATGACAAGGGCTGCGACCCCACTACAGCGAGACCCCTATCAGGTTTCAAATACAGCACCCAAGAGAATCTTCCACGTACGCGACCCCCGACCATGCAGTTGTGTGACCTAGTCGCCAGGTCACAGATCAGGAAAATTCATCCAAGGTGCGACCACTCGACTCAGTGACTCCTGCCCAAGTTTACGACCTAATGCAAATACACTGCAAGATGCACGAAATATTTCTAAGGTAAGGGAGAGACCTCATACTGCGATCCCACGGCTCTCAAGTGGGAAATTATTTACATCACAGTGGGAGTTAAGCGCGCCATAAATCTTAGGCCTCCATGATCATAAAAGAAGAATTTTTCTTTCATAAAATGTGTGATCAGTATTGATACAAAAGCATTGTCAACTACGCCACAGAGGGCAATCAACAACTTAATAGGAATGTCGCTATACGATCACCAGATTCGCCTTTGTGAAGCATTTGACTTCATCCAGGTCTACAACTTCAAGGGTCGCAAGTATGGAAGATCTATATCATCAAGGGAGGTAGAAGCAGCAGACCCATGTCAATGCCCATGTTTCATAAATTATTTCTATATGGTATCATGTTCAAAAAGAAGGAGGGAGCATCATGTCTCACCAAAGTAATTATGGATCCACCCTTAGCACTGAATCCATAGCGATACCAACGGACGTTACAAAGGGTTGAACAAGCGCAAAAAAAACCCACTTGAGCCATTCTCCCTGATCACATAATGGCACAACATTTGACCACACAAGGGTCCAACTGATTTTAGCTGTGATAAATTATTGCATTTCTTATGTTGGTTCCCTGACATGCGTGTATATATATCTGTATGTATATGGCTAATGCAAATTCATTTATCTGTAGGTAATATGAGAAGAAAAAGGGACTATGTTGATCGACTTTGTTTTCTTGCAGGTAACATATCATTACATGCAAATTCCCTTAGCGCAGCAATGACATAACCGGCAGATAGAAGCTGTTGTCTCACATGGCGAGGGCTAAGGCTGGCCTCTGGAGAACAAGGTTATGATATCTATGAAAGAGAAATGCAGAAGGGATGACCGAAGGTCTAAGGTCGCAAATTTTCTCAGGTCATTGGGTTGCATAGTCGCACTCCCTGTTAAAATCCCGATGGCACGACCCACTGAACCAGCAACTAGGTCGCAAGGTCGCATAATCTGGGCAGGTCGCAGGTGACACATTTACCTGGGTCGCGAGGTCGCAAATTCAAGGAGGTCGCAAGGTCGCAAATCCAAGGAGGTCGCAGGTCGTGGATGGTCCGAGGTCGCGAGGTCGCAAATCCAAGGAGGTCGCGAGATCGCAAATCCAAGGAGGTCACAGGTCATAGATCTACTTGAGGTTGCGGGTCGCAGATTTCTTCAGGTCTCAAGTTGCAAAATGGACTGGGTCGCAGGGCAGCCCAACAGTCAAGAAGGCCAAAGGTCAAGGAAACCCAAAGGGCAAGTTTTTCCCTATAAATACTTCCTTCGGGAACTTTTAAAGGACCTTTTTTTTGGGACTCGAGCTGAGTGCATTGTATTACCAGAGGATTATACATTTGAGCATGAATACAAGAATTTTGAAAAATCCCTTTGTAGATCTGGTGTTGTCATATGTATGAGCGCTATTGAGTATTCTATTTTCAGTTTTTGAACATCTTTAGATTAAGGGAACTGTATCTTTAATTCATATCACAATTGCATAACAGTTTTCTGAGTATGTTAATGGTGGTTGAGTTCATTTCACTTTCTTAACGAATGTTAATGACTTTTTTTATTAGCATTTGTGTTACCATTTAAAACTTTTAGGAAGCGAAGGGTGTTCTTGCCATGAGGAACTGTTTCCTTTGTGGCCAGAACAGTTTACAAGCATGACCCTAACGAAGTGTTGTTAACAACATTTCCTTCGGTCTTCATGCTTTATTATTTCCTCTTGCTACTCATAGTGTTGTGTGTACATTTAATGCATCAATCATATGTCTTGTATCATTTTATTAGGTGTGCATCCACTGTTTTATAAAGTTTAAGCGAGACCCAAAGAAAGGAGAAATCAATGGTAGCCGGACCCACACCCCGGACGGGATCCCTATTCCAAACGGTTCAAGGTCTAATTGGGACCTTTTACCGAGGATATCCCCTACTGTTGGCCGGACAGATTTTCTCTTCAACACGTTGATATATGGCACGCCATGTAATTCTTCACGGTTTGATAGATATTCATGTTTGAAGTTTGTAACCCTAGTTGGTGGGATAAAACCCCATGGGGTTGGGGCATGGGTCATTGAAAAGTCATAATTAATATTTTTTAAGCTCCTAAAATCCCTCCCACGTTCACTTGTTTAAGCCCCTCTCAACTTAAGAATTCATATAAATTGTGATCTTCATTTCCTCCTTATGCAAGGGATTTGGCCATCTAAAACAGGTCATCGTGGAAGTTTCGCTCTAACGTTTTTTCTACGAAGGTTTAGAAGCTGAAATTTTTATGAGGTGAAGCCAAAATCTTGAGAAAGCTGCAATAAAAATTTTAGATAAATGTGCACAATAGTTTTGGAGATATGATCTATGGAAGTCAGGGTTTTTGCCGGCTCCTGAAATTCATCTCAAAGAAGTGACCTTGGTAAAATCATCATAACTCTCTCTCTGAGTATCAGATTGGAATTTCGTAAAAATTGGTAGATAGGGCACAGTCCGTAATGTTTTCTCTATAAATTTCAGAGCCAAGTAAAGAAACAGTGACATATGGCATGCCATACAAGTGAGCTCTGCTGAAACAGTCCATAATTAGGGCATTGTGAGAGATTGGGCATAACTCTTTCTTGAAGAATCCAAATTGGGTCAGACTTGTGGCATTGGAAAGAAGACTCAGAGGAATACTGCAGGACCAAAAATTAGATATTGAGGATCTGAAATAATAGAGATACACCAGATTCAATATCGAGCTCCTAGAGGGCAAGAAAAAGCTAGATCATGTGTTGTCAAGGGTTGCAAAGGACTAGACTTTCTACAGTAGTAAAGCAAAGCAAGGTGCAGCAGAGGGTAGCATGACAAGAGAAGCAACCAAGGTGCATAACACCAGCAATAAGTTCATCATATGAAGTCTTCTATTGGGCAGCACTGCATACAATCATTGTAAAGGTATCATTGTACTTGGTCATTGTAAATACATTATTGTACAAATTGTACTAGTGTCTATCTGCCAAGGGTTGAAGAGGCAGTGTTGGGAGGTCTAGGATCATCATTAGGTGGTTGTATAAAAGTTGGGGTTATGGTCTAGTATATCATCTTCTTCTGCGTCATTCTATATCATTGTAAAGTGGACCATTTTCCCTGGTACGGGAGTCAATTCTTCTTTTATTCTTCTATAGGGTGGTAGGGTGGTGCTAGGGTGAGTTGTAGCTCATTGGGTGTTGGGGAATCCATTTAGTTGACTACTGAAGAATCTCAGGCGTTGGAGCGTCCATCCAGTGGGAGCTGGAGAAGAATGCTTTTCTAGATTCTAGGATGTTGGAGCTTTATTTTCAATTGGAGTTGAATATTAAAGAATTATTAGAAAAGCATTAGGTGTTTTTTGTCCTGGAGTGGGTTTCCACCTTAAAAACTGCGTGCATTTGTGTTCCTCTTGTTTGCTGCTATCATTGTACAAACATTGATAAAAATTGAAGATTAAATAATGCTCTAATTGAAAGAAATACTGATTCACCCCCCCCCCCCTCCCCCCTCTCAGTATTTCCAACAAAATTTGGGCATTTTTGGACACATTCTTATTTTTTGTGAATTTTAGGCCTAAAAGCATAAAATAATTGGTGCCTTAACTTTTTCTCGGAGCATCCTTAGCTGAAGAAAAATATATTTTTGGATTCCTTGACATCAAAGGAACATGCTCAGAAATATTTAGATCAAATGAAGTTGTTTTGGTATCTCAAAAAGGCCAAAAACAACCATTTTTCACCTTTCTGCCCCTAATATCAGCAGGTGCTATGCTCCTGGGTTTTTTCGCTATTTCTCCTTTTTTTATTGACTTCTAGGCATCATATTAAAAAAAATCAAGTATTTTTGGAAAGTAGACTTCTGTAGCTTTCCAACGAGCCATCACGGGACTCATTTCAACATCGAGAGGTCAGCCAAAACTTCACTGCAAGACAGACCTTTTTCTGGCGCTATGTTCCTATAAATTTTGCTGAAAAGCAGTTTTCTGAGTGGTGACTGGGCCAAATCTGCGTTAATAAATTTCATCTTGTGTGTCAGGCCTTGAAAGTGATCCTTTTTTGCTATTTTGGTCCGAAAAGATATTTTTGAAAGATATTTTGTGCCTTGGACTTTGTTAAGCCTCAAGGACAGTTTTAGATATTTGTTTTTGGCCAATGGCCTTCTAGTTGCTCTAGGTGTCTTTCCTCCTCTTTGGCTTATATAACCAAGAGGATTCATTGTAACAATGGGGCAGAACTTGATATATTTAGAGCAATACATAGCATTATGAGCTTGGAAGAAATACTTGTTTTATGAAGTGGATGATGTCTTGCTTGGCTTGATGGTGGAGGAGCATTGTGTGCAGGATTCCATGGCTTGGTGAATGGTGATGTTTCTCTGATTTTGTTTATGTTTTCCTTGTTTTCATTTATGTTCCATATTTCTCATTTGTTGTAGATCAGAAAAGTATATGTTGAGACATGCTCATGGAAGCACCTCAAACATCCTGCATGTTACAGCTTTAATGTTTTCCTCTTCTTGATCATTTCTAAAGGATTCTTAACTACCCTTTAGGTCCATCAAGAAATTTTTATTGGTTTCATTTATGGTCAGTATGTTTTGCTATCTTGTATGATTTAAGGTATGCCCTGCTTACTTATAGCTTCTCAAAACTCCATTTCTGAAATATTTCTATGAAATATTGGTTGTTTTAGTTAAGTCAAAGAGGTCTCGTTCGATCTTGCCCTTTGTCCATGCTTGCAAACTTATTTTAGAGTTCCCGATGGCTCAAGATATGTTTTTTAGGTGTTCCCTCTTCATAGATTGAGTTGTTTGTTTATCTTATTTGATTTCCCCAATAGCTAAAGGTGATTTTCCAAAGTTAGAGGTTCTTATGCTTCTATGTATCGTCGGATTGTTTATCTTTCATATGTATCAATTTGAGTTATATTCATAGAGATTTATGGTTTTCCCTACCTCATGAATACCTACTTTAAAACTATATATGTTTAAAGTCTCTTTGTCTTTCACAAACTTAATGTTCATTTCACTTCATTTTCACCCAAAGAATCCATTTACCTTGACTAAATCGGCCCTACAGTAATACCTTGTCTACCATTTAGACAGTCCTGACTCTATCTGACCCCATAGCCTTGTTGATTCAATGAAATCTCTTTCTATTTGTCCTTTTTGATCATTTTACCTAAAAAACCCAAAAAACAAACCAAAATATACTTAACAGCTAGCCTAAAATCAAACATACAAAGCGAACAAGTTCACATCCTTCACATAACAGAGAGAGCCCTCTCTGAGTCTAGGAAGGTTAGGTCCTAGGACTCTAAGTTGGTCTGATGTTGCCCTGTCATTTGGTTTACCAACCTGCTAAATCACGGGACTCCAACATAATGGCGATCACGGTGGGACACTTGAGTACATAGTTGCCTGAATACCTCATACAAGATTAGTTAGACTTAGAAATACTAGTGAATCTACCTCCTGATCACCACACTGATATATTGGCAATTGTGGTGGAAACACTAAATACATAAACAACCTGACAAGCCTTGGTAGACTCATTAGTCCTTCTATATTCAAATCAGACAAACAACCTACAAATTCATTTAAAAGTAGGCTCTCTTTGTTTCAGCACCTTAGCTAAGTGATGATTCAAATATAGGACACTTTTACAAAACAGGCTGCATATAAAACTCTGTAAAAAACCTCACAAAAACATCCCTAGATTGGTTTCTATCAGTCATTGGCAGTGGACCATAAAACTTTGTCTTTACAAGACAATAACATTCACCTGGAAACTCCACTAGCCTCCAGTAGGCCTAATACTCCATTTAAACCAAAAAAATTTCCATAAGCATGCTATCCTGTTGATTTACCTTTCCAATCACAAAGATCATGATGCAGCCTCTGAAATCAGTGACAAACTAAGTACTACTTAGGAATTCAGAAATTTTCATCAAACATAAAAAATCAGCAAAATAGCCTAAAAACAGAACTATAGCTTTCTCAACATCCTAGCAAACTGTTGATCTAAGTTTTAGAACACTCTTACATTTTTTTGCATAAAAAAATTTCGAAAAAATAATTTCCCTAAAAAACACCTTTGTCAGTATTGGTGGTGGACCATAAACTCCAAAGCATCCACCTAGCGACTCCACTAGCCTTCAGTTAGTTCTAAAACTTTACTAGCATCCGTAAAACTCTTAGAGAAGACAACCATCCAAAAAACAATCACAACTGTCATCCTCTCTAAATTTTGAATTTGAAATCTGGCTTCGCAAAGAATTAATACCAGATCTCATCCAGACACAAATCCTCCTATCATAGTTGATGACCTAGAAAAGATTTTGTGGCAAACTTCTGAAACTGATAACTTAGCTACCAATAGGACCATTCACAAAGCAAGCTCTATACCCTAACATCTTACATCCTTGCAAGATCCCCAATTTGACTTTTGTTTAGCAAAAAGCCTTTTTAGAAACAAGTCACAAAGTAGAATCAACCTAGTTTATCTTGAGCCCTTAGATTTGCAGCAGATCCCTAGAAGAGAAGCCTCACCCTCTACACCACCCAATTTTCAGCTTCTCCACCACTTCGGCTCTTTTCACCCCAAATCTGCTCAAAATCAGTCTACAAGTCCAAGTACTTCCATCACACCCATTCAAAACATCACTGTGCAAATCACCTCATCCCATACTACAAATCTTCATACTGTAAATCTACCATCAGCTCCCATCATGGCAGCCTGGTATGCGCCCTTAGTGTTACCACATCCTTTGGTACCTTTGCAAAATGATTACCAATCCAGAATCCCACACTTCACTGGGGATGAGTCTACTACTGCCCGACAGCATGTAGATAGAATTAGTGATGCTTTTAACTATATGGAAGTAGAAGATGAAACCATAAAGATGAGAATGTTTGCCCAAATCCTAGGTGGAGAAGCCAAGAAATGGTTTAAAAACCTGGCTCCTAACAGTATACATGATCTCCCATCACTCTACCAAACTTTTATAAACAAATGGGAAGTCAGGAAAAACCCCATCCAAATCCTTTCTGAATACAACAATCTTAAAAGGAATATGGGGGAAAGGGTTCAAGACTATTGCACTAGGTTCAACAGTATCTATAATGCCCTTCTTCCTCACATGAAGCCTCCACTTGGCCTAGTACTAGCAAAATTTCCCGAAGGTTTTGATCTAGATATGACATACCAATTAAGATAAATAGACCTCGAAACTTTAGAAGAAATGCAAAAGATAGCTATTAGTGCCAAAGCCAACCTAGCCGAGAAGAGAGCTAGGATGAGATCGGAAAAGAAAGTCACTTACCAAGATGATACCATACCTTCCATTTCCTCTTCAGATTCAAAAATACAAAACCTAGTTAGTACTATGGAGAGAATGCTGGAAAGAATAAATCTAAGTGAAAGGGAACCTCCCAGAGACAACCAGCCAAATCCTCAGAACAAAAACTGAAATCATAACTTTAGAAGAGACCCACCTCATATCAAACCAAGGGAGAATGATCAACAGATCAGGCCACCTTTCCAACAAAACTATGTTGATGAGGTAGAAAGAGATATTAAACCAATGGATGAAATTCACTTAAACTTGATAGGTTCTGATAGCGAGGGTGAGGTTTTTCTCATAGAAGAAGAACAAGTTTTCTTCTCCTCAAACCAAAATGAAAAAAATTATGAGGACCCCGAAGATCCTGAAATAGGATTACAAAATGCCATAATGGAATTTCATAGGCAATATGATCTTAGGAGTAAGAAAAACCAAGACAACTCTAAGAAAGGTAGCTCAGACACTGCTATTACAAAATCCCCCGATACCATTCTTAAAAGAACAACAGATAGTAACAAAATCATGGCTAAAAAAACTGATCAAAACAAAGACAAAATTGGCCAGGAAAACCTTGATCCTAACCATCCTAGTACCTCCACTAAGATCCCCGAAGCAGCTGTATTTAACAAAACCCCAAATCAAAATCAGCAAATTAAGAATATAAAAAAATGTATGGCTGATAGAACTGAGACGAACATGCCTAAAACCCAAATACCTTTCAATTTTGAAGGAGAAATTGCCAAGATCAAGATAACCATACCCCTCACAGAACTAGTGACTATAGATAGGTACAGATCTCAAATTTTGAAAGTCCTAAACATAGGAAATGATGAAGATACTCTAAATCTGATAGACGATAAACCCGAGCTTTTATTTGGTCCCAAAGTAGAAGGATAATATCAAGAAGGAACTATCTCTCCATTCTACGTAAGTTTGAACATCCATGACAAGATATTACATAACGCCATGTTAGATTCCGGTGCTTCCCATAACCTCATGCCTAAAGTAGTCATGGAAAGCTTGGGCCTGGAGATAACTAAACCTTACAAAGACTTGTACTCATTCGATTCAAGCAAGGTCAAATGCTTAGGCCTGATTAAAAACCTATGTATCACTCTAACACAAATACCTGCTAAAATCCTAGTCATGGATGTATTAATGGCTGATATTCCTCCTAAATATGGGATGGTATTATCAAGATCATGGGCTGCCAAAATACAAGGTAGCCTCCAAATGGACATGTCATTTTCTACCATCCAATTCTTTAACCAAAACAGGAGGTTGTACCGTGAAACCCACATGAAATATATGGTAAGCAACCTGGATAGGCCAAACAATACTCCAGTTTATTCCATTCATTCAAATTTATATTCTTTTATCTTATACAACAAAAGTGATATTAATGAGAAGATAAAAGGAAATAAAGAAGAACTCATTCCATCAGAACAACCTCACTCATCCACAAAAAAAGAATTTGACGATCAAAACTATAAGAAACATGAAAAAAAACCTAATAACACACATGAAAAAGAGACTCTTTGGAGCATAAGCTTTGATGCCTCTTGCGGAAAAACTGGTTTAGGGGCTGGAATCTGGATACACAATACCAATGAAGGTCATTCTTTCAGATTGGAATTCCAATGTACTAATAACATTGCAGAATATGAGGCCCTCCTCCTTGGCTTGCACTTACTTAGAGACTTAGGCGCTAAGAAAATATCAGCCCAGGGAGATTCAGAACTTATAATTAGACAAATCAAAGCTGAATATTCAGCAAAAAACTCAAGGCTAAGAGAATACAGAAACGTAGCATTATACATTCTTAAAACCTTCGAGAAATATAAACTCACTTATATTCCTAGGGCTCAAAATAGTCTCGCAAATGAGCTCGCCTTTTCCGCAAGAAATTTCCAAATACCATCTGCAAATGAACAATATAGTGTCAAAGTCAAGCATCGTCCTATAGTGCCTGACAACATTAACCATTGGAAAATATCTGAGGATAATGAGCAAATTAATGATTTTTTGCAATCCAGGAATGAGTTTGAAATAGTTGAACTAGACTCGGAACATGAAGAAAGAAATATTGATAAAAATAAAAATCAGGAGCCCAATTTACCTCTCCAAATAGATATAAATTTGACTAATCATCCCCATGAAGCTGAAACATGTGAGGATCTAGACCAAAGAGAGCTTGAAGTCTTACACTGCAAAAATGACACAATACCCAGAGGCCTTGCACCCTTAGAAGAATTGTTTGATTTTAATGATGTGGCCAAAAAACCAAAAATGGAATCCACTAAGGCTGATATAGAAGAGTATAACATAGGAAGCATAGAGGAACCAAAGATGATAAAGCTTTCCAAAACCCTCCCTCCTCACAGAAAACAGAAATACATTGATTTGTTTAAAGATTTTTTGATGTGTTCACATGGGGATACCAATATTTGAAATCATACGACACAAGCATTATCCAACATAAGATCCCCCTCAAAGAAAATCAGAAACCTTTCAAACAAAAGTTGAGGAGAATAAATCTCGTCTTACTACCTTTAGTGGAAAATGAAATCAAAAAGATGTATGACGCCGGGATAATAGTTTCCCTTAGATACTCTGAGTGGGTTTCAAACCTGGTTTCAGTCAGGAAAAAGACCGGAGAGATTAGACTTTGCATTGACTTCAGAAATCTGAATAGATCCTCTTTAAAAGATAACTATCCTTTACCCAAAATGGATCACATACTTCAAAAGGTCGTTGGCTCTAAAAGAATCTCATTACTTGACGGTTTTTCCAGATACAACCAAGTGCTTGTTTTTCCTAGTGATCAACACAAAACCACTTTCACTGTGCCTTGGTGTTGGGGCCCTTGTTTTGAAAACATGGTTTGAATATTTTGAATTTTGAATAAAGGATAGATTTTGGGTTGCGGGATGAAGACACATGGCAGTCGCAACTACAGAAAGAAGCGGAGCTACCGAAGTTGCAAGGGAACAGGTACATAGCTAAAGAAAGCAGTTGCATGAGCATAGACGAAGAAGACATACAGTAGAAGACATCGAGCAGAACATGCAGACAAAAAGAGAGAAACCGGAAGCAACTGAAGAAGAATGCAAGAAGAGCTAACAATTGCGAAAGCGGGTGAATAAATAGCCATCACCCGAGCGAAAGAAAGGGAGAGAATGCGGAGTGACTGAAGGAGAAGAACGGACGCTGCAGCGGGAACACAGACCGAGGATGATATCTCTGTAGTTCCTAGGTTTCGCTTATTTACCTTTCTGTTCCATAAGGCATCTGTATCGGACTTGTAAGCTCTCCTAGCGAAAGCTATGTAACTATGGGTTTGGCAGAAGAGATCAATACGATTGCAGGTTGCTATCTTATTATGTGATTCACATGCATGCATGATGGTTGTGATGATTTAAAATTTGATTTTCTTAATACCTGTATATTCTCTGAATGTTCTTGCGTATATATGATGTTAATGCAATCCATTATATGTTAATCATGAGTTGCGGATCCTTTCCCTACTATCAATCTATTCCCCTTCTGCATGTGGTTGCGGCACACCTCGGGTGAGACTCTTTGCTCTCCAGAGTAGGGTGATAATGCTGGCGTGGTGCTAGATTACAGCGGATTCCCTTGTTGGCCACAACCCCTGAACCTGGGTCTTGCCTGTGAGACCTGATTCTTCGCCAAAAAATGGTTCCGTTGCCGGGACCTGCATGTTATGAGGGGAACTAGATCATGGTAATGAGGATTTTTGAAGGAGAAATACGGAGATGGTGGGATAACCATCTGGACCAGTTCATTGCTCAACAAGCAGAGTTGACGAATCAAAAAGAAAGGGTGCTTAAGGATCTCATCCTTTTCTCAGATTTTGCCAATGATACCTATGAGATCCTCTGGGGAAAATTCCCTAGCGCCCTCTATAACTGGTTGCGGAGGTTACAGACGAAGGTGCCTAGGGATAGTTCGCGGAAGATAAACCGGAAGAGGGTGCATGGGGATGGAGGTTTACGAGCATGGAAGCGTAAACCTCCAGTGCTGGGGGAAGGGCTGAAGGGACAGATGCCGCATAAAGTGTGAAGCGGGGAGTGGGGAATGGATGCTGAGGCCGCAAGGCAGTTGAGGGAGCGATGTGCACATCGGTGGGCGCAGATCGCCGATAAGTGGCGAAACAGGGTGATGCGGGATTTAAAACGACGGGAAACCGATAGGAGGAATCAGAAGGAGGTGCCTCAGAGGATAGGAATTATGGACACTCAGGCGGATGCCCGGGAGAGGGAGGGGACCACTGTGGGAGTACGGTGGGTGCATGGGAGCCCAGCGAAGAGAGAAAGGGAGACGATGACTAAATAAGACGATGCAGGTGTGCGGCCCGAAGAAAGTTCTGATGGAAAATGGTACGTCGTGATGCAGCAGTTGTTTCAAGAGCGGACAACATTCATCTCTCCAAGCAGCCCTACTTCCAAAAATCCGCATGGCATGGCTCCCTGCCTTCCCCTGGTACTTTACCAACCTTTAAATAATATTTTCCTTAAGTTACAAGCATTAAGTCAATTGCATAGCAGTTCATTGTCGACAGCGACACACGTTACTAGCGGCGTCACTAGTAATATTGCATTCCCCAGTGGAACAATTACGCAACCAGGACCCAGAGGATTTATCCTGGTCAACCCTTCGCAAGTAAATATGGCTGGGTCATTCACCTGGTATCCGGAATTCTCTGGTCGAGGCAACGATGATGTAGAGCAACACTAGTATCTCTGCGAAGCCATATGAAGGGCTCGGCAAACGCCGGACACAGGGAAGCTCATAGAGTTCCAAACCACGCTCAGAGAGAGGGCTTTGTGATGGTTCATCAAATGGTCTGAGGCTCATCCGAATCTGGTAATAGATGACGTTAAGCAAAACTTTGTCTGCAAATTCAAGCTTCCCTAGACAGACCAGTAGGGCCTGTCCGAGCTCTGGGAGATTAAGCATAAAGAAGGAGAGACTGCATGGGAGTTGATGCGTCGATTCAAGGACGCAATCAGGAAACTTAGTTACCCGATCGATCCAAACCATTAGAGGGACTGGTTAATCAAGGCTCTGCATCCCTTGACGAGAACCCCCCTCACTCAGCAGAAGATTGATAACCTGCAGGACACTTTGGAGCAGGCCATGAAGATAGAGGCCATGGTGGGATACCCTCAGGAACATCGGGGGGGCCCGGCCCCGCAGGATCCTTCTTTTGTAGGATTGCAACATCAGATCGCCAGTTTGACTGAAAATTTCAAGGAGTTGCAGCTGATGAGACCAGCCAGGCCGAACATTTGGTGCACTCATTGCTTGGTTGAGGGCCACGTCGCAACCGAGTGTCCCTGGTTGCGTGGCGCAGGGGTGGGACCCTCTGTCACGGCAATCCAGGGGGGTCCCCTAACAGGGGGTGGCGCGGCAATGAATCCGCAAGGGGTATACCAGCCGCAACAGTCGTATGCGGTATTCCCCCCTCAATCCAATCCCACCACCACTGAATATTGCGAAATTTTTCGGACGATGGGCCATCAACCTTGGATGTGCCCAATTTTGCAGAAATACTCCAGCGTCCCAAACAATGCATACTGTGAGTTTTGTGCTTCCATAACTCACAACACTGAGCAGCGCAGGGATCTCGATGCACTCGCGGACCGGTTGGACTAACCCTCCTATAGGGTGAATGAGGCTTCTAGCGGAAGAGGAGGCGGTATGCGCAGAGGTCGTACAGGGGGGCGAGGTCCGATGAAGTGCTACAACTGTGACCAGGAGGGTCACATGGCTCGGGAATGTCCCCTCCCCCAACGCCCATGGTGCTCCCAGTGCCGCGTAAATTCCCATGCAACAGAGGAATGCCCCGAGCTTATCAAGAAGTGGGAGGAACAGGCGCGGCAGAGGGCCACAAATTTGGTCAATTTGGAGCCACGGGCGCCTGCAACTCAGGCCATGCAGAACGTGGCTATTGTGATGTGAGGGGTAAGAAGACGGGGGAGGAAGCTCGTGGGAAGGAGCCGGCACAAGTTGTCCGGCCAGCCTCCCAGAACCAGTTAATCAGCCCAGCGGCACAGAAGAATTTTTTCCAGGAGGCAGTCGAGGCATTTTCTCAGCTAAGAGCAGTCGAAGGCTTGGTGGGGCCCCTGCCGATAGATCCTGGTGAGCAGAGCGCCACAGGAACTATGATTGAGGAATGGCTCCAGTTGTTCCTCAAGATTGTTGACAATGCTGCGATGCGGCAGCAGCTAAAGCATACCTTGGAAGGTGCACTGCAGGGGAGTACAGGACCAGGGGAACCGGTGAGCACAGCCCCCCAGTACGTTCAGCGGGTCAAGCAGAACAAGCGTCGGATGGGAAAAGAGTTTTGGCTTAATACGTAGGTTGCAGGATTCCAGATCAGTGACACTATGCTTGACTTAGGATCTGACGTCAACATCCTGCCGCAGAAGACGTGGGAGGCTCTGGGAAGGCCACGGATGACCTACTCGCCGATCCAGCTTTGAATGGAAAATCAGTACTGCATTGTGCCAATCAGCCAACTCGAAGGGGTCTAGGTTGAAATTGCGGGGGTGAAGACTTACACAGATTTTGAAGTTATCGATATTATGGGGGACAGGGATCCTTACCCTACCCTATTAGGCATTGATTGGGCTTTCGAGAATTACTCTATTATCGACCTCAAAAAGGAGCTGATGATATTTGAAGATGGAGAGGTCCGGGTCACTCAGCCTCTTGACTCATATCAAGGCCTGAGATATACCGAAACGGTGGATAACCGGGAAGATGCTCAGATGATGGACCACCTTTATCAGATGACTGCAGGAAAGCGGGAAGATTATATTAACCTGACCGCAACTGGTTCTATCAATTAGCGCAGTGTCCAGAGCTCAGAGCTGGGTTCGAAACTCGCATGGGAGGACTGGAAACAGGGTGGGTATGAGACCAGCACGCGGAGGTGCGCTCATATTTCCCAGGTTCGTTGGATTGGTGCAGAGATCCGAGGGTATCCTACCCTGTTGAACATGCAAGCCGTCAATAGCTTTATCACCAAAGTAAAGGACACGGTACCAGAAGGGAGTCAAATACCACTTTTGGACGTAGCGCTGCAATCCATAGCAGCACGGTGGTGGAAGAATCACCGCAACACTCTGACGCGGTAAAGTTGTGTGGCGGAGGCCTTGAGGGCACGGTTTAAAGAAGACGAAGGACCTCGCAACATGCACAGGTACCATGGGACTTCGAATCCAAGAGACCACCTGAAAACCTGTGAGGAGCAGTGGCGACGTATGGGGTACCCAGAAGAGCTGTGGGTTCATTGTTTTGTCCATTCTCTAGATACCATTCCCCACGCATGGTATTTAGAAGAAGAACAGAAACGAGGCACCAGCTCCTGGCCAGCAGTCGCGAGCAAATTTGTGCGGTGTTTTTCCTTCGAGGGAGAGACCGAGTCGGTGTCCCGAGCATTACAAGCAATCAAGGGGGTCCTGTTTCTCAGTGATCCGGGGACAGACAGAAGCACCTTACCCTTGCATCCCAAGGGCAGGCGTGAGTTGGCTTGCCAGCGGATCGATGGTGGCCTAGATGATGACGGTCTGGAGGACCTCAGACACCTATACTTCGAAGAGAAGGAAGGTGAGCGCAGCATCAAAGATGAGCCAACCACTGAGGGCATCCATTTGCTGCCATTGAAGACCAAGAAGTTGAACATCGGTACGGATGCGAGACCAAAACTGGCTACAGTTGGAGATTACTGGGATGAGGAGACGACACAGGAAATTTTCAGCCTCCTCCAGGAATACGAGGACCTATTTCCTTCATCAGTTGCAGATTTGAAGGGTATCAAAGGTGACCTTGGGGAAATGCACATTGTGCTGAAACCAGACGCCAGGCCTGTGAAGCACCAACCCTATCGATTGAACCCACGGATTAAGAAAAAGGTCAATATGGAGATCGATAATATGTTGGTTGTAGGTCTTATCTTTCCAGTTGAAGAAGCAGACTGGGTGAGTCCTATTGTCATTCAAAATAACCAGGACAAGGCAAAAATCCACGTCTGCGTTGACTATCGAAGTCTGAAAAACACCTGCATCCATGATCTGTTTCCCACTCCTTTTAGCGACAAAGTATTGGATCATGTTGCGGGACATGAATCTTACTCCTTCACTGATGGTTTTTCAGGTTATCATCAGGTGTGCATTGCGGAAGAAGACAAAACGAAGATGATGTTCACCACCGAGTGGGTGTCGTTCGCATACAACGTGATGCCGTTTGGCTTGAAGAATGCCCCAGCCGTGTTTTCCCGGATCGTCATCACTGCTTTCCGGGAGTATATCCACAAGTTCCTGGAAGTCTACATGGATGATTGGACCATCTACAGTCTGCTGAAGAAACACGCCACCCTACTGCGCATCATGTTCAATCGGTGTCGCCAGTTGCAGATTTCCTTGAACTTGAAGAAATGTATTTTTGCAGTTCCTTTCAGCACACTGTTAGGACACGTGGTGTGCAAGCAAGGAGTTTGCGTCGACCCCGCCAAAGTCACAGTGATCATCCACATGGAAGCCCCCGAAATGGTGAAGCAGTTGCAGGCACTTCTTGGGCACACGAGATATTACAGGTGGTTCATCCGAAATTATGCGAAGATCACTACTCCTTTAGAAAAGGTCCTGCGGAAGTCTGAAGTATTCCAGTGGACGGAGGAGTGTCGGCTGGCCCTTGACACTCTAAAGGAAAAGCTGGCGACGGCACCTATTCTTGTTCACCCAGACTGGGATAAGCATTTCCATGTGCACATTGATGCTTCCAGCATTGCGCTTGGGGCTGTCTTGGCGCAACCCGGCGAGACGACAATCAACCACCCAGTCTACTTCGCCAGCCAAAAATTTTCTAACGCGGAGAAGAATTACACCACTACCAAGAGGGAGGCCCTGGAAATGGTGTACTTTCTCTAGAAGTTCTGCCACTACCTTCTGGGCAGCAAATTTAAGTTATTTACGGATCACTCTGCCTTGAAATACCTGGTCAATAAGCCTGTCTTAGAGGACCGGATCTGTCGCTAGCTCCTACTCTTCCAATAATTCGCGTTTGAAGTGATCTTCAAGCCCAGGAGGTTGAACGTCGGGCCCGATCATTTATCCAGATTAGAGACGGGGGAGGACGACGGTTCTCTCGATGATCAGCTGCCAGATGCTGACCTATTACGAGTCGAAGCTGTCCCAGATTATTTGGCTGACATTGCCACCTATCTGACCACGGGGCAATGCCCTCAGGACTACACCCTACTCCAGAAGCGGCACTTGGTTGTCCGCGCCACCGAATACCAACTAGTTGCGGGATAGCTCTACAAACTGGGCCTTGATGAGGTTTTGCACAGATGCGTACTTGACCACGAACGCGAAGCTGTGATGTGGGAATGCCACAACGGTGTTGTGGGGGGGCACGTGGGAGTGAAACCGACTGCGAGGAAGGTGCTCCAAGCTGGACTGTGGTGGCCGACGGTCCATGCCAATTGTAAGACTTTTGTTCAGAGGTGCGACCTCTGTCAGCGGATGGGGCGGCCCTCTCACAGGGACGAGCTCCCGCTACACCCCGTACATGTGTTGCGGCCATTCGAGAAGTGGGCTATTGACTTTGTAGTCCCCATAGCCCCAGTCGCCACGCACTCCAAGGCCTGTTACATCATTACCACAACCGACTACCTCATTAGGTGGGCTGAGGCAGCAGCTGTACGCGACTGCACGGCGAATACAACAGCTCGGTTCATCTTTGAACACATCATCAGCAAGTTTGGCTTCCCGCGAAGTTTAACCAGCAATCAGGGTACGCATTTCATTAATGACACGATCAAGTCGCTGCTAGACACATTCATGATCCAACATCACAAAAGCATCCCGTACCACCCGCAGGCCAATGGTACCATCGAAGCATTCAATAAAATTCTTGAAAAGGGCTTAACTAAGATCTGCAATGCCCAGCGCGATGATTAGGATGAGCGCCTACCAGCTGCATTATGGGCCTACCAGACTACGATGAAGCGTTTGACCAATCAGACACCTTTCCAGCTAGTGTATGGCCGGGAAGCTATGGTTCCCGCCGAGTTCATTGTACCAAGTCTTTTAATTGCCACATCCCTCAAGTTCTCGGAAGAGGAGTCGCTTCAGGAACACCTCCAAAAACTACAAGAACTGGAAAAGGCCCGATTTCTGGCCGAATTTCACCTGAAGGTTCAGAAGGACAGGCAGAAAGCGTGGCACGACTGCCACATCAAGAAAAAAACATTCCAGGTTGGCAGTAAGGTCCTCTTATATGACAGCAGGTTTCAGAATTTTCCAGGAAAGCTGCAAATGCACTAACTGGGACCTTACTTCGTCATTGAGATTCGAGATTCTGGAGCCGTTCGGTTGGCTCAACTGGATGGTACTATTTTACCTGGGTGGGTGAATGGCGCATGCCTGAAACCCTACTAGGAGTAAGTACCTCTCACTTTCATCAATAACTCTCGCACCCGATAGCACTCGTAGAGTAGCGTAACTGAATAACTCTCCCACAACCCGGATGAGCATAGGTAGTCTTTTTCATTTCTGCATAGCTTGTCAATCACCGCTCTGTTGCGGGGACCGCACCGCAACCGACTGTGGTCAGGGAGGGGCGTGTCCAACATGTCATCCCTGTAGGATTCATAAACGTGTTAGTGTCAGTCCAGGTCATTTCAGTCAGTACTTGTGTCAGTCCGTAGGATCGTCTAGATTTGAATCATAAATTACAATAATTGGAAGTAACCTCACCATAATCATTCTGCCATCATCCATAGTAACCTCAGCCATCGCGTCCGCCCACTGCCCCATGCCACCGTCAGCAGCTGTCAGAATACACATTGACATGCGATTGATCGCACGATTATCGGAGAGAAGTATGCCAGCCGGAATTAACTCATTATGGGGTCTCATCAACTTCACTCGTGCCAGGAAATTCCATAACTTGCATGGAAAAAAGCATGAGAATGTCGGAGCAATTAGAATTAGAAATTGTAGCAGAGCCAGAGCAGCAGAACGATCCATATGCATAGCACCAAGAGAGGACATCGAGATGCATTCTGCATGTCTATCAGCACCAAGAAAAAATGCCGAAGGCCCTCCCATCTGTCCTCGAACCAGAGCTCGACAACAGGATCCACAAGACAGAGTCCCTGGTTGGGAAATACGACAGTGCAACCTTGATAGATGCCAACCTTTCCGACTGTTTCGAATTCCCGGCACTCAACTAGCAAGTGTATATGGAGCACTACTATAGCACAGCTGGGCACGCAGCCATCAAAATTTTACCAGCGTTCTGGGGCCTTCAGCAATCTTCTCTCATGAATTTACGAAATCTTCTGGTCTTCGGGACCACAAGACTGGTGTTGCAGTGCACTCACTTCTTACTCAGCCGCATTCAGAATGGGTCCTTGTGGCTAAACAGGGAAGTTCCCATTCATGATGAAGACATCCATCGTCTGATTTGGCTTTCACATAATGGTGCGGATGTCCCGACTGCATGTCAGACCACCGCCAAGCGAGCGCGGAAGTCAGAAGACACAGACCTATATAGAAAATATGGCACCCGGTAGGGAGGGAAGGGAGCCAAGATCGAGCTTATCAATAAGCCCGAGATTAAATTTTCCTACTACCTCATTTCCAGAAAGACAATGATGCACTACACAAAGGGAAAATGCACCCTGGACACTATCTCTATTGCAGAGCACTGCGTTCAGGGCGCTAAGCTGAACTGGTGCTCCTTCCTATTGAAAGAGTTATTTGATGCGTACGAAGAGAATTACAAGCGCACTACCAGCTTAGTTTATGGATACTTGATCGTTGCTTTTTCCATGTGGAAATGGCACACTCCTCTTGTTAGGATACCAGGGGAAATTCTGGAGGGCCAGCCTCTCACGATGAAGTTTGTTCCATGGAAGGTGTCGGCTGATCCGAGCACCAAACAGGTGAATGCTGAAGAATTTCGAACCTGGTACGGTTTGATGACGGATGTCGTAACCAACCAGCAATGGGTGCCCAGAAACCTGTTAGATGAATATAGCAAGCAAGTGTGGTTCGGGGTAAGTCACAGGCATACTTACCTCCGACCCACCTGCGTGCTGGCGGACACCTTCCGCATGATGCCATTGAAATTCCAGCTGGAAGATGCCGCCTTCCATAACGAGGTCTGTTCGTGGCCGGGGGTCACGATGGCAATCCGTGACGGGATACCCAGGTACAACTTTGAGCAGATGTTGCCACAGCAACAGCCTACTGAGACAGACATGGCAGTGCCACCACAAGAACTCCCAGAGCCGCTCGTCCCCATCGTCCGCCACTTCAACACTCAGGTACGCAATTTCAATGCGGCGGCCCAGGTTATTTCAAGCGGTGCTGCTCCGTTCCCTTTATTTTCTGAGTTTCAGCTTGCTCGTTCTACCTCGCACCCCCA
The DNA here is from genome assembly GCA_034641835.2 of Pinus albicaulis. Taxonomy (NCBI): domain Eukaryota; kingdom Viridiplantae; phylum Streptophyta; class Pinopsida; order Pinales; family Pinaceae; genus Pinus; species Pinus albicaulis. The sequence goes on from CM076571.1 coordinate 4,688,787, forward strand.
TACAACTCCTCTCACCTCCCCCATCCCTACTATTCTATTTACCTCTGCAAGCCCAATAATCACCCCGATGGGAGAGAAGGGCCCGACCCCAGATAAATTAGAAACTCCTCTGACCAAGCGGACCCGCACCACCAAAGCAAACCCGGTGGTGGACCTCACTGATGATGATCCACCACTGCCACCAAATACAGGGGCGCTGATATAGGAAGAACCCCTTATTGAACCTTCAGATTTCATTAACATTTGACCTCCATCCACAGTTCCACCTCCACCTACCACTTCATCCGCTCCATCCAATTCATCTGCTACCGTGTCCGACCCACTCATCCGGGAACTCTTTGGTGGGGACCACGGGGCTGAATTTGACTCCAGTACTGCAGCAGTAGTACCACCAGTCGACCCCATGGGAGAACCCTAAGTCTCTCTGTCTGCTATATTTACCCAGATGGCTCACATTAATGCAGAATCAGCTGAGGCTCAGCCTGAGCCTACTGTCCCTCCACAAAATGACCATACCGATCAGCAGCAACGGTCGGATTTGAATATGACTGACTCATCACACCCACAGACCTCGCCGCCATCCCCTCCAGAGCACTCGACTCGATCAGTTGCCAGTGGGAAACCTTTGCAAGAAAGGAGGCCGGATCAGGGCACTTCAGGGAGTGCCAACTTAGAAATATGGGGTACAACTCAGCTGTACTTATTTATCCAAAGGGCGGCCCAGCAAGCCGAAAGGATTCATTCTGAGGTACAGCAGCGGTGTGATGAGCAGCAGCAAAAGATTACAGTGCTTACTAAACATCGCGACCAACTCCTCACCGCACAGGAATAGCTGAAAGATCAGATCAACAACGTCTCCCAGGTGTTTTTAGAGTTCTGGCCAACTGTCAGGGCCCATTATACTCCGCTACCTGCCGACGTCTCGGAGACAAGTGTTGTAGCATAGGCTTTCCACCTCCAGATCGCATTCACTGGTCTCCACAGGGAAAATTAGGAGCTTCGAGCAGCGTTAGCCACACGGCTAGAGCTGCCCGATCCAGCAGTTGTCTATGCAGCACAGGTCACAGCCAAGCAAGGCCGGGCCACTCACATGCAGGAAACTCTCCACTTTGCGATGCACGAGGCTCACGAACTCCTGAAGGGTCTTCAGTAATGCTCACTAGCCCTTACCTTCAAAGCGCAGCTACAACAGGTTTCGAGGGAAATTCAAGAGGTCACAGACCCCGCAAGGTTGGACCAGTTATATGCCCAGGCCGATGATCTCGAAGTACAGATCCAACAAACAGAGGCCAATTCAGCCATGGAAAAATGGGTCATTCTTGAGCTCCGCCTGCCCCTCCAACGCAGCGCCAAGACGATGCAACAACTGGCCGCCGAGGCCGCAAACCAGATTAGCTCGGTGTTCGGGACTGTACCGGTGCACATAGAGGAGGCCGCTGTCACCAAGATTGCTGAAGAAACAGATTCACTACTACAAGGGTGGTAGCAAGCTATGTCGGACTTCACTGAGCTTAAAGCTGCAGCGTTCCGTAGAGTCCCAAATTTGGGGCCCTTGTTTGAACAACAGACTGAAGGCGCATAGCGAGAACAGGCCACACGAGCTAGCGGGTCGATGGAGATAGAGACTGTGATCTGTGATTGACTCGGGGATGAGTCAAGAAACTGTGGTCGGGGCCTGTTGGGGCCCTTGTTTTGAAAACATGGTTTGAATATTTTGAATTTTGAATAAAGGACAGATTTTGGGTTGCGGGATGAAGACACATGGCAGTCGCAACCAAGTCACAACTACAGAAAGAAGCGGAGCTACCGAAGTTGCGAGGGAACAGGTACATAGCTAAAGAAAGCAGATGCATGAGCACAGACGAAGAAGACATACAGCAGAAGACAGTGATCAGAACACGCAGACAACAAGAGAGAAACCGGAAGCAGCTGAAGAAGAACGTAAGAAGAGCTAACAGTTGTGAAAGCGGGTGAATAAATAGCCGTCACTCAAGCGAAAGAAAGGGAGAGAATGCAGAGCGACTGAAGGAGAAGAACAGACGCTGCAGCAGGAACAAAGACTGAGGATGATATCTCTGTAGTTCCTAGGTTTCGCTTATTTACCTTTCTGTTCCATAAGGCATCTGTATCGGACTTGTAAGCTCTCCTGGCGAAAGCTATGTAACTATGGGTTTGGCAAAAGAGATCAATACAATTGCAGGTTGTTGTCTTATTATGTGATTCACATGCATGCATGATGGTTGTGATGATTTAAAATTTTATTTTCTTAATACCTGTATACTCTCTGAATGTTCTTGCGTATATATGATGTTAATGCAATCCATTCTATGTTAATCATGAGTTGCAGATCCTTTCCCTGCTATCGATCTATTCCCCTTCTGCATGTGGTTGTGGCACGCCTTGAGTGAGACTCTCTGCTCTCCGGAGTAGGGTGATAATGTCAGCGTGGTGCTAGACTACAGCGAATTCCCTTGTTGGCCACAACCCCTAAACCTGGGTCTTTCCTGTGAGACCTGATTCTTTGCCAACACTTGGGGCACTTTCATGTATGTTAAAATGCCTTTTGGATTAACGAATGCCGGTGCAACATTTCAAAAAGCCATGGACATAGCTTTCTCAGAAGACATAGGTTATTTCATAGTCATATATCTTGATGACATCATAGTATATTACAAATTAGATGAGGAACATCTGGTCCATCTGAAAAAGGTTTTCGAAAAATGTAGAAAATATGGCCTATCTCTGAACCCCAAGAAAACACTTTTTGGTCTCGAAGAAGGAAAGCTCCTAGGTCACATCATTTCTGAATATGGAATAAAAATAGATCCCAAAATGATCGAAGGCATACTGCAAATCAATCACCCCAGAAACATTAAGGAATTACAATATTTTATCATAAAAATTAATTTCTTAAGAAGATTCATCCCCAATCTTGTCGAACTCTTGAGAAATATCACAAACATGTTAAAAAAGGAGGTTGAAGTTAAATGGACTTTAGAAGCCAAACAATATTTCGAAATGGTTAAAAAGGCACTCATCGAAACACCAGTTCTAATAAGTCCTGATTTCACCAAATATTTTTGCATTTTCTCATTTGCATTTGAACACATGATAGCTGTAGTGTTGTTACAAAAGAACGCAGTAGGGCAAGAACAACCCATAGCCTTTTTTAGCAAAGCCCTAAGATATGCTCCCTTAAAATATAATATCATGGAAAAACATACATTCGCATTGGTAAAATCACTGAAATACTTTATATCTTACATTCTCATATCATTGCTTTCGTTCCCCATACCGTCGTCAAAGATATATTAAATCAAGATCCCGATGGTCAAAGAGGAAAGTGGATTGCTATCATCTTAGAATATGACTTAGAAATCAGACCCACCAAACATGTTAAGAGACAAGGACTCGCAAGACTAATGGCTGAAACAAACCTCCAAGCATTAGACATAAATTTTGTTGACACCTTAGAAGAACAGGAAGAATGCACAACTCCTCATGTTGAAGAAGTGTTTTTAAATTCACCTTGGTATGTTGATATTCTTTACGTGTTATTTTATCTTAATGCTCCTCCAACATTATCAAAGAAAAAAGCAAGATTCCTCAAACAAAAATATTTAAAGTTTTGTATTCTAGATGGAATTTTGTATTGGAAAAATCCCACTGGTATGTTGCTTAAATGTTTTCTTGAAGATGATGCAGAAAAAATTATGCACGAAATGCATGAAGGAGAATGCGGAGGACATCTCTACTAGAAAACCATAGCCAAAAAAATCCTTAGAGCCGGTTATTATTGGCCTACCTTGTTCCCTCATACTCACAAACTATTTATGACATGCCATAAATGCCAAATTTTTTATGGCAGGAAAAAACTTTTTCCTTTGCCCTTACATCCCATCATAGTTGAAGGTCCTTTCCAGCAATGGGGTTTAGATTTTATTGGGGAAATACACCCTTCTTCATATTCTCAACACAAATTGATCCTTACAGCCACTGATTACTTTACCAAATGGATAGAATCCATACCCTCCAGGAATGCCACCGATGTAGTCATTATCAAGTTCCTAGAAACCAACATTTTGTCTAGATCAGGTTGTCCTAGGAAAATTATCACTGATAACGCTGCTGCCTTTTCCTCCAAAAGAATGGTTGACTTCTGTTACAAATATCATGTTACATTAGGACATTCCACAACTTATTACCCCCAAGGTAATGGTTTATCCAAGTCTTCTAACAAAAGCCTAGTCAATATCATTAAGAAGCTTCTGGAACAAAATAAAAAAGCATAGCATGGAAAACTAGTACATGCACTATGGGTTGATAGACTAACCACCAAAAAATCAATTGGTATGTCTCCCTATCAACTAGTGTATGGCATGGATGCCATTTTCCCCTACATCTTTAGGGGTTCCAGTGATGAAGCTATTACAATAAGTTCAAATAGAAGAAAATTACATGAAAAGGAGGATAAATCAGACTATCCATTTACAACAAACAAGAGAAGAAGTTTAACAAAGGACACGGTTAATGCAAGATAAGATGAAAAAGATTTTTGATAGAAGGACCAAAGAAAATGATTTTCAGGTTGGGGATAAAGTATTAAAATGGTATTCCAGAAGGGAAGATAAAGGAAAGCATGGTAAGTTTGAAAACTTATGGAAAGGGCCTTTCATTATCAGTTCAGTTAGCCGAAACAATGTTTTTTTCCTGCAAGAACCTGATGGGATTGAGACTTTTGGAGGCCTTGTAAATGGCAGGACATTGAAACATTACTTCTGTCAAGAGCTCCAGTTTTAAATTTGTTACTCATTGTAAATATTTTGTTTGAAGAAATAAATCAGAAAATAGAAAATACAAAAGCAACAAAAAAATAGAAAAAGAGGGCAGTCTTGAAGCAGCAGTAAAGCCCCATGTTCAAAAAATAGTCATGCTGAAAGTGTGCAAGTATAAATGCCACTACTAGTGCTCTAAAGATGTCTTGTTCAGTTATCTAGCCTAATCATAACTAAGCATGTCTTAAATTGATTGCTGATAAGTTAGTAAAGAAGAATGATAGTCAAAATATGCAAGCTTGACTTATCAAAGAAAGTAGATTAGGAAACAAAGATGATGGTTCCACACGCTCAAAACAGAACCAAAGAAGGAAAATAGGGATGAAAAGAAAATTATGTATCATTAGCCCTGATTTTTCTAAATCTCATTTTTGTACAGAAATAAAATTTGTGTGCAGCTTGTCTTTATGCCACAAACACATGACAAATCAGACTGTCTAATCCTGATTTGATCATTTTTTCAATTTCATGTTCTAGTCTAGCGAATGAAATCCTGTCAAATAGCTTAATCTTGACGGTCGATCTAGTATAGGTAGAGAAATGAAGGAGTTCATTAGTTTAATCTGAACTCCCGGAGATATAAGTGTAGAAGTAGATATTTTTTTCACTTTCAAAAATATCATGTCAAGGGTTTGCCAGTCCAAATGCACCCCAAAGAAGAAAAAATGTTAGGCAAAGTAGTCGGGTAAGTAGAGATGAGGTTGATGCTAATCATGCTGTCAGTTTGTTAGAAAGCATAATTTTTAGGAAAAGCATCAAGAAAAGGATAAATATGCACCAATGGAGGAGGCACTGGTCTTCATAAGCAAGAGATCTGCAATTCTGGACACCTCCCGAAAAGGAGCTGCCCTCACCAAATGGAGCCACTGTTAGTCATCAGTATTTTTTCCTGTTGTGATGACTATATGCCTTGCCTAGGTTTTCTAGAAACCAATTTCAAACAGTCAAATTTTCCTCCAAAAAATCCCTCAGAGAAATTTTTTTATCTTTTTCCTCTAGGTTTAGGTGATGGTGTTTAGAATAGGTATCTTGAGAAAAATATCTTTAGTCAAAAACCTAGTTTTAAGTATTAGTCAGCCATACTTTGTCTTATCTGGCAAGACAAACCTCGTTTACCCCTAGGTCATACACCATCAAAATGATCACTGTATTTTGTCTTAGCAAAACTTGTAAGTTTCAAATTCAAGAAGAAACAGAGTAAGAAGGTCCTATGTCAGAAGAAAGTAATCAAGTGGAATTTTCAAGCATTATCATCATGATACCTCAGGAAAGGTCTCCAGTGGTCAAAGACATTTTATCCATGTATCTCTGCTGGGGTGCTATGGATAGATGGCAATAAGCAGTTCTAAAACAAATGGACACTCCAAGGAAAGTTTTCAAAGCTGGAACAGTTGACTATTGGGAAATAAAAGAAATGCAGATTTTAGAGAGAAAAGAAACCTACATTATTCATACCTGCAAAATCAAATCACCAAGATAGTCAAAGAATCACCCATCATGGAAAAATGAGTACAAATTTTGGGATTTTATTGCTTCTAGCACTTCATGTCATCTCAATGGCATTTGCACCTTCTTCCCAAACATATGGGCACATCTCTGAAAAACAGTCTTATGAGACTAGGTATGTTGTTTCTCTAGCAAAAGACCTCCAAAAATTTTTGGAATCAAAGTGAAAGAGTATAGAAAGGGAAAAACTGCCCTTTTAATATCCCTATAGCCTAGACTCTAAAACCATCAAAGACACTGTCATTACAAAGGAAGCTAAAGCTACTACAAAAGAGATTTAACCTAAGAGACACAAAGCAGATATGTTGGAATTTGAAATATCTTACCTACTCACTATCTTCACAGTAAATTTCTACAAAGAAGCCTATCTCACACAGATTGATAAAGGATAAAGCGTTTGAATTGCCTCCTTCATGATAAGCAAATGGCAATCACTTGTGTTCATGAAATTCCTCCTTCATGATAAGCAGATGGCAATCACTTGTGTTCATGAAATGCCTCCTTCAATGATAAGTAGATGGAAATCAATTTTTTTTATGAAGCTTCCTTCAATGACAAGCAGAGGGCAAATGCACAGTTTTAAACAAGCCTCCTTTCAATGACAAGAAATGGGAAAAGACACAGTTTTAAACAAGCCTCCTTCAATGACAAGCAGAGGCCAAAGACACAGTTTTAAACAAGCCTCCTTCATTTTAAAAATAGAGAGGAAAAATTTTTTAGGAACTACCTTAAAAAATCCAAAGAAAGTGGCACCTCCTTCATATACAAGCAAAGAGTGCATGGTTTTCAAATTGGTTTCACTGTTTGAAAATTTCTGATTAAAAATACCCCACAGTGAAAAAAGTTTCAAAATTGTTTCATAGAATTTGAGTAGAAATGAAATAAACATCAAAGAGTACAGGGGACACTTCCTTCAATGATAAGTAGAGGGTTCAAAGGTGTTGAAATAAGTTGTCTCCTTAAAAAGAAGGATGGAAGTCAAAATTTGCAAAATTTCAAAGCATAGAAATGACCCTTGCACCAAGAAGAAAGTAAATTAAACTTTCACACAAGGCAAAGCAGTCACCTTTTGTTTTTCTAAAAAAACAAAACAGGGAGGCAAAGGTTTAAATGAAGATTTTTTGTAAAAATCCAAAAGGAAGAGTACGTGCCATAAAATAATTTCAAAAGGCACAAAAGCCCTCGAAGGGCATATCTTATTCACATTTTGTTGATTGGAAAACAGAGGGATTTTTTCTGGTTCCTCAGCAAACCCCTCATGCTGAAATCCTTGGTCACGACGCGCCTGTAGCATCTCACCGCAGAAGTTTACAAAGGACGCGACGCGCCTGTGCACTGGCGCGACGCGTTTCCTTCGTTTAGCCTCTGCCCAAGCGTCATTCAGCCTCTTCCCAACCCTCATTCAGCCTCTGCCTGGACCCTCATTCAGTCTACACTGGGACCCTCGTTCAGCCTTCACCCGATGTTCAAACTCCGTTCAAAAACACAATCTTTTGAACTGGCTCAGTGATTTTTCTTCGTTCAAACTCCGTTCAGACGCTACGTGCCTAGGTGTAAAGGTGTAGCACCTGCTCATTTCTTTCAAAAAGGGCCAAATTTTCCAGTGTTACTCAAAGGTCATTGTTCATCACTACAAAGGAAATTTTCGAGGTATTTATCCATATTTTTGCCCCTCAGTTGCTCTTAAAACATAAAGGATATTTCGAAAACTAAATTAAAAGAGAAAGAAGTGTTAAAGGAAGAGAAAACTTGTTTTTATTTAATGTCTCTCTAGTTGATTTTGGAAAAGAACAGAAAGGTAAAAATTCCTCCAAGGAAAGGGGTTAAAAAGGGAGGTCAATACAACAAATTTAAGCACACCACTATTCAAGAAATCACTTCCTCTCCATCAATATTGTCTTGTTTTCAAGAAGTAGGTTGTTTTGACTTTTGCAGAAAAATACCAGAGGTCACTAGCCACCCTCCCCTAATAGAATTATTTGCCCTGAGGTTGAATGGAAAGCAATTCCACATAGCAGGTTTAGATTTTAAACTCACTCCTAGAGTTGTTTCTAAGGCAACAAAAATCCCTAACATAGGGGAAGAGTGGTTCAAACAATCACACCTTGACCTTAGCCATTATCAGCCTTTTCTCAAGCCAAATCATCAAGATACATGCAGCTCCATTTTCCCTTTCTCACACTTGCTGGATGACTATGCAGCCCTCGTGAAAATAGTCATGAAGTTTTTCACTTGTGAAGGTAGATACTCCCAAGTATATGCCTACCACATCAGACTCCTTATTCATTTCACAAAAACTAAATTGCTAAACCTACCTTTCATCCTATGAAAGAGTATAGACAAGATGTCTTCCATTGTTAGAAAAAAGCCTCCAGCCCAGAAGAAAGCAAGTTTATTTCATCACTCACTCATTAAGATCATTGTCCTTCACTAGCTGAACAAAAGGGCATCCCTTGGGAAACTTTCATCTCTCACCCTGATTTCACTTCTTCATCTTCTCTGCCACTACAGATTAGGCCAACTGCATCCCAAATCCCTCCTCATGCTCATTCCTTGCCCTCCACACCTTATGTTTCCTTTTCTTCTCATGAGTCTATTCCCCAACAAAAATCATCCTCCACAGATAGCAGTGAGAAAGAAGAGTGTAGTGATGACAAAGAGCAAAAAAGTGATGATGAAAAAGAGCAAGAAAGTGATGATGATGACAAAGATCAGGGAAGGGATGGTAACAAAGAACAAGAGAGTAATGAAAGCAGCAGTAGAGGGAAAGGAAAGCATGATGAAGCAGTTAGCCTACAGTAAGAAATGAAGACAGTGATGAAGAAAGAGGCAACCCACAAAGAGACAGTGAAAACACTAGAGGAGAAGGCAGCCCACAGCAAGAAAATGAAAGCAATAATAATGATGAAGGCAGTTCACATCTGGAAAAAATTGAAAACAATGAAAATGATGGAAGAAGTCATGACAGCAAGAAGATAGATGAAGGCAGAGGTAGTTTGGAAAAGGAAAAAATAGTAGACCTAGACATATCCCACCAAAAAAAAAAGGGGCATGATATTTCTAAGTTTACTCATGGTGGTGATTTCATTACAAGTATCAAAATTAATGAACAAGGAAATTCCCCACAGCAAAGTAACCAAGAATTGCAAGCAGAGAATGTTTGTGGAGAAGAGGACAACCCTGAGGCTGCAGGAGAACAAACTAAACAAGCCCATGTATCAACTCCTCCTCTCACTCATCATCAACAAGGTCAAGAGTATGTGTTTACGGCCTCACCAAGGCAAGGGGCCATGCTTCCTTCCTCAAAAATAGCAAAGGCTAAAAACACCATAACATAAAGGAAGAAAACCACTCAAAAAGTGACTAGAAATGTCACTAGGGCACTAAGAAGCAGAGGGAAATTGCCAAAACAAAGCAAGGTTGAAATGCCTAAGAAAACCAGAGGAAAGAATCCCATCAAAGGCAAGGGCAAGGAGAAGATTGAAGAACAAGAAAGCAGTCATGAGCATGAGAGGGATTTTGAGCTAATACAGCTAGACAGTGATGCTGAAGAAGATGAGGCTAGGATTCTTAGATCCCTCTTGCAAGATCGGGATGCCCAAGTTAAAGACTTGGAAAATGACCTAGAAAGGACAAAGGACCTTATCCACTTTTTACAAATGCAAAACAGACAGATGAGTGGACAGATGGCTATTTATGAAGCTCGGGCAATAAAATATAAAAGAGAAGTGCAAAATTCAAAAGTGAGACTTGAGGAATATATGGGTGAGTATGTAGATGATGATGAAGACAAAAAACCAACAAGAAAGAGGCCTAAGACCATGGGTCTTAGAAAAGCATTACAAAAGCAGAAAGAAGAAGAATCGGCTCGTGAACAGCAGTACCCTCTTACAGAGCTCCTTGCCAAAGAAATTGAAGATAATAGAGAGCCTTGGCTTGAGAGGGCAAATCAGCATTTAGAAGATAAATTGGAGAAATCTAACAGGGATTTGGGCCTACAAAGAAGAATGACCGAGCACTACAAAAAGTTAAATAAAATTGCCCGAAGGAAGCTCAAATATGCCCAAAAGAGGCACCCAGCGAAAAAAAATGGAAAAGATCTATCCCAGCTTAGAATTCTTGCTCAAGCTTCATTTCATGTTTCTAAGAACCCTGAAGGGGTTTACTCACCAAATTTGGGCATTTTTTGACACATTCTTGTTTTTTGTGAATTTTAGGGCTAAAAGCATAAAATAATTGGTGCCTTAACTTTTTCTCAGAGCATCCTCAGGTAAATAAATATATATTTTTGGATTCCTTGACATCAAAGGAACATGCTCAGAAATTTTCAGATCAAATGAAGCTATTTTGGTCTCTCAAAAAGGCCAAAAACAGCCATTTTTCACCTTTCTGCCCCTAATATCAGCAGGTGCTACACTCCTGGGTTTTTTCACTATTTCTACTTTTTGATTGACTTCCATGCATCAGATTGAAAAAAAATCAAGTATTTTTGGAAAGTAGACAGCCGTAGCTTTCCAACGAGCCATCACGGGACTCATTTGAACATCGAGAGGTCAGCCAAAACTTCACTGCCAGACAGACCTTTTTCTGGCACTACGTTCCTGTAGATTTTGTTGAAAAGCAGTTTTCTAAGTGGTGATTGGGCCAAATCTTCGTTAAGCAAGTTTATCTTGTGTGTCAAGCCTTGAAAGTGATCCTTTTTTTCTCTTTTTTTCTAAAAAGATATTTTGTGCCTTGGACTTTGTTAAGCCTCAAGGACAGTTTTAGATATTTGTTTTTGGCCAATGGCCTTCTAGTTCCTCTAGCTGTTCTTCCTCCTCTTTGGCTTATATAACCAAGAGGATTCATTGTAACAAGGGGGAATAACTTGATATATTTAGAGCAATACATAGCATTATGAGCTTGGAATAAATACTTGTTTTATGAAGTGGATGATGTCTTGCTTAGCTTGATGGTGGAGGAGCATTGTGTGCAGGATTCCATGGCTTAGTGAATGGTGATGTTTCTCTGATTTTGTTTATGTTTTCCTTGTTTTCATTTATGTTCCATATTTCTCATTTGCTGTAGATCAAAAAAGTATATGTTGAGACATGCTCATGGAAGCACCTCAAACATCCTGCATGTTACAGCTTTAATGTTTTCCTCTTCTTGATCATTTCTAAAGGATTCTTTACTGCCCTTTAGGTCCATCAAGAAATTTTTATTTGTTTCATTTATGGTCAATATGTTTTGCTATCTTGTATGATTTAAGGTATGCCCTGCTTACTTATAGCTTCTCAAAACTCCATTTCTGAAATATTTCTATGAAATATTGGTTGTTTTAGTTAATTCAAAGAGGTCTCGTTCGATCTTGCCCTTTGTCCATGCTTGCAAAATTATTTTAGAGTTCTTGATGGCTCAAGATATGTTTTTTAGGTGTTCCCACTTCATAGATTAAGTTGTTTGTTTATCTTATTTGTTTTCCCCAGCAGCTGAAGGTGATTTTCCAAAGTTAGAGGTTCTTATGCTTCTATGTGTTGTCGGATTGTTTATCTTTCATATGTATCAGTTTGAGTTATATTCATAGAGATTTATGGTTTTCCCTACCTCATGAATACCTAATTTAAAACTATATATGTTTAAGGTCTCTGTGTATTTCACAAACTTAATGTTCATTTCACTTCATTTTCACCCAAATAATTCATTTACCTTGACTAAATCGGCCCTGCACTAATACCTTGTCCACCATTTAGACAGTCCTGACTCTATCTGACCCCATAGCCCTGTTGATTCAATGAAATCTCTTTCTATTTGTCCTTTTTGATCTGTTTACCTCAAAAACCCAAAAAACAAACCAAAATATACTTAACAGCTAACCTAAAATCAAACATACAAATCGAACAAGTTCACATCCTTCGCATAACAGAGAGAGCCCTCTTTGAGTCCAGGAAGGCTAGGTCCTAGGACTCCAAAGTTGGTCTGATGTTGCCCTGTCATTTGGTTTACCAATCTGCTAAATCATGAGACTCCAACAGTGGTTATATTTTACAACTGCGCATAACAATTAAAAACCAAAAATAAAACTTTGGATAACATTAACCGCAACAGACAAGCTAACAGCGAAGTAGATGAAATTTTTGACATGTGACAGGGTGGCGGACTAACTGTGGACTGCCACCTCATTGGTTAGGTCCGACGGCTTCAGGTTCACTGGTGGTCGATTGTCCATGTGACAGCACACCCAATGGTTGCAGTCAGCTCCAGTGGTCTTCCTGAAACTGCGCGTTAACCTTTCAACTGCACGTCAACCCTTACTGCGTCCATATGCTGAGTGTTGCAGTGGTTAAGACTGCCACTCCACTGCAGTTAACTTTGATGGTTAGTTGTTGATGTGTTTTATACCATAGTTTTAACATATATATATCTGAAAGGGTTTTATAAATATTTTTTTGAAACTCATATCATGGGCTATTACATAGGTTTTAACTTTGTTATATGTCATGCGCTAGGTTTTAGGATTATGACTTAGGTTTACCATAACATTGTTACATGTATTTTGCACCAATTGCATTTCTAACACCAAATTTGAACCAATTGAAGACTTCTCATTGGAAAAATTGGAGAAACTAAAGAATTGAAGACTAAACTGATGCAATATCCTCCTGGATCAATCCTCTCCACTTGAAAGATTTTGGACCAACAAAAGTTTTATTTAAGCAGATATTAGGTGAGGTTATAGATCCCTCACTCTTCTGATCTCCATCCACCTCACCTTTCTAGGATTCATGCCTTTGAGTCTCACTCGAATATATTCAACATCTCCATGCCCTTAAGAGCAAACCTTCCTATCCAAGATGGTATATTCCTGCAACTCATTCATATACCCAGGTGCCAAATCATCAACGGTAGGAATCTGTGTATCTTCCTCTGGATCCATGATCATCGGAGGTTCATAAAACTTCATATTTTCTACATTTACAACTAAATAAATACGCATGTAAGGAGGTAAATCTAACCAGAATGCATTATTTCCAATATTTTCCACAATCTTGAAAGGACCATGCCTGATGGGTTTCAGTTTCTTACCTTCACCTTTTAACCTGTCTTTATTGATATACAACCATACCTGATCACCGACCTGAAAATGATGATCCACTCGATGCTTGTCTTGGCACATTTTGTACTTGGCCTGACTCTTCTCTAACTGATCCTATACTACTTCATGTATCTGTTGTATCCGTTGAATGAACTTAACTGCTTTATTTGAATCTTAGTGTCCATCCACTTTATCTTCTTCACCAAAAATGAAATCCATTTGTGACTTTGGTAGATACCCAAACATGCTTCAAATGGTGAACGATCAGTCGAAGAATGTAAGGCTCGATTGTAATCATGTTGCACATAAGGTAAATATTTATCCTGTTAGAGTCGGTCTTTTCATCCCTCCGTCAGAGATCATTTCTCTTATTGCATTTCATTTTTAGGTGTCCCATTGAGTTCATTCAATTGCATTCCATTAGGGAGCATACCATCATCTGACGGAAGGGCCTTGTCACTCATACCCCTCATGCCTTATCCTGTTGGCTCAGGTCTATTCATCAAATCAATTTTAAAGTCATTCATAGTCCTGTTTTGGCCTCTTGGTCAACAAAGAGTCATTTTAGGGTTTTTAGGTCTTTTTAGGTCTAGGGTTTCACAAATTTCGTCTTCAAAGTGTCCAATAATGCCAGCAGGCTAGAGGGAGGTTCGAAATAAGTTTCTATTTCAAAATTTCCATCATCAATAATGCTTAAGAATGATTCTCCTTCAAAACTCTGTTTTGAAGAAGAAATCATCAAATTTATTGTTTGTAATAAATGCTATGTATATTTTCAAAAATTTTCAGTTGTCAGATTCTTCAAGGCGCAAACCTGGTCGCCTTTGCCAAAACATGCCAACCATCCCTGCAAAAAATTGGCAAAGGAGCCATCATTTTAGAGCTTGGTTCACAAGATGAAATCCTGAGGAAATTCGTCAAAAAATTTCAGAGCTTGGTTCGCAATATTTGTGGAGATATGATCTGTGGAAGGTAGTGCTTTTTCAGGCTCCTGAATTTCATCTCAAAGAGGTGATCGTGGGAAAAGTTCAATAACTCTCTCTCTCTGGGCATCTGATTTGAGTTCCATAAAAAGTGGTTGCAAGTACACGAACTCTAATTTATTGGCCATCAATTTCAGAGACAAAAGACAAAACAGTGACACGTGGCAAGTCGTACAAGTTCGCTCTACTGAACCAGTCCATAATTAGGTCATTATGGGAGATTGGACACAACTTTGTCTTGGAGAATTCAAATTAGGTCAGACCTGTGGCATTCAAAAGATAATTCAGAGGGCTATTTCATTACTAAATTTCAGATATTGAAGAGTCGCAATCACAGAGATAATCCAATTCCAATATCGAGCTCCTCAAAATCAAGTAAAGGGTGTGTATTGTTTTTCCTGAATTGCATAAATCTTGTTTGAAAAATCATTTTGAAGTGATTCCAAGGGCCTATTGAGCATATATTTCAGTATTGCATTCTGAAATTCCTCCTAAAAATAATTCAACACCCATTAATCCCTCATAAATCTATACTATGATGCATGAAGTGGAAGAATTGCAATATGAGATATCAAAATTATGGTACCAAGTGCAACAAATTTCGATCTTACGAAGAGCAACCGAAGCTGACATAGATGGTTTAAAAGAATAAATGGAGGCTAAGTTGGATGGTTTGAAGGATAAAATAATAGCTAATATGGATGATAAATTAGTGGAAGATGACATCGAGCATCAACAACAAGTTCTCCAACTCTCAAAGGATAACCTAACTTTGGTGCAGAATCTAATGAAACAACAGGAATATCAACATCACATCGAAAGAAGTTCTGAAGTAGTCGCAAAAACAAGAACTCAACAAGTACGATCAATTTCAGAGTATCTCAGCAAGTGGAAGAACTTTCCTGTAAAATATTCCACATGGGAGGATGAGAATTTTATATAGAAGCATCAAGAAATAATCAAGCGTTGAGGACAACACTTGTTTGAAGGAGAGGGGCATGTTAAGTCCCTATATTAATAGTGTAGTCCCTTATTATGTTACTGTAGCCCCACTTATTGTTATTGTTGTACCCCTGTAACCCCCATATTGTTATTATTGTGCCCTTACATTATTATTGTTAGGTCGGCTAGGATTACATTATGGCCCCACTAGGATTATATTGTGGCCCCATGGACT
This sequence comes from Pinus albicaulis, assembly GCA_034641835.2. Taxonomy (NCBI): domain Eukaryota; kingdom Viridiplantae; phylum Streptophyta; class Pinopsida; order Pinales; family Pinaceae; genus Pinus; species Pinus albicaulis. The sequence goes on from CM076571.1 coordinate 4,704,363, forward strand.
CCTATATATAGAAAGAGGTTTTTTTCATTTGTATCATCCAAGAATTTTTCATTTATGTAATGTATTGGAGGTTGCCCCGTCGAAGTGGCTTATTTCTAAGGCATTGATATCTATTTTCTTTTATTTTTGGAGCTGGTTACACAACAAAGGAAGTTTCAGCGCCTAAAATTGATTCACCTGTTGCACAAAAGAAAGCAAAAGATATAGTTGATCCCGCTACCACCAAGTCATCGTCAACAGAAAAATCAAATCAGCCAATTACATCAAGGGAGAAGGCTGAAAATAAAGATGTTCCAGCCAAAGAGATCAAAAATACTTCATCCTTTAGTTTGGAGAATGATATTTCTAAATTAAAGGTATCCATTCCCTTGACTGAAATAATGAAGAAAAGTAGTTATAGAGGTCAAGTTTCTAAAATTTTGAATTTCGATCCTATGTCTGATATGGTGAATATTGAAGACGATCAACCTGAACTGATATTTGGACCAGCTTTAGATGGTGAGTCTCAAGATAGCGAAGTGCCTCCCTTTTATATCAGTCTTCGATTACATGAGTTTGTATTGCATAATGCCATGTTTGATTCCAGTGCTTCCCATAATCTTATGCCGAAGGCAATCATGGAGAAGTTGGGTTTAGACATCACTAGGAAATACCATGATCTTTATTCATTTGATTCTAGCAGAGTGAGATGTATAGGGATCATTAAAGACTTGGTTGTTAGTTTGGATCAGATTGCAACAAAGAATGTTTTGATGGACGTAGTTGTGGCAGACATTCCTCCCAGATTTGGTATGCTGCTTTCCAAATCTTGGGGAGAAAAATTGAAGGGAAATTACAATTAGATTTCTCCTATGCAACGATTCCTATGTTTGGTCAAATGAGAAAGTTGTACCGGGAACAAAAAATGAAGTACATGATTACAAGCAAGGAGAAACCGGTTAATCATCCGATTAATTATGTACATAAAGATTTCGAGTCTTTTGTTTTTTATGTCGATAGTTTCAATGATGTAGATAGTCAGTTAGTTCAAGCAGAAGATATTCCAGAGATTACCGAGAATTTCAGAGAAGTTTTGAAGAAAGAAAGGCAAAAACCGGAAAGCACAGTTTAGCAATCAGCTAAAGATAGTGGACAACAAGGAGAAAAAACAGAGCTAGCACAATTTCAGCACTTAGAAGATGATGAAGAGGGTCTATGGACCATGGATTTTGATGGTGCAGTGGGAAATGATGGTGCTGGAATTGGTATTTGGGTACGCAGTCCTTTTTCCGCTCCAAACAAGGTGCCTAATAATGTACGGGTATGTTCTTACAAGTTAGCATTCAATTGTTCGAACAATGAGGCTGAGTACGAAGCTCTGATTGTTGGCCTAAAAATTCTTAGAAAGCTGAATGCTAATAGAATTGCAGTCTATGGCGACTCCGAATTGGTGATTAAGCAAGTGAAGGGTGAATACCAAACGAAACATCCCCGAATGCGGGCTTACCGCAATGTTGTACTTGATATTTTGAAGTTTTTTTCAGATTATACATTGACTTGTATTCCTCGCATTCAAAATGGAATTGCAGATGCACTTGCTAAGGCAGCAAGTAATTTGAAGATCCCAATGAATTCAAGTAACAAGTTCGAAATCCATGTGAAGCACCGTCCTACCGTTCCAGATAATCGAAGATGTTGGCAAGTTTTCCAAGATGATGATGAGATTAATGAATTTCTGCAAAACAAAGGTAAGTTCAAAGATACCTCAATTGATGTAGAATATGATGATGGTGAAGCTGATGTGCAAGTCAATCAAATGGACATGTTGCAGCTGAAAGATAATGTTATTCCTAAAGGTTTGATACCTTTAGAAGAGCTCTTCGATCAGGATGATGTAGCTAAAAAACCAACCTTGCGGCCAACTGAAAAGGGAGTTGAAGATGTAAACATTGGATCAGTTGAGCATCCAAAGATGGTGAAGTTGTCAAAAGCATTGCCACCAGAGGTAAAGGCTAAATATATAAATTTATTGTCCTCTTTTGCTGATGTGTTTGCTTGGGATTATTCAGACTTGAAGACGTATGATACGAATATAATTCAGCATACTATTCCAATCACGCCTAATCAGAAGCCTTTCAGATAGAAGCTAAGAAGAATCAACCCGAAGTTGCTGCCATCAATTGAGAAGGAGGTAAACAGGTTGTACAAAGAAGGAATCATTGTTCCCATCAGATTTTCTGATTAGATTTCCAATTTGGTGCCAGTGCGGAAAAAGACAGGTGAGATTCGGTTGTGCATTGATTTCTGAAATCTGAACAAGGTGTCATTGAAGGACAATTATCCATTGCCCAAAATGGATCATATACTTCAGCGAGTAGTTGGAGCATCTCGTATGTCACTACTCGATGGTTACTCCAGGTATAACCAAATTCTGGTCCATGAGGACGACAGAGACAAAACAGCGTTCACCACTCCGTGGGGAACTTTCCACTATGCCAAGATGCCATTCGGATTAAAGAATTCTGGTGCGACATTTCAGCGGGCGATGGACATGGCTTTTGTGAATGAGAAGGATGTTTTTCTTGTTATATACCTTGATGATTTGACGGTCTTTTCCAAATCAGATGAAGAGCATATGTATCACTTGAAAGTTGTCTTTCAAAAGTGCAGAAAATATGGTGTGTCACTTAATCCGAAGAAGATTTTGTTTGCCATGGATGAGGGCAAACTACTTGGTCACATTATTTCAAAAGATGGCATTTGTATTGATCCAGCACGTGTAGAAGCAATTCAGCAAATTGACCCTCCCCGGAACAAGAAGGAGATTCAGTCTTTTAATGGTAAGATGAAATTTTTACGCAACTTTGTCCCTAATCTTGTTGAACATCTAAGAGAGATTAAAAACATGCTTAAAAAGGACAGCCAAGTGAAGTGGACTGAAGAGGCTGTAAAGTCCTTTAATTTGGTGAAGTTGGCACTATCTTCAGCTCCAGTTTTAATCAGCCCGGATTACACCCAAGATTTTATTTTGTTTTCATTTGCTTCGGATCATACCATGGCAGCTGTGCTAATGCAGAAAAGAGATGAGCATGAGAAGCCAATATATTTTTTCAGTCGAACTATAAGAGATGCAGCCTTGAAATATAACATCATTGAGAAGCAAGCTCTGGCACTGGTAAAAGCATTAAAGGATTTTTGGGTATACATTCTGCATTCTCATATTTTGGCTTATGTTCCTAACGTTGTCGTGAAAGATGTTTTAGTACAAACTGATCCGAAAGGAAGACGAGGCAAGTGGATTGCAGCTTTGCTGGAGTATGATGTGGAGATAAAGCCCACGAAGCTTATCAAAGGACAGGGGCTGGTGAAGCTTATGGCTGAATCGAATTTGCATGCACTAGACATAAATCTAATTGTTGTTATGTCTGATGAGGATGAGGAGAATTCGCCACTTCAGGTATCGGAAAATTTTGTTGCTTCTCCATGGTATTCAGATATTGTGTATGTTCTTCAAAAAATTTCACCACCGCCTGGCATGACTAAAAACAAAGATAGAACTCTGAAATTGAAGGTTGCAAAATTTTGTATTTTGAATTCTGCACTTTATTGGAAAGATCCTGGTGGTGTTTTGTTGAATTGTTTGGTGGAAGAAGAAGCAAAGCGGGTTATGGAGGATTTTCATAAAGAAGATTGTGGCGGTCACCTGTTTTGGAAAACAACAGCCAATAAGATTTTGAGAGCGGGATACTATTGGACGACATTGTTTGCTGATGTGTATAAGACTGTCAAAAGCTGCCATGAGTGTCAGATTTTTGAAGGAAGACAGAAATTACAACCTTTGCCACTTAAGCCTATTGAGGTAAGCGCCCCTTTTCAACAGTGGGGTTTGGATTTCATTGGGTAGATCCATCCTCCTTCTTCAGCTCAACATAGATGGATCCTCACGGCGATAGATTATTTCATGAAATGGATCGAAGCAATTCGCACCAGACAAGCTACGGATGCGGTAATAATTTCATTCCTTGAAAATAACATTTTGTCTCGTTTTGGTTGCCCGAATAAGATAATTACTGATAACGCAGCATCTTTCAAATCAAAAAGGATGGTTTAGTTTTGTAACAAGTATCGCATCACTTTGGGACACTCAACCTCCTATCATCTGCAAGGCAACGGATTGGCAGAATCTTCCAACAAATCTTTGGTCAACATCATTAAAAAGTTGCTGGAAATAAACAAGAAAATTTGGCATAAGAAGCTAGTCAATGCACTATGGGCAGATCGGGTGAGTCAGAAGAAATCCATTGGTATGTCCCCCTTTGAGTTGGTATATGGAGTAGACACGGTCTTTCCTACCTCCCTTGTTGTTCCGGTGGTCAAGATTCTTCAGGAAGCTGGCAGTGAAGAAAGCCATATGCAGAGAAGAATAAATCAGATAATTCATTTGTAGCAAACGAGAGAAGAAGTTTTCCAAAACACATTTAAGTTGCAGAAGAGAATTAAGAAAATTTATGACAGGAAAGCAAAGGCGAACAAGTTCCAACTGGAGGAAGTAGTGTTGAAGTGGGATGCTAGAAATGAGGAAAAAGGTAAGCACGGTAAGTTTGAAAATATCTGGAAAGGTCCCTTTAAGATTGCATCATATCGTGGTCAGAATGATTTTCTTCTGAAGGAGATGAACGGGGAAGATTGTCCAGGAGGTCAGGTCAATGGTCGACTGCTCAAGCGGTACCATTTCTAAGATGTCTTCTGCTGATCACATTGTCATTGTACATACCATTTTATTTTAGTTTCTTTGCAAGCGCTGTGATCTTTTCTTCAGTCTGGGGCCCGAAGTGAAGGCTATAATTCTAAAAAAGGATTTCAGTTTTGGTTTGAGTCTATCGAGTCGGTTTGGTTCAGTCATTTCAGTTTTAAAAGTTGAGTCAGTTTGAATCAGATTTACAGTCAATAAATCAGTCAACATGTCTTGTGTTGCTTTGTCAAAATAATGGACTCCATAGCCCAATGGACGAAGGCACTGTCTATCTCTCCCAGAGATCTGCCGTTCTTAGCACCTCCCAGGAGCTACCATCCCCATTGGAGCCAATGTTAGAGTCGGTCTTTTCATCCCTCCATCAGAGATCATTTCTCTTATTGCATTTCATTTTTAGGTGTCCCATTCAGTTCATTCAGTTGCATTCCGTTAGGGAGCATACCATCATCTGACGGAAGGGCCTTGTCACTCATACCCCTCATTCCTTATCCATCTGGCTCAGGTCTGTTCATAAAATCAATTTTAAAGTCATTTATAGTCATGTTTTTTCCTCTTGGTCAAAAAAGAGTCATTTTAGGGTTTTTAGGTCTTTTTAGGTCTAGGGTTTCGCAAATTTCATCTTCAAAGTGTCCAATAATGCCAGTAGGCCAGAGGGAGGTTCGAAATAAGTTTCTATTTCAAAATTTCCATCATCAAGAATGCTTAAGAATGATTCTCCTTCAAAACTCTGTTTTGAAGAAGAAATCGTCAAATTTATTATTTGTAATAAATGTTATGTATATTTTCAAAAAATTTCAGTTGTCAGATTCTTCAAGGCGCAGCCCTGGTCACCTTTGCCAAAACATGCCAACCATCCCTGCAAAAAATTGACAAAGGAGCCATCATTTCAGTCAAAAATCAAAGTGGAAACAAAAAACAGAGTTTGTATTAAAGTGGAAAAAATGCCAAAGCTAAAACATAAGAAAGTGGGTTTTTGTAAAACAAAAAATCAAATCCATTACTTACAAAGATATTTCCATGTTTATCAAATAATTTTCACTCTAGAGATATCAAAGAAGTCAATTGCAATCCTGGAAGGGCGAAACTGTGTTTTGGAGGCAGAGCTGTTGCTGAAGTTCAGTGCGCGACGCATCGGGAGGAAGGCGCGGCGCACATAGACCGCGCGGCGCATTGGGCCAATTTTCACTGTGTAAAATTGCATTATCGCAGTGCATCCAGGAGGCGCGGCGCACAGAGCCTCCAAAGCAGATTCTCACCATTTCTTCATCAAATTTCCGAAACGACTCAAATTCTTTGCTCCAAATAAGTTCACAAGATTGTGAAATTGCCATTATCAGTGTTTAGTGTTGTTTCAAAGGTTGGTTGGATAATTTGAATGGTGTAAACATAAACCCCATATTTTTGACAAAGGCTTCTCCATAGGGTTTATATTTGAAGTTTTAAAATTTGGTTTTGGTGTTGAACCCCTGTCATATTCCACCATATTTTTCCTTTCCTCCACAGTTCTACTATAACTACAGTCCATTTCTATTCCCCTATATTCCACAATCACTCATATCACTTGTCCCAATTTTTCCTATTTCTAAACCCTACCATTTCCTACCATTTTCCCTCTCCCATATCATTTGTAGCAAATTCCCAAACCCCACATCCCTAAACACAGTCAAGTGACTGTTAACACATTTCAAATCTCACTTGACAAACTCCACAGTCCACTTTTCCCACTGTCCCATATTCCTCATAGTTCCTTATTGCTCTTTGGCATATTTGTCATTGAAAACAAACACCAATTTATCATTTTCAACAAACCAAGCATACACTTGTCATACACATTGCAACATCATGACAGAGACAGATTCATCATATGAGCAAGAAAGTGACTCTACCGCAGAGTTTAATGTACCAAGAAGGCCTCGTAAAGGGGGCAGACACGTCAGAGAAGAGCCCACTTCATTGACTCAATTGCAGGCCTACCCGCTTGCTATGGCATGTTTCTGAGAGCAGTCATGTTATCAGTACTGTGAGATGATTGCTCAAACTCAGCATCATCAGGAGTTGGTTCGCTTGTTTGTTTTACATTTGCATGATGGTCATGTAACTCTTGCTGGAGTAAAATTCACCTTGACACCAGAAACCATTTCTCAGGCAACAGGAATACCGAATATAGGTGAACAGTGGAACAACAGACAGCAGCTGGACAAAGTGTACTATGAACCATACATCAGGCCTGGCTATATGAGGCAGCTCAACAGGTTATTCCCATTCCGATTTCTGAAGGAATCTTATGCACCATTGATGAGACTTATCATCAGATACTTCAGCTGTGAGGGCCGGTTCTCGCGCCTTTATGCATACCACATCAGACTATTGATGCATTTCACGAGGGTGAGGATGATGAGCATTCCATATTTCATGTGTCGAAACATAGAGCGGATGACTAATCTTGTGGAGAAGAAGACCCCTGAGCGGTAGCATAACAGCATTTATCATTATGCGCTCATCAAGATCATTGTGGTACATTAGCTTGGATTGCAGGGCATTGCATGGGAGGAGTTCATTTCCCGTGACTTCTTTATTGCCCCTTAGCCTCCTCCAGAGATTGTTCATGATGCGGGTAAGCCTTCACATCAGTTTGAGGGTCCTGAGACAGAGTCTATCAGTGTTCTAGTATGTGTTACCTATCAGAGAGGCACCAGAGCCTTATTTGCAGCAGCACGACGAGTACTATCTCCACTCGGGGTGGAAGGGGTCTCGTTACCTTCATCAGCAGCGCGAGTACTATCTCCACTTGGGGTGGAAGGGGTCTCGCCTTCGACATCAGCACAGGTACAGGGACAGGACAAAGGCAAGAGGCCTATACAAGATGAAGGCCCTTCAGGAGGCCAAGACACTGATTTTACACTCATTGATGTTGATTTGAGCTCTCCCAGCTCAAAGCTGAAAGAAATCATCCAAGAGAAGAAAGCTGAGATCGACACCTTGACCGAGAAATTGCAAAGATCTCAGTGGGTTATAAATTACTTGGAGCAGTGGAATAAACAATTGGAGGATCAACAGACACTCATGGAGTTGCAGAAAATCCATGAAGACCGGGAATTGGCTCGAAAAAGACTAGGTAAGCGGGATATTTGGCTTACGAGAGTCAAAATTCATCTTGAGAAACTATTGGTGAAGGCAAACAAGGACAAGGACATGCTCAGACATATGAAGAACCACTATTGGGCCCGCACACATGTTTGCAAAGCAAGGATCAAGATCCTGAAGGCGAGGCTAAGGAGGGCACTGAAACATCGGAAAAGGCCTGATCCACTTCAAATCCTAGCCGAAGCCTCTTTGGCTAAGCATGGAACTTGATGGGGGACCTTCACTCCAAATTTCAGCAAATTTGGAGAAAATTTTGTCAATTTTGAGTTTTTGGTCACAAAACAGATTTTCCTGCCCAACACGTAGCGCCACCTTGCGCGCGCTTAGGTTTGAGAGATATTCTGGAGGAAAACTTTACATTTTTGGATTTTTTTAAAAACTTTATGCATGCTCAGGAATGGCCTAAGAGTTTCATCAAGTTCTAGGTGGCCTAAATGGTCAAAAACACCTTGAAAATGGCCTTTCTGCCACTTTTTACACACACAGGAACCAGTCTTGGGAGATTGAAGTTTTGGAAAGGAAAATGACATCCAAATCCAGAAATTCTACTTGGGTTGGAAAGTAGACAGGTAGGGATTTCCAACGAGCTGTCATGAGCTCAATTTGGACTTCGAGAAGTGCCTCAAAACCAGCTCCAAAGTTGTGCTACGCATAGAGATTTTGGGCGCGGCGCATAGAGAATTTTGGCCTATTTTTCACTCTTCAACTCAGAATTTCGCCCAGTTTTGACTAGTTTCACTTTTTGATGTAACTCTTGATCTATATTGATGTAATTTCATGACTATGGTGTAAATTTGGCACATTTTTACTTGTTCTAGAGGATTCATTCACTAAAAAGTGAAAATTAAATGAATGAATCAGTTTCCTACCATATAGAGGCAAGTTGTTTGATTGCCTAGATTTCAGTTCCTAGTTTAGAATTGGTTGAAACAACTCCTAGAAGGATGAGCTCGACCCCTAGAGGCATGGGAAGGGGTTAGACTTGTCTATATATTGTATTTTCTGAGACATTTTCAGGGTTGGACTCTTGGGAATAGTTTGGCACCTCATTGTATATTCATTTCAGCATTTTTGGCAAAGGAAAGACCAGGGTTTTGCAGCACTTTTTGGGATCCTTGTGGCTCTGAGTTTTGATGGTGTTTTTCTCCATGTAATTTTAAGTTCATTAATTTTTTATGTATGTCATTTCCCTTCTCTTTGCTTCTGAAATTAAACAAATGAGTGACTAAGGTAGAATTCATTAGTTTGCTAGTACTCTGCCTTAAACTTTTGTTTAGTTTTCTATGTTTTCATCTGTTTGAAGAGGATCCTTGCAGCCTCTTGCCCTCTTCAGCTCCTCAGCAGTCTTTTCTATCCATTCATTCAATCTAAGACATCAAATCCATTGCCTTCCTTGCCCCAACTTGAACTCTGCAAGAATTTGGCCTCATCCCCAAGCCCAAAATTGCCTTTCCCTTTTTTCCAACAAAACCCACAAATATCATTTCAAACTCCTTGATTTATATACCTAGCCTAAAATTAGCATTCATTTCAGTCATCTCAAGCCCTATTGATACATGTTTCTTGAGATTGACCCGGAGAGAGCCCTCTCCTGTTCTTGTAGGGCTAGCTACCAGACTGAGCGTGGTTTGATGTTACCCTGACTCTGCCTTCCTTCAGCCTAACGTAGATTTAGGCAATAACATAGTGGCGACCATACTGGGGATGAAAATGGTTTTCTTGTTGGTGTTATTTGTTTCATAAGCTACAGACGGAGCCTGAAGTTATGCCAGGTAGCCTTCGAAACGCTTTTTCTTTGCATTAGCGGAAGTAGATAAACGCTGCTTCAATCAATCTCTGGTTTAGCTTGTGAACGTGACACTTGACTTGTGAATTACCCCAGTATATCATATCGTTCTGGACTTTTAGGTGATGAGTCTAGAATTTGATAGGCTGAAACAAGTTGGTTTTGTCCTTTGATTTTGAAATTAATCCAACACACTGGCTTCCAGAAGACATACAAGAGCAAGTCCGGATCCCGATCCACCTCCAGTGTATGAGAATCCCAATCTGATTCCAAGAATCCTCCATCGAGAAAGTCCCGTGATCCCTTTGTTTAAATCTCATTCATGCCCTACTGTATTTGAATTCCTTGAAGATATTGAGTTTGATGATCAATTCGAGTTGTCCTTGTTTGAAACTAAGTCTGAAAGTGCTACTAGTTCTACTGTCATAAATCCTGAGTTTATCAAGTATCTTGAGATTGAAAAAGTTAATAGATCCATTGATAGTTACATTTTGAACATTCAAAACTCTATTGTGGCAACGAATATTCCTGAGTTTATCGAATGTACATCTGAAACTCTTGGTCCATCAGCAGTTACTTCTGATTCACAAGTTCACACTGAGCCTTCTTTCATTCCTACCATTCCCATGCAACCATCTATATCTGATCAGCAATCTACAGTAGTTCCTCCTCGATCCCCACCACATACACCTCATACATCTGCTGCTCCTACTCCACCCGTTTCTCCAAGGCAGATTATAAATCCACCAAGAGCAATGGCTGCTAGATTCGCACCTCTTGTCTTGCCCCGGAACTTGGATGCCATGCCCGCTAATTATCAGAGTAAGATCCCATTGTTTGATGGAACTCCTCAAAGTGTGCCCGCTCAGCAGCATATTGATATAATGACAGACTTTTTTGATCTCCATGAAATTGATGAAGAAAATGTCACCATGAGATTGTTTGTGCAAACTTTTGGAGGTGAGGTACGTAAGTGGTTCAGAGCTTTGCAACCCAGAAGTATTGCTACATTGGCTAAGCTTCAGAGATAGTTTATAGATCAGTGGGAAATAAAGAAAGATCCACTTCAAATCACTTCTAAATATACCAAGATCAAGCGCAATGCTGGTGAGTCCGTCCAAGACTATTGTATTAGATTTAATGCGGTTTATAATGCAATTCCTGATGATTTAAGGCCATCTAAGAAATCAGCTTTGCTAAATTTTCCAGATGGTTTTGATCCGGATATGGCCTATTCATTATGCAAAAGAGATCCACCCACCTTAGAGGATATGCAGAAAATTTTCGCCAGTGTTGAGGCGAATTTGAATGACAAGAGAGCTAGATTGAGAGCTGAGAAGAATGTCGTAATAAAGGAAGAAGCTTCTACATCAGATCAGCTACTTCGCAAGGTGGAAAAAATGATCGAAAATCTCACACTTGATAATCCCGAACCGCAGATTCGAAATCCCAATTTCCGTGGTCAGCAGCAGCCACAATTCAGGATCAAACAACGAGAGCAGCGAGCACAAGAACCAGCAGTCCAGTAGCAAGTAAAGAAACCTCTTCAGCAGAATTTTGTTGGTCAGGATTCAGATGATGAAGATGATGTAGTAGGGGAGGAAAATCACTTCTTTACTCCTGATGATTTTCCCATTTATATCACTGAAGATGAGGAGTATGCAGAAAGTTCAGTTATACAAAGAGATGAGGATTTTATCTTGGCCAATGATGCAGCTCTTGAGGAAGAGTCGGATGAGTATCAGAGAGGTTATATGAATGCCTTTTCAACCCAGTAGAAACAATATTCTCTTAGAAAAAGAGATGTTCCTGTCAACCCAATCCAAAAGAGAAAGGAAGTTTCAGCGCCTAAAAATGATTCACCTGTTGCACAAAAGAAAGCAAAAGAGATAGTTGATCTCGCTGCCACCAAGTCATCATCAGCAGAAAAATAAAATCAGCCAATTACATCGAGGGAGAAGGCTGAAAAGAAAGATGTTCCAGCCAAAGAGATCAAAAATACTTCAGCCTTTAGTTTGGAGAATGAGATTTCTAAATTAAAGGTATCCATTTCCTTGACTGAAATAATGAAGAACAGCAGTTATAGAGGTCAAGTTTCTAAAATTTTGAATTTCGATCCTATGTCTGATATGGTGAATATTGAAGATGATCAACCTGAATTGATATTTGGACCAGCTTTAGATGGTGAGTCTCCAGATAGCGAAGTGCCTCCTTTTAATATCAATCTTCGATTGCATGAGTTTGTATTGCATAATGCCAAGTTTGATTCCGGTGCTTCCCATAATCTTATGCCGAAGGAAATCATGGATAAGTTGGGTTTAGACATCACTAGGAAATACCATGATCTTTATTCATTTGATTCTAGCAGAGTGAGATGTATAGGGCTCATTAAATACTTGGTTGTTAGTTTGGATCAGATTCCAACAAAGAATGTTTTGATGGACGTAGTTGTGGTAGAAATTCCTCCCAGATTTGGTATGCTGCTTTCCAGATCTTGGGGAGAAAAATTGAAAGGGACATTACAATTAGATTTCTCCTATGCAACGATTCCCGTGTTTGGTCAAATGAGAAAGTTGTATCGGGAACAAAAAATGAAGTACATGATTACAAGCAAGGAGAAACTAGTTAATCATCCGATTAATTATGTACATACAGATTTAGAGTCTTTTGTTTTGTATGCCGATAGTTTCAATGATGTAGATAGTCAGTTAGTTCAAGCAGAATATATTCCAGAGATTACCGAGAATTTCAGAGAAGTTTTGAAGAAAGAAAGGCAAAAACCGGAAAGCACAGTTGAGCAATCAGCTAAAGATAGTGGATAGCAAGCAGAAAAAACAGAGCTAGCACAATTTCAGCACTTAGAAGATGATGAAGAGGGTCTATGGACCATGGATTTCGATGGTGTAGTGGGAAATGATGGTGCTGGAATTGGTATTTGGGTATGCAGTCCTTTTTCCGCTCCAAACAAGGTGCCTAGTAATGTACGGGTCTGTTCTTACAAGTTAGCATTCGATTGTTCGAACAATGAGGCTGAGTACGAAGCTCTGATTGCTGGCCTAAAAATTCTTAGAAAGATAAATGCTAAGAGAATTGTAGTCTATGGCGACTCCGAATTGGTGATTAAGCAAGTGAAGGTTGAATACCAAACAAAACATCCCCGAATGCAGGCTTACCGCAATGCTGTACTTGATATTTTGAAGCTGTTTTCAGATTATACCTTGACTTGTATTCCTCGCATTCAAAATGGAATTGAGAATGCACTTGCTAAGGCAGCAAGTAATTTTAAGATCCCAATGAATTCAAGTAATAAGTTCAAAATCCATGTGAAGCACCGTCCTACCGTTCCAGATAATTGAAGATGTTGGCAAGTTTTCCAAGATGATGATGAGATTAATGAATTTCTGCAAAACAAAGGTAAGTTCAAAGATACCTCAATTGATGTAGAATATGATGATGGTGAAGCTGATGTGAAAGTCAATCAAATGGACATGTTGCAGCTGAAAGATAATGTTATTCCTAAGGGTTTGATACCTTTAGAAGAGCTCTTCGATCAGGATGATGTAGCTAAAAAACCAACCTTGCGGCCAACTGAAAAGGGAGTTGAAGATGTAAACATTGGATCAGCTGAGAATCCAAAGATGGTGAAGTTGTAAAAAGCATTTCCACCGGAGGTAAAGGCTAAATATATCAATTTATTGTCCTCTTTTTCTGATGTGTTTGCTTGGGATTATTCAGACTTGAAGACGTATGATACGAATATAATTCAGCACACTATTCCAATCAAGCCTAATCAGAAGCCTTTCAAATAGAAGCTAAGAAGAATCAACCCGAAGTTGCTGCCATCAATTGAGAAGGAGGTAAACAGGTTGTACAAAGAAGGAATCATTGTTCCCATCAGATTTTCTGATAGGATTTCCAATTTGGTGCCAGTGCGGAAAAAGACAGGTGAGATTCGGTTGTGCATTGATTTCTGAAATTTGAACAAGGTGTCATTGAAGGAAAATTATCCATTGCCCAAAATGGATCATATACTTCAGCGAGTAGTTGGAGCATCTCGTATGTCACTACTCGACGGTTACTTCGAGTATAACCAAATTCTGGTCCATGAGGACGACAGAGACAAAACAGCGTTCACCACTCCGTGAGGAAATTTCCACTATGCCAAGATGCCATTCGGATTAAAGAATGTTGGTGCGAAATTTCAGCGGGCGATGGACATGGCTTTTGTGAATAAGAAGGATGTTTTTCTTGTTATATACCTTGATGATTTGACGGTCTTTTCCAATTCAGATGAAGAGCATATGTATCACTTGAAAGTTGTCTTTCAAAAGTGCAGAAAATATGGTGTGTCACTTAATCCGAAGAAGAGCTTGTTTGCCATGGATGAGGGCAAACTACTTGGTCACATTATTTCAAAAGATGGCATTCGTATTGATCCAGCACGTGTAGAAGCAATTCAGCAAATTGACCCTCCCCGGAACAAGAAGGAGATTCAGTATTTTAAATGGTAAGATGAACTTTTTATGCCACTTTGTCCCTAATCTTGCTGAACATCTAAGAGAGATTACAAACATGCTTAAAAAGGACAACCAAGTGAAGTGAACTGAAGAGGCTGTAAAGTCCTTTAATTTGGTGAAGTTGGCACTATCTTCAGCTCCAGTTTTAATCAGCTCGGATTACACCCAAGATTTTATTTTGTTTTCATTTGCTTCAGAGCATACCATGGCACCTATGCTAATGCAAAAAAGAGATGAGCATGAGAATCCAATAGCTTTTTTCAGTCGAAATATAAGAGATGCAGCCTTTAAATATAACATCATTGAGAAGCGAGCTCTGGCACTGTTAAAAGCATTAAAGGATTTCCGGGTATACATTCTGCATTCTCATATTTTGGCTTATGTTCCTAACGCTGTCGTGAAAGATGTTTTAGTACAAACTGATCCGGAAGGAAGACGAGGCAAGTGGATTGAAGCTTTGCTGGAGTATGATGTGGAGATAAAGCCCACGAAGCTTATCAAAGGACAGGGGCGAAGCTTATGGCTGAATCGAATTTGCATGCACTAGACATAAATCTGATTGCTGCTATGTCTGATGAGGATGAGGATAATTTTCCACTTCAGGTATTGGAAAATTTTGTTGCTTCTCCATGGTATTCAGATATTGTGTATGTTCTTCAAAATTTGTCACCACCACCCGGCATGACTAGAAACAAAGGTAGAACTCTAAAATTGAAGGCTGCAAAATTTTGTATTTTGAATTCTGCACTTTATTGGAAAGATCCTGGTGGTGTTTTGTTGAATTGTTTGGTGAAAGAAGAAGCAAAGCAGGTTATGGAGGATTTTCATCAAGGAGATTGTGGCGGTCACCTGTTTTGGAAAACAACAGCCAATAATATTTTGAGAGCGGGATAATATTGACCGACATTGTTTGCTGATGTGTATAAGATTGTCAAAAGCTGCCATGAGTGTCAGATTTTTGAAGGAAGACAGAAATTACAGCCTTTGCCACTTAAGCCTATTGAGTTAAGCGCCCCTTTTTAGCAGTGGGGTTTGGATTTCATTGGGGAGATCCATCCTCCTTCTTCAGCTCAACATAGATGGATCCTCACGGTGACAGATTATTTCACGAAATGGATCGAAGCAATTCCCACCAGACAAGCTACGGATGCGGTAATAATTTCATTCCTTGAAAATAACATTTTGTCTCGTTTTGGTTGCCCGAATAAGATAATTACTGATAACGCAGCAGCTTTCAAATCAAAAAGGATGGTTGAGTTTTGTAACAAGTATCACATCACTTTGGGACACTCAACCGCCTATCATCCGCAAGGCAACGAATTGGCGGAATCTTCCAACAAATATTTGGTCAACATCATTAAAAAGTTGCTGGAAATAAACAAGAAGAGTTGGCATAAGAAGCTGGTCAATGCACTATGGGAAGATCGGGTGAGTCAGAAGAAATCCATTGGTATGTCCCCCTTTGAGTTGGTATATGGAGTAGACACGGTCTTTCCTACCTCCCTTGTTGTTCCGGTGGTCAAGCTTCTTCAGGAAGCTGGCAGTGAAGAAAGCCATATGAAGAGAAGAATAAATCAGATGATTCATTTGCAGCAAACGAGAGAAGAAGTTTTCCAAAACACATTTAAGTTGCAGGAGAGAATTAAGAAAAATTATGACAGGAAAGCAAAGGCAGACAAGTTCCAACTGGAGGAAGTAGTGCTAAAGTGGGATGCTAGAAATGAGGAAAAAGGTAAGCACGGTAAGTTTGAAAATCTCTGGAAAGGTCCCTTTAAGATTGCAGCATATCGTGGTCAGAATGCTTTTCTTCTGAAGGAGATGAACAGGTAAGATTTTCCAGGAGGGCCAGTCAATGGTCGGCTGCTCAAGCGGTACCATTTCTAAGATGTCTTCTGCTGATCACATTGTCACTGTACATACCATTTTATTTCAATTTCTTTGCAAGTGTGTGTTGTGATCTTTTCTTCAGTCTGGGGCCCGAAGTGAAGGCTATAATTCTAAAGAAGGATTTCAGTTTTGGTTTGAGTCTGTCGAGTAGGTTTGGTTCAGTCATTTCAGTTTTAAAAGTTGAGTCAGTTTGAATCAGATTTACAGTCAATAAATCAGTCAACATGTCTTGTGTTGCTTTGTCAAGATAATGGACTTCATAGCCCAATGGACGAAGGCACTGTCTATCTCTCCTAGAGATCTGCCGTTCTTAGCACTTCCCAGGAGCTACCATCCCCATTGGAGCCAATGTTAGAGTCGGTCTTTTCATCCCTCCGTTAGAGATCATTTCTCTTATTGCATTTCATTTTTAGGTGTCCCATTCAGTTCATTCAGTTGCATTCCGTTAGGGAGCATACCATCATCTAACAAAAGGGCCTTGTCACTCATACCCCTCATTCCTTATCCTGTTGGCTCAGTTCTATTCATCAAATCAATTTTAAAGTCATTCATAGTCCTTTTTTGGCCTCTTGGTCAACAAAGAGTCATTTTAGGGTTTTTAGGTCTTTTTAGGTCTAGGGTTTCGCAAATTTTGTCTTCAATGTGTCCAATAATGTCAGCAGGCCAGAGGGAGGTTCGAAATAAGTTTCTATTTCAAAATTTCCATCATCAATAATGCTTAAGAATGATTCTCCTTCAAAACTCTGTTTTGAAGAAGAAATCGTCAAATTTATTGTTTGTAATAAATGCTATGTATATTTTAAAAAAAATTCAGTTGTCAGATTCTTCAAGGCGCAGCCCTGGTCGCCTTTGCCAAAACATGCCAACCATCCCTGCAAAAAATTGACAAAGAAGCCATCATTTCAATCAAAAATCAAAGTGGAAACAAAAAACAGAGTTTGTAATAAAGTGGAAAAAGTGCCAAAGCTAAAACATAATAAAGTGGGTTTTTGTAAAACAAAAAATCAAATCCATGACTTACAAAGATATTTCCATGTTTATCAAATCATTTTCACTCTAGAGATATCAAAGAATTCAATTGCAATCGTGGAAGGGCGAAATTGTGTTTTGGAGGCAGAGTTGTTGCTGAAGTTCAGTGCGCGACACATCGAGAGGAAGGCGCGGCGCACATAGACCACGCGGTACATTGGGACAATTTTCACTGTGTAAAATTGCATTGTCGTGGCGCATCCAGGAGGTGCAGCGCACTGGGTTTGTGTGCGGCGCACAGAGCCTCCAAATCAGATTCTCACCATTTCTTCATCAAATTTCCGAAACGACTCAAATTCTTTGCTGCAAGTAAGTTCACAAGATTGTGAAATTTCCATTATCAGTGTTTAGTGTTGTTTCAAAGGTTGGTTGGAGAATTTGAATGGTGTAAACATAAACCCTATCTTTTTGACAAAGGCTGCTCCATAGGGTTTATATTTGAAGTTTTAAATTTTGGTTTTGGTGCTGAACCCCTGTCATATGCCACCATATTTTCCCTTTCCTCCACAGTTCTACTATAACTACAGTCCATTTCTATTCCCCTATATTCCATAATCACTCATATCACTTGTCCCGATTTTTCCTATTTCTAAACCCTACCATTTCCTACCATTTTCCCTCTCCCATATCATTTGTAGCAAATTCCCAAACCCCACAGCCCTAAACACAGTCAAGTGACTGTTAACACATTTCAAATCTTACTTGACAAACTCCACAGTCCACTTTTCCCACTGTCCCATATTCCTCACAGTTCCTTATTTCTCTTTGGCATATTTGGCGTTGAAAACAAACACCAATTTATCATTTTCAACAAACCAAGCATACACTTGTCATACACATTGCAACATCATGACAGAGACAGATTCATCATATGAGCAAGACAATGACTCTACCATAGAGTTTAATGTACCAAGAAGGCCTCGTAAAGGGGGTAGACACGTTAGAGAAGAGCCCACTTCATTGACTCAATTGCAGGCATGCCCGCTTGCTATGGCATGTTTCCGAGAGTAGTCATGTTATCAGTACTGTGAGAGGATTGCTCAAACTCAGCATCATCAGAGG
Organism: Pinus albicaulis; assembly: GCA_034641835.2. Taxonomy (NCBI): domain Eukaryota; kingdom Viridiplantae; phylum Streptophyta; class Pinopsida; order Pinales; family Pinaceae; genus Pinus; species Pinus albicaulis. Next base: position 4,722,520 of record CM076571.1, read on the forward strand.
TTGGTTCACTTGTTTGTTTTACATTTGCATGACGATCATGTAACTCTTGCTGGAGTAAATTTCACCTTGACACCAGAAACCATTTCTCAGACAACAGGAATACCGAATATAGGTGAACAGTGGAACAACAGACAGCAGCTGGACAAAGTGTACTATGAACCATACATCAGGCCTGGCTATCTGAGGCAGCTCAGCAAGGTATTCCCATTCCAATTTCTGAAGGAATATTATGCACCATTGATGAGACTTATCATCAAATACTTCGGCTGTGAGGGCCGGTTCTCGCGCCTTTATGCATAGCACATCAAACTATTGATGCATTTCACGAGGGTGAGGATGATGAGAATTCCATACTTCATTTTTCGAAACATAGAGCGGATGAATACTCTTGTGCAGAAGAATACCCCTGAGCGGCAGCATAACAGCATTTATCATTATGCGCTCATCAAGATCATTGTGGTACATCAGCTTGGATTGCAGGGCATTGCATGGGAGGAGTTCATTTCCCGTGACTTCTTTATAGCCCCTCAGCCTCCTCCAGAGATTGTTCATGATGCGGGTGAGCCTTCACATCAGTTTGAGTGTTCTGAGAAAGAGCCTATCAGTGTTCCAGTATGTGTTACCTATCAGAGAGGCACCAGAGCTTTATTTGCAACAACACGATGAGTACTATCTCCACCCGGGGTGGAAGGGGTCTCGTTACCTTCATCAACAGTGTGAGTACTATCTCAACTTGGGGTGGAAGGGGTCTCGCCTTCAACATCAGCATAGGTACAGGGACAGGACAAAGGCAAGAGACCTATACAAGATGAAGGCCCTTCAGGAGGCCAAGACACTGATTTTACACTCATTGATGTTGATTTGAGCTCTCCCAGCTCAAAGCTAAAAGAAATCATCCAGGAGCAGAAATCTGAGATCAACACCTTGACTGAGAAATTGCAAAGAGCTCAGTGGGTTATAAATTACTTGGAGTAGTGGAATAAACAATTGGAGGATCAACAGACACTCATGGAGTTGCAGAAAATCCGTGAAGACCAGGAATTGGCCCGAAAAAGACCAGGTAAGCGGGAGATTTGGCTTACGAGAGTCAACATTCATCTTGAGAAACTATTGGTGAAGGAAAACAAGGACAAGGACATGCTCAGACATATGAATAACAACTATTGGGCCCACACACATGTTTGCAAAGCAAGGATCAAGATCCTGAAGGCGAGGCTAAGGAGGGCACTGAAACGTCGGAAAAGGCCTGATCCACTTCAAATCTTGGCCGAAGCCTCTTTGGCTGAGCATGGAACTTGATGGGGGACCTTCACTCCAAATTTCAGCAAATTTGGAGAAAATTTTGTCAATTTTGAGTTGTTGGTCACAAAACAGATTTTCCTGCCCAACGCGTAGCTCCACCTTGCACGCGCTTACGTTTGAGAGATCTTCTGGAGGAAAAATTTACATTTTTTGATTTTTTGTAAAAATTTATGCATGCTCAGGAATGGCCTAAGAGTTTCATCAAGTTCTGGGTGGCCTAAATGGTCAAAAATACCTTGAAAATGGCCTTTCTGCCACTTTTTACACACAGAGGAACCAGTCTTGGGATATTGCAGTTTTGGAGGGGAAAATGACATCCAAATCCAAACATTCCACTTGGGTTGGAAAGTAGACAGGTAGGGCTTTCCAACGCGCTATCATGAGCTCAATTTGGACTTCGGGAAGTGCCTCAAAATCAGCTCCAAAGTTGTGCTACGCATAGAGATTTTGGGCACGGCGCATAGAGAATTTTGGCCTATTTTTCACTCTTCAGCTCAGAATTTCGCCCAGTTTTGACTAGTTTCACTTTTTGATGTAACTCTTGATCTATCTTGATGTAATTTCATGACTATGGTGTAAATTTGGCACATTTTTACTTGTTCTAGAGGATTCATTCACTAAAAAGTGAAAATTAAATGAATGAATCAGTTTCCTACCATATAGAGGCAAGTTGTTTGATTGCCTAGATTTCAGTTCCTAGTTTAGAATTGGTTGAAACAGCTCCTAGAAGGATGATCTCGACCCCTAGAGGCATGGGGAGGAGTTATGCTGGTCTATATTATGTATTTTCTGACTCATTTTCAGGGTTGGACTCTTGGGAATGGTTTGGCACCTCATTGTATATTCATTTCAACATTTTTGGCAAAGGAAAGACCAGGGTTTTGCAGCACTTGTTGGGATCCTTGTGGCTCTGAGTTTTGATGGTGTTTTTCTCCATGTAAATGTAAGTTCATTAATTTTTTATGTATTCCATTTCCCTTCTCTTTTCTTCTGAAATTAAACAAATGAGTGACTAAGGTAGAATTCATTAGTTTGCTGGTGCTCTGCCTTAAACTTTTGTTTAGTTTTATATGTTTTCATCTGTTTTAAGAGGATCCTTGCAGCCTCTTGCCCTCTTCAGCTCCTCAGCAGTCTTTTCTATCCATTCATTCAATCTAAGAAATCAAAGTCATTTCCTTCCTTGCCCCAACTTGAACTCTGCAAGAATTTGGCCTCATCCCCAAGCCCAAAATTGCCTTTCCCTTTTTTCCAACAAAACCCACAAATATCATTTCAAACTCCTTGATTTATATACCTAGCCTAAAATTAGCATTCATTTCAGTCATCTCAAGCCCTATTGATACATTTTTCCTGAGATTGACCCGGAGAGAGCCCTCTCCTGTTCTAGTAGGGCTAGCTACCAGACTAAGCGTGGTTTGATGTTACCCTGACTCTGCCTTCCTTCAGCCTGAGGTAGATTTAGGCAATAACATATCCCACAACTTAGGACGTTTGCTGCAGTAACCTCAGAGAATATGTATCAGTGTCTTGTTCACCACTTCTATCTATCCGTCGGCCTATGGATGAAAAGTTGTGCTCTTCTTCAGCTTTGTGTCCATGAGTCCCCACAAAGTGTAATATCCCCAAAAGGGAACAATGCAAAAATACTAAACAGTAAGCATTAAAATAACGCAGATCATCAAGATATTTGTAGGAGGCCAATATGGAGACCCTTCTTTACAATCTGTATCAAAAAATAAGATGTATAATGAAGCCCATACAATGTAGAATAGGAAAAATAAGTCTCTCATAAAGAAATATCCTCAAAATGAGGTGCAACAACCATACAAATGAGCAGAAACTGCCTTGACATCGTTATTTTTATTATGGTGCAACAGCTAATGATTACAACTTAGATATAGAGCAAAATAATGCATGAACAGTCAGATCTATGACAGATCCATACACTATAGAGTCTCTACTTTACATACCCCTTGGGGTTTTCAGCAAAAAGTGAGGTACATGGAGTAAATTTGAGATCTTATGCAGTAGATCTGTAGAATGATTCAGAAATTCTGAAGCAAATACAATAGTATTCAGATCAGATCTGAATATGACATGGAATAGATCTAAATTCCATGGATCACCACAGTGAAGGGCGGATTCCTGACACTAGAGATCTCTCCTCCAAAAGTCTGCCAAAACACCCAGCAACTTTATACTTGCAAATAATGTAGTACTGGAAGATAAATTGCGTTGTTGGCTTTAAGATAATTTTGGCATGATGCCAAGATGTGGATCTGATGCTCCGATGACCCAATACTTCCTTTCCAATGGGATAGAAGACTCTCCCAATGAAAAGAGGCACTAGAATGACCTAGATCTGAGTAGATCTAGCCTCCACTTGCTGCAGCTTACAAAGACAACCAAACCCTCAACAAGATCTACATTGTAGTTGGAAGTAGAAGCTTGGCCTTCAGCCTGATAGTGGAAAAGAAATGAAAATATCTTCCAAGAGGCCTCTCAAGGAAAGAGATGGGATTCCTAAATAGGAGATCCTTGTGCTAAATAGCATTATTCTCTGCTAAACAGCAAGGAGAATGAGATATGTCTAAACAGACAATAAACTCTAAAAATGTAATCACATCAACAACCTTCTCATGTTGTCCTCCCCTTCCTTATATAAGTTTGTGAGCTTGCAAAAACCCTAAACCATATCAATGAAATTGCTCTTTTCATATGAACATCCTCCAACTAAAACTGCGTTGTGCCTTAATGGAGATCACTACTTCTAGACAACGTTTTTTATTTGGTCATGGTTGACCCAGTTAAATGTCTCAGCCCCTTTCACACATAAGGGTTTTTATTTTAAATAGCCTAGATTTAGCTTCGTTCACATGTGGCATTGATTTATTTGTTGTTTTAGGAGTTTTTATAATCCTCCTTTACACATTTATTCATGAAACAGAAAAGTAAAACAAAATTGAATATTCCCATTAGCTTGGGCTAATTGGGAATATTATAGTCCTCCCCTCCAAACTGTTGCTTGTCCTCAAGCAACTGATAAGGTGAGTGCCACAACACTTCTCCTCCTTCCTTGGTGACACCAACATGAGTTAAGCTTTCTCCATAAGCCAAGTGTTCACCAAACCATCCATCCATGAATTACTCCTCCAAAGTTCTCATGAGATGCAAATAGCTCATCCCATAAGGAGACAATATATCACATGAAACAAACATGGTTTTCCCAATGCTCTCTTGGAAATATGAAACATAAATTATATGGAGAGTGGCCATCCCATATGGCACATGCATACCTTCCCTCCGTACTCCATACATCCCCATAAAAAGTACAAGTACATCATTAATATATGGGATCAAAATAATGTACATACAAACAGAAATTTGTGCATATGGAGGTGCGTCATAGTCCCACATGTGGAACCAACACAGAGCATCTCCTGCCTACATAAAATATAGATATAGTAAGTGGTTTTCCCACCACTTACTTGTTTTCCATACCATCTCACCATAGATGAAATTTTGAGATATATTTGGTGCCTTAGGGAAGCACCCATCATGTTGTAAAATTTCCCTTTTTCTTCCAAGGGAGTGGCCCAATTCAGAAATTTTTGTGGCCCAATATTGGCCATGATGCCTACAAGATATAATACTCCTCCTTGGATTCATGGCCTACAAAAACATGGTGGAAGAATGCATGAAATCAGAATATAAAACATGTGTAACAAGAGCATGCTCTTCACCAACAATCCTCCTCATATCAATGGAGTGGTGCATATATCTGTCTTCTTCCTCAAAAAGAGAAAGAGAGGGCTGATTTAACTCTCTCATAGAGTTATGTTGTTGCTCCATCTCCACAAGGTTCATGCATCTTTGACAATGCTGATATAGTTCTTTCTCAAAGCCCTCCCAATAGTAGCTCCTCAAGATGATATTGTTGAGCTTCATGGAATATGTTTGGCTGAAATAGAACACTTCATAAGCCCTTTGTAGAAACTTCTCCTTGAGCTTGGAGGCTCTCGACAAGAAGATCCTACCATGATTATAGATGACTCCATCTAGGATTGAATATCTTTCATCATGTAGCAAGTCATCAAGAACCATGCAAGTGTGAAGATCCTTGGAATGTTCCACCAGCAGTTGGGATTTCCAATATGGATCTAGTTTTCCCAACAATGACAGCACTGATAATGTGTCATCTGAATTTTCTACCATGTTGCTAATCTCCTCCTTGACATCTCCCATGTCAAAGGTTTATTTTGGAAGGTTATGCCTCTCATTGTTCTCCTCCTTGACATCTCCCATGCCAAAGGTATAAGGTGGAAGGTTGTCATTCCTTCCTTGTTGCCCTCCTTGCACATGCACATGCTCAAAAGAAAATGAAATTTCTTGGAATTTAGTCTCCCATGGAAGGCTATCATCTATCCAAAACCTCTTTGGTTTTTCCAAAGTATGCATGTGTGACCCCCATCTCTCTTCATGTATGGAAGAGTGTTCTCCAAACAATTTGTCTCCTGATTCAACGTTTGCCTTCCTTGCTCCATGATGGTGTCATTCTTCCTCCTTACAACATCCTTTCTCAGCACATTATGAGATGAGAGAATGGATAATGGTGTTAAGGGAAAAATTATTTCCCTCTCCTTGAGCCTTCCCCATACTCTCAGTGTTATAGTATGGTCTTCTAGTTCTCCCTTCCTCCTTGGATCTATGAAAGGAGCATCAATGCATGAAACATATTTCACCAAATCTGAATCAAGTGGTCTCCCAGGTGGTTTACCACAAGATAATGATGTCTCATGGCTCATTCCCATATGAATAATAGATGGGAACATCTTATTACTGCTTCCACTGTGCAAATCCATCTCTGATTTTTGTGTGGAAGTCTCATGATAATGGGGCATTACTCTTATAAATGTAAGAGATCTTTTGAGTGGAGCAACTTCCCCATCTTCTTCTCCATGTAATAGAGGATCACCTCCCATCATATCAGTGCTATGATCCTTCAGCTTCTCTCCTTCACCTACCTTCTACAAGATCTCACAGTCTAAGGTGACCCCTTTAGATGTAGTTAACTCATGAACACCCATCATCTCCTTGGTGTCAATAGTCTTGATCAAAAAGGACTGATATGTCATAGTGTGTGTTTCCAAATCTGAATGCAATGTTGGAACACATTTCCTCCATTGTTTTGTCTCATTTTCTATCATCATAGACACATGATTCTCATTCTCTTCATGTGGAAGATCCTTGGGACCTTCTTACAAATATACAAGAGCCCTCTTAGTGAAAGAAATGGCTTCATCTCCATCTCCCAATAAAAATAGATCTCCTCCTATTGTCACGGTTCTAGAGGAACCTTTCAACTCTTCTTCTTTCTCCTCCTCATCAATGGAGCATGCCTCATCAATAGGAGATCCTTTCTCTTGATCTCTTTTTGAAAAAGGAACACTCATGTCTTCCTCTTGAGAAATATGTTCTTGCTGAAGTGGGGCCTTTTCCCTTGAAAAATCATGTAGTAGATCTTTAACCCTTTCAAAAATGTTCTAAAATGGAGCTGTCTTCATGGATCCTTCCATCTCATGCAAAGGTTCTGAATTTGTAATATCCCAAAATCGGGATTGCACAACAAGCCTGCTGAAATAACGCACTCCTGAGAATTAAATGCACTAAAATGAGTTTGTAGCTCCTGTATCCCTTAGATCATCTCATCTAATATCTAAATCCAAAAGGAGAGAAAAAACAAATCAAACTAGGTGGGTTAAAAAAACCTCCCACAACCTAGTCTAGCTAAAAAACACCCAAAGAGAGGGGCTGCAGCTATATGCAATGGGCTACTTCAGAAATAACGCATTTTATCAATTTACAAGTGTGAAACCAACATGGAGGATCATCTCCCATCTATACATCAGAAAATTAGATCTAAAATGCAGCTTATACAATGTATAATAGAAAGGGAAAGATTGTACAAGACAAAAGCCTCAAAATGAGCTGCTACAACAACATGAAATGGCAGAATAAGCTTGACAACTTTATTTTCATTGTTGAAGCATGCAGTAGATTAAAATTCAAATCTAGAGAAGATATGTACTCAAAATTATGGAACTATTTCAGATATTTATACAATATAGGCTCCTTTATACACTCCCCTTGGGGATCTCAGCAAAACATGAACAACAGTGAGTAGATCTGAGATCTAAGTCACAGATCTGCAGAATTATTCAGAAAATTTTGAATCATAACATATGCAACGGATCAGATCTGAACTAACATGGATTGGTTGGCCAATCCACGGATCACCACAGTGAAAGGAAGGATCCAATCACTAGAGATCTCCCCTCTAAAAGGATGACAAGTCACCCTGCAACTTTGCTCTTGCAATTAACGCAGTCATGGAAGAGGGACTGCGCTGTAGGCCCTGAGAATGATTTTTCCTACTGCCAATGTGTGGATATGAAGCTCAACCCAATAATGCACTCTTCCAGGAGGTTAAAAGACACACTCACTAAGAAAAGGCACCAGTACAAGTTAGATCTGAATAGATCTAGTGTTCCACTTGCTATAGCTCACATGGGAAACCCAATCCTAAGTAGGACTGCACTGTAGATGTAAGATGTGGCTTGGAAAAATTCCGGATAGTGGACTAGGCAAACAAGACTCCTCCAAGAGCTGCTCAAGGAAGGAGGTGGGATTCCTAAACAGGAGAGCCCAATAAGGGATGTCTAAGCAGACAATACCTTCAGAAAATAATAACATCAACAACCTTTTCCTGTTTTCCTCCTCCTTCTTTTATAGGATGAAATCCTTGTCAAACCTTAAACCACCTCAATGAGTTAGCCCCTTTCACATCTGGAGCCTCCATCTAGAACTGCGCTGTGTATCCATGAGGTTCACTTCACCTAGACTGCGTTGTTGACTTGGTCAAGGTTGACCAAATATTGTGATTCAAACCCATTCACACCTACAAGATTTTATTTACATGGCCTAGATATGTCTCTGTTTACATAGGCATTGATTTATTCATGGTTTTCAGGAGTTTTACATGTCCTCCTTCACATTTTATTTATTAATATGAAATGCAAAAATAAAATAAGGCAAAATATGATATTCCCATTAGCTTGGGCTAAATGGGAATATTACAGTCCTCCCCTCCAAAATGTTGCTTGTCCTCAAGCAACTGATAAGGTGAGTGCTGCAAAACTTCTCCTCCATTGGTGACATCATCAAATATCAAGCTCCCATCATAAGCTAGATGCTCACCAATCCAAACCCCCATGAATTGTTTCCCCAAAGTCAATATGAGATGTGAAAAATCCATCCCACAAGGAAACAAGATCTCATGTGAAACACCCATGGTTTTCCTAATGTTCCCTCTAAAATATATAGCATAAGACACATGGAGAATTTTCAACCAATTAGGCACATGCATACCTCCCATCCTCCCTCCATAGATTCCCATAAAAAGTACAAGCATGTCATCAATGTATGGGAGCAAAATAATGTACAAAAAAACAAAAATGTGCACATATGGAGGTGGGTCATAGTCCCACATGTGGAACCAGCGTAATGCATCTCCTGCATTCATTAAACCAAGATGTGGTAAGTGGTTTTCCCACCACTTACTTGCGGCCCATGCCATCTCATTGTAGCTGAATGTGTGAGATATGTTTGGTGCCTTAGGAAAGCACCCATCATGAAACAAGATCTCCCTTTGCCCAACAAGGGAGTGGCCAAGTATAGCAATTTTTGTGGCCCCATATTTTCCATGAGATTGAAAAGATATAAAACTCCTCCTTGGAGTCATGGCCTGCATAAACATGGTGAAAGAAAGCATACAATCAGAAAAATAAACTTGTCTTACAAGAGCATATTCTTCACCAGTAGTCCTCCTCATAAAATTGGAGTGGTGCATAGATCTATCTCCTCCCTCAAGAGGGGAAAGAGAAGGCTGAATTAACTCTCCAACAGAGTTATGTTGCTGCCCCATCTCCACAAAGTTCATGCATCTCTGACAATGCTGATATAGTTCTCCTTCAAAGCCCTCCCAATAGTAGTTCCTTAGGATGGTGTTGTTGAGCTTCATAGAATACTCTTAGCTGAAACAGAACTCCTCATAGGCCCATTGTAGTAACTTCTCCTTGAGCTTGGAGGCTCTAGATAAGAAGATCCTACTGTTGAGCCCCAAGATTGTGCTTTCTTTCATCTTACTTCATCTCATTTTCCTTTGTCCATTGATATCCCAGGCACAATTGATCAATGAAATTAGTTAAAATTACTTTTAGAATGATTAGACATGGCTAACTTGCTAAGTTTTGTGATTTTGTCATTATAATGTGTAAATCAAGGCTAATGCAGACATTCCTAGATAAATCAGAAATTCTCCATGTTCGCTTTCACGCTCGTGCATGTTCCAGTGTCCTCTCAAGAAAACCACATATGGGTCTATTCCACGCCATTTCCATCATGGCCGCTTCACCATGAAGGAAGAAAACCAATTGGACGTGGGAGTTTCAGATGTAACCCATTAAGGAAGAAGACTTCATTAGAACGCCTTATCTGCATGTCCTTTTTCTCTTTACGCTGCCATCTTCGCAGAGTCCTAATGTGATTTTGATATGAAAGACAAGGATCCCGTATTGTTGCTGCCTCATATAAGCACTTGTTATTTACACTTGGGAAACCGAGAGATAGGCTAGATTTTGCTTAGATTTCATGCTATATTTCTGAAGACCGAGACTACTCTGTTTCAAGTTATTTTTCCTTTAATGAAGAAGACAACATTGCTTTGAATGCGTTGAGTTGATTTGGAGTTAGATTCCGTATGGTGGTAGAGGGCCCCTGCCTCCTGAACGGCTTTACTTTCGTAATTTAGATAAGTATCTTAGTTGTTTTTACGTTTTTTTGAAGTTTGAGTTCATAGTTAATTTCATTAGCCACTATAGTTATACTTGTTCTAAGAACTCTTCCAAAAGAAGAAACTCTTCTAAAAGATCATGATAATGAATGGGAAATGGCTATAGTGTTGTAGGATTTAATTGTAATTTCTTTTGTTCACTATCACAGTTGAACTTATACTAAGCAAACTCTTCCAAAAAATCCTTATGATGTCTAAGGCATGACTGTGATACTGAATATTTCAGTTGTTTTTTTACACTAAGTAACATAGCTGATCTTGCTCTTAAAACGCTCTTCCAAAATATCATAATGATGGGTAGGAGATAGCTGTGATATCTTAGTTTTTAAATTGATTTCAGTCTTTATGTTTGCATTTGCACTGAATTGTACAACCAGGATTGTTCTAAGAAGCTCTTCCAAAACACCATTCATGATGGACAAAACAGGCTGTATAATCCCATAGATTAATGCATGATAACTTAGTTAGGATACTCCGGAGTCAAATTTCATTTAACTCATGCTCTGTTATTTGTTTTAAGTTTGATAATGGCTTGTTAGTTCAGCACTGTTTTAGACTAGTGACATCTTAAGTTCTGTTTTAGCTTAATTCATTGCATTTTCACTCCACATTTAGTTGTCATCCATTGTATATTAGATTACATTAGTTGTTAAACTTAAACAACATGGCCTTCATTATTTACAAAACCTTCTTTTGTTCCAAATCTATAATTGACTCATAACTATTTGGACAGAAGACAGTATCATCCCAAGGCCTGAAGTACTTTTGCAACTTCCTTTATCATCTCAAAAACAAACCTTTCCTCAAAAGACTATTCTAAAAATCTATAACCTTTGAGTGAAGTGTAGTGGTGTCAAACTAAGTTGCAGAATAGAGTTAGGAGCTAGTCTTAGAGTAGAAGATCTTATGATGTTAACAATATTTTTCTCCAAATATTTTTCCATAAATCTTTAATCATGGATAAAATGTTGTCTCATTATAAGCTGATTGTTTAATTGTTTAGTTAGGAGAATTTGTATACTTAGCTGACCATTTCTCAAGCTCTACCAAAATACCTTTGATAAAAGAATTGGACAATTTAAGTTTATGTTTTGATTCATTTTCTTGAAGTCATTATCAAGCTTGGTATTCTGCTTAGTCATAGTTTAGGTTTGATTCTGTTTCAGTATTTGCACTTGTCATTTGTCATCAACCAATTAGGCTTTACTCTGTTTTTAATCAATAGTTTCCTTCCACCAACATTTAGTTCTTTTTCCTGTGAACATAAAATCATCAAAAGACCAAAAACATCAGAAAACACTAAATACAACGCATTAAGAAACAAACACCTAGGCACATACAGTGCACTTCACTTCAGCAGTTTACCAACCCTGGTTGACAATTAAATGAACTCAATTTAGGAGACTAGGTTGAGACCAAACATTTTGGCGCCGTTGCCGGGGAAGTGACAACTAGGTAACCTTTGTTTCTTAACTCCCAAAAAACAATTATATGCGTATAGAGAGGGAATCAAGGGGTAGATTTATAAGCAGCAGAAGCAGAAGTTTGATTCCTAGAACACCACTTGTTTCACCTAGACCCAGAGCTAGTACACCTTCAACTCAGACTCACATTCCATCCATTACTGATCCTGGACTTCTAGAGGACCTAAGATCAGATATTCCATTAGAAAGACCTTCCACTTCATCCACTGAATCTGTCTTAGAAGAAAATTCAAGGACTCCTGTTAGGGACACAAACTTTCCTACTACTACAAAGGAACTAACCATGGCAGAAGAAGGAGGAGGAGGAGTCTTTAATGGAGAACACACATTATTTGGAGGGGGTAGAGGTAGAGGTAGAGGAGAAGGAGGTAGAGGTATAGAAGGAGAAGGAGGTAGAGGAAGAGGTAGAAGAGAAATAGGAAGCTCTTTTGGGTTTCCTATAGTAGATGAAGAAACCAATACAACCATGAAAAACATTTCACCCTCTGTCCTTCCAAAATTCTATGGAATTAAAACTGAAGATCCTGAAACCTTCCTATTTGAATTTGAAGTCCCATAAATCTCTACATACCTTTACTCCAACAAGATGCCTGCAATGAAATTATCTCTTCTAACCTTGAAAGAGCAAGACAAGTGGTCAAGCAGCTTGATCAACAGCCTATTAGGACATGGGATGACATGAGGAGAGAATTTCTAGATAGATACTTGGATTAATATATACCAGTCAATCATAAGGAAGAAGTGTTCAATATTATGCAAAAAGAGGATGAAAACCTGGAAGATTTGTTGGAAAGATTCAATTATAACATCAAGAGGGAAAAAATGGAAACTCTAGATCAAGAAAATTTGAAAGCTCTCTTGTTGAAAACAATTAGGGATGAATGGTTGCATTCCATGATGTAAAGACATATCACACTACATTACTCAAATATCCGGGAAGCACAGGTCAACCTTTCAAGAGGGAAATTCAGAACCATAAAAGGTCCAAGAGATCCCGCCTGGCAAGGGCAAGAACCGGCTTTCCTGGGACAGTAAGTAGGGCAGAAATAGGACATATGCTTGATGATTTCAAATTCGATATCTTAGGCAGTCTTAGTGAACAAATAGACACCCTTAAGTTACAAAACAAGCAAAAAGTTGAATCTGATGCCTTAGCAATCTTTTGTCCCAAATGTAGAAATAAGCATGCCTTGAGAGAGTGTCCTTTGGATGCGTTAGGGACTGGGTAGTCGAATCTTCCAAAACACAGAGACTAAAAATTTTCCTTCTTCCTGGAGTTCAAATGCTCAGAGGGAAACCCTGCTGCATTCCACAGAGTCTCTCAATTTTGTTTCTAGAAGGCCTTGGCAGGGACCTCAAACACAAGGATTCCATGATCAAATGTATAATCAACCTCCACCTTGGAATTCTTAGCAGCAACCTTGGCCCCAATTTCAAAATCAATCTCAATCTTGGGCACAAGGAACACAAAGTCCCTATGGAAGATACTCTCCATACTATCAGTATCCACCATCCTATCCACCATACCCACATTTTTATCCTCAAAATCCTCAACAAAATTTCCCTCAAAATCTTCAACAAAATTTTCAACAAAATCCTCAACAACATCATCAGAACCTACCACATCAAAATCAACCACTTTCATTACCATTCCCTAAAAAATCAAATCAATTGCCTGCTCAACCCACACCAAACCCCAATAATAAAAATCCTCAGAACACATACATGATAGAAGGCCAACAGTTTCCAACTTATTTAATTACTCCTTTAGACCTTAGTGATGTTCAACTTAGGTCTGGAAGAATACTTGAAAAGAGGAAACCTTCTGTGATCATACAAGAACAAGACAACTCTGAGGAAGACTCTCTACGGGTGAATAAAAGTCTTGAGGAAGACACATCTTTTCAAGACCCAAACACTGAAAAATTAAAGCAAAAAGATCCAATAATTTCAACTCCTGTATTAGAGCAACCATCCACATCTACTTCTATACCTCCCTTTCCAGAAAGACTACAAATTGATAGAGGTGTAGAAAAACAAATTATGGTGCCTAATTATGATTTCCTAGATGAGCTGAGAAATGTTTGCATTAAAATTCCATTATTACAAGCCATCAAGGAAATTCCAATTTTAGCCAAAACAATAAAGGAGTTGAGAATGAAGAAAATAAGAAAAAGAATAAGAGAAACAAAGAAAATTCAACTGGCAAGAAAAATAGCAGATATTATGATTGGCAAGATTGCTATTCCAAAGTATCTTGACCCCGGAAATCCAGTTGTTAAAATTCACATCAATGGAATTGAAATCCAAAACACACTCATTGATTTAGGAGCAGCAATCAATATCATGAGTAGACAAATCATGGATAAACTGAAACTTCCTAATCTTCTCTTTACACCCACATTATTAAAATTAGCAGATAGATCTGTGATCAAACCAGATGGGGTAATAGAAGACATTCCAGTGTCCCTAGATTCTTGGGAATACCCTGTGGATTTCATGATCCTAACTCCTAAGAATAATCTAGGAGGCCATCCTGTTATATTAGGAAGACCTTGGTTGGCTACAATTGATGCTTTTATTAGTTGTAGGTCCGGTGATATGTATATTTCTGATGGTAGTTAAACTAAGAAATTCACTTTATATCCTCCAGCTAGGACAATTACAGATCTAGATGACACTTAATGGATAGAGGATGAAGAATATTTACAACCACTCTTCACAATTTCAGAAATTAGTGAAGATAATCAAATTCTGAATACTCTAGAAAACTTTGAATCCTCTCCAGAACACAAACATGAATCATTTCAAGAGGGATCCAATATTGATTTTTTGTCATCAAGACAGATGTCTCTTCATTCTATGGATAAATTTGGCAGCTCCACAAGTGAGATCTTTCCAGGAAAAACTTTTAACATAAATAAGAACCTAGAGAAATCTCAACAAGAAAAGTTAGTCAAAGTATTACAGAGACACTCTTCTGCATATGCATGGGAGTACACTGACATGAAAGGGATAAGCCCCAAGACTTGCACTCATCACATATATATAGAGGAAAATTGCAAACCAATCAGACAACCTCAAAGACGGATGAATCCAAATCTTAGGGAAATTGTTAAAGAAGAATTGCAAAAATTGTTAAATGTCAATTTCATCTATCCCAGGATAGTCGGTGGGTTTCTCACTAGTGGTGTACTAAAAAGAAAAATAATTAAATCAGTGTTAATCAGAGCTGAACAAGCCCTCTTTAGAATGTTTTCTGCCCTTTCATAGATCAAGTGTTAGATACATTAGGCGCAAGAGTACTTCTCATTCCTAGATGGGTTTTTGAGTGGTTTATTCAAATCCAGTAGCACTTGAAGATCAAGACAAAACCACATTGCCATTCACTTGAATTACCTATGCTTACCGAGTATTGACATTTGGATTATGCAATGCACCTGCAACATTCCAAAGGGCAGTATTAGGAATTTTTTCAGATCTAATACATGATTGTGTAGAGGTATACATGGATGATTTCACAGTTTATGGAAACACATTTGAAGAAACTTTAGAAAACTTGGAAAAAGTCTTAAAGAGATGTCAAGAAGCAAACCTTTCACTTAGTCATGAAAAATGTTTTATGATGTTTACTGAAGGTATTGTTTTAGGGCATCACATTTCAGGGGATGGGATTAGAGTTGATGAGTCTAAAGTTGAAGTCATATCTAACTTATCCATTCCAAGTTGTCAAAGGGATCTAGGTTGGGGCACCTTTCAGGTGTTATCCAATTTATGAAAATTTCACCAAGATAGCATCTCCACTCTTCAAATTACTTACCAAAAGGTGGCAGATAAATGGACACGATTGCCGATTAGCCTTTGAGACTAAACAAAATTTACGAAGGAGCTACTATATGAGGACCCTAGCCCCGGAAGTTACCTTTCTCTCTCTGAGATACTAGGTAACTCTAGGAGCTGATATTAGGTAAAGATTTATTCCATTTATACCATCTATTATGATAAAATTTGACTCTACGAGTTAAACTATCTTTATGCTTGAAAAAGAGTTCTTAGCTGTTGTTCATGCCATAAATAAATTTAGACACTATATAACAGGCTATGAAACTTTTGTTCACACTGATCATTCTGCAATTAGATACTTAATGAACAAATCAATTACTAATGGCAGAGTCATAAGATGGTTATTGCTTTTACAAAAATTCAACATTACCATTCTGAATGTCATTCAGAAACAAACCTGATGAAAGTTTCTATACAGACTCAAAATAACAAAGATGACACTCAGGACAAAGATGATTTGCAGTAAATATCTTTTTAATTCTATAAACTCCTTGGTTCTTGTCTTTTCTCATTATTTAGTTCAATTGAAATTTCCTTCAATAATAGATACAATAGATAAAGAAAAATCATTTATGACAGTGCAAAATATTCATGGTTGCTAATGAGGTTGTGGTGGGTCAGTTTCCAGATCATTTAGAGGTAATTGTGAATGAATCACAGTTATCACTGGCTGCCAGTGAATGGCAGACGCTTTCTTGATAAGAGGACAGCCTATAAGATCCTTAATTTAGGATATTATTAGCCATCCTTGTTTAAAGATGCTAAAGAGTATGTCAAAAGGTGTGACAGTTGCCAAAGGGTAGGGAAACCTTCTCCTTCAGGTGAGATGCCATTACAACCTCAAGTACATATTGAACCTTTTGAAAAATGGGCTTTGGATTTTGTAGGACCTATTAGTCCTCCATCAAGACAGAAGAGATATATATTAGTTTGCACTGATTATGTTACTAAATGGGTAGAAGCCAAGCCATTACTTGTTGCTAATGAAGCATCTATAGTTACTTTTATTTTTGAGGATATTTTTACTCGTTTTGGTGTCCCAAGGGAAATTGTTACAGATCAAGGAGCTCAATTTACATCAAGGCTAGTGGAGAAAATGATGGAGACGTACAAAATCAGGCATAGGAAATCTACTCCTTATCATCCACAAGCAAATGGTCAAGTGGAATCTACTAATAAGGTCATTGAAGGAATCCTAACAAAGACTATTCATTTACATAGAAGAGATTGGGTAGATAGGCTTCTTGAAGCCTTGTGGGCCTATAGAACTACATGGAGAAACACAACAGGCCATACTCCTTATGAACTTGTTTATGGAAAGAAAGTTTTGTTTCCCATAGAGTTCCAGATTCAAACTTTCAAAATGGCAGTTTAGCTAGGACTTGATCTATCAGAGGCACAAAAGCACAGATTGGAGCAGATTAATGAATTGGATGAGATCAGACAAGATGCAGTTCAGAAAACAAGTCTAGTCCAACAGCAAAGGACTAGATGGCATGACAAATACATCAAAGAGAAGAAATTCAAAGAAGGTGACTGGGCTCTCTTGTTTGATTCAAAATTCAAGGATTTTCAAGGTAAATTTCAAACACATTGGCTTGGGCCATATGAAATTGTTAAATTTTTTGACAATGGAGCAGTAAAAATCAGGACAATAGATAAAGAAGAGGTCACTTTTCTTGTGAATGGTCATAGATTGAAGCTGTATCACAAACCACTCTCAAGAGAAGAATTTGTCAAGAAGTTCCAGGAAAACAGTGATGTGAAGTTAATGAAGAAGAATCTTTCTTCTTCATCAACTTGATTGAATTTTCTGAAGCATTTCTTTTGAAAAAAAATAAATAAAATTAAATAAAATTTAAAAAAAAAAAAAAAAAAAGGTATAAACATGAAAACCAATCATTGATTGGCATGTTTATACAGAAAAGATAGGGTGAAAATCAGAGTCTTTCTGACACTAACTTTTCCCATTTTGTTTTTGCAAGCAACTGTTACAAAATCATAAGTTCAGATCCATTGTACTTATGATCCATCTCATTTCATTTCATTCCATTCACTTATCCATCCATACTCCATTTCATTCATTCATTCATACTTCACTTCATTCCATATATCATTCATCTCATTCCATACTTCATCCACCTCATTTCCATGTCAAAATTTAATGTTTTATGTCTTGCTGCAAATGAATAACACATGTCATGGATTGCAGGCCATTTCTTATATTCTTCCACTCCATTTCATAAATTGAATCCATTCCATTTCATCATCCACTTCATACATATCATGTCTCATCATCCATCTTCATTCATGCCATATAGCATTTCATTTATATTCCAAATCACTCCATTCCATGATTAAAATTCTCTACAGGTACATTCTGCAGCTAAACAGACATTCTGCAGCTGATCAAACTTTCTGCAGCCAGACAGTCATTCCGCAACTACAGATCCTGAAGGCACTAATTAGCAGACATTTGAATTGCAACAAGATGATCCAGTATATCCATGAATAAGAAGAATCAAGAAGGATTATGAAGACTCTTCCAAAGGAGAACAAAGAAGACAAAGACCACAAAAAGCAAATGAAAAGCAAAGGTAACAAATTTTGATTATAATGGCATATCATAAACTTTAGTATAGTTTTAGCTATGAATCATTCGAAAAATTTGTTTTGATTATTTTTATTGATCATGTCAAATATACCCTCCACAAACTTTGGATAAAAATCTCTCATTTCAAATTCTATACCCGACCATCATTTAAGCGGTTAAAAAGGCTGAAGTGTTTGATTTCCTCACATCACCCAGCCAAATCATTTAATGATGATTTTTTTTCCGTTGTAAAAATCTCCGCAGTCTTTTCACTCATTGATTTGTTTTCTTCACCACACTTCATTAACTCATTCCGTAACTACCTCCATCACTCCATTAATGTGACCTTGTCATTTCATTCTAGCAAGAGATATCCACATCAGTGGCGGAGGCATAATTCATCTCAGAAGCCACTATCACCATGAGCAGAGATTGAAGCATTATCACTGTGAGAAGAGACTGAAGCACTGTCACCGTGAGCAGAGATTGAGGCATTATCACCGTAAACGCAGAGATATATTAGTGTGGAATTTGAAGCTATTGTCACTGTCAACCAGAGGTATATCAGTTTGAAGATTGAAGCCATTGTCACCGTGAACCAAAAGTATATCGGTTTGAAGGTTGAAGTTATTGTTTCCATGGGCAGAAAGAGTATTAATCTGAAGATTGAAGAAAGAATTATGGGCCTCATTGTAAGAACTGAACCAGTGGGTACAAAATATCTGGAAGGATACCCTCAAAGTAGAGAAATGTTGCAACAGGTAGGATGGCTACAATTTCTTGAGAAATTTAATGGCTTCCACAAAGAAGTCACTAAAACATTTGCAAGGTCATTTAAAGGAGCTGAGGTTGAAGTGGGAGATGTTAAATTCACTGTCACTGAGGTTTTCATTGCAGAAGCAACAGGATTGCTTAGAAATGGAGAGAGATGGTTCAAAAACAGAGAATTCCATAATGAATCACGGAAGAAAATTCTAAAATCACCAGGTATGGATGTCACTGTGTTTAAGCAGGGAATTCCAAGTTCTGCATTGAAAAATAAATGGGGAAATATATTTCTTATTCTGCAAAAATTTATCACATGTGAAGGTAGATATGGCACATTTTATGTTTACCATATTAGACTGATAATGCATTTTCTGGAGGAAGAGTTAAACTTGCCCTATTTCTTGCTTCAAAGTTTGAAAAAGATGGCTTCTTGTGTTCAAAGAAGGGTCCAATTCTTAGAGACAACTCTATACCATCATGGCTTGGTTAAGATTTTAATTGAACACCATTTAGCCAAAACCAATGATACTTGGGATAATTTCTTGATAAGAAATCATTTTGAAGAGCCAAAAGAGCCCTCACCTGAACATCAGCCTACAAGGAGAAGCAGAAAATGGAGAGCGTCTAAAATTGAAATTGACAAAAAAGTACAGGAAATTAGTGAAGAAATAATCTCAGAGAAGTTGACTCAAATTAAGAGACAACTTAAGAAAGAAAGGGTAATCAGAAAGTCTGCCACAGAAAAAGGAGAGGGATCATCCCAGCCAAGAAGAAGCCATAGACTCAGGGGGAAACTAAGGAAAACTCAGATCAAACAAACATGGGTGATAAATATAGAAGATGAGGAAACATCTATTGAAGAAGATGTTGAAGAGGATTTTAATGAAGAAACCCCTGAAATTGACCCTGCTCAGCAAGAAGTTTATGACTATGTTGAAACATTGGAAAGGAAAGCTTCAGAGAGTAAAGATAAAACCCCTAGTCCTCCACTGTCCGAAATAGATGTGTTAAGAAGGGATAGGTATGAGCTGGAAATACTTAATAGGCACATCAAAAATGAGAATGATATTCTGAAGGAACAAGTCAAACTCAAAACCAGTATGAACTCAACCTTATCTCTACAAATGGACAGAGTGGAAAAGGCTAATGAAAAGTTGAAAAAGAGGAACAAGAAGCTAATCATGGCACTTATCAACTTAAGGTTCAAGTTAGCCATTAGAAAACCCATAAGACCTTTAATTTCTAGGCAAAGAAGAAGGAGAGGATTAGATGTTCTTACAGAAGCCTCTGATTTTATGGAATAAGTTGCATGAGGACATGCAAGAAGTCAGCAGTGGAGCTATGTTGAGCCCCAAGATTGTGCTTTCTTTCATCTTACTTCACCTCATTTTCCTTTGTCCATTGATATCCCAGGCCCAATTCATCAATGAAATTAGTTAAAATTACTTTTATAATTATTAAACATGGCTAACTTGCTAAGTTTTGTGATTTTGTCATTATAATGTAAACTGGCTACAGAATGTAGACATTCCGTAGCTAACCGGAAATTCTGCAACTGTCTTCACGTTCAGGCATGTTCCAGGTGTCCTCTCAAGAAAAACCACATATGGGTATATTCCACGTCATTTCCACATCATTCGTTGCTCACCATGAAGGAAGAACCGAATTCTGGATGTGGTTTTGGTACGTGGGAACTCATTTAAGGAAGCAGACTTCTAATAGGACTGTCTTAGTCCAAATGTCCTTTTTCTCTTTACGTTGCCATCTTCAGAGTCCTAATGTGATTTTGATAAGGAAAGACAAGGATACATGTATTGTTGCAAGTTCTGTTATGTAAATTTGTTATAAAAACACTTGGGAAACCGAGAGATAGGCTAGATTTTGCTTAGATTTCATGCTATATTTCTGAAGACCGAGACTACTCTGTTTCAAGTTATTTTTCCTTTAATGAAGAATACAGCATTGCTTTGAACGCGTTGAGTTGATTTGGAGTTAGATTCCGTCTGGTGGTAGAGGGCCCCTGCCTCCTGCACGGCTTTACTTTCGTAATTTAGATAAGTATCTTAGTTTTTTTTACGTTTTTTTGAAGTTTGAGTTCATAGTTAATTTCATTAGCCACTATAGTTATACTTGTTCTAAGAACTCTTCCAAAAGAAGAAACTCTTCCAAAAGATCATGATAATGAATGGGAAATGGCTATAGTGTTGTAGGATTTAATTGTAATTTCTTTTTTTCACTATCACAGTTGAACTTATACTAAGAAAACTCTTCCAAAAAATCCTTATGATGTCTAAGGCATGACTGTGATACTGAATATTTCAGTTGTTTGTTTACACTAAGTAACATAGCTGATCTTGCTCTTAAAACTCTCTTCCAAAATATCATAATGATGGGTAGGAGATAACTGTGATATCTTAGTTTTTAAATTGCTTTCAGTCTTTATGTTTGCATTTGCACTGAATTGTACAGCCAGGATTGTTCTAAGAAGCTCTTCCAAAACACCATTCATGATGGACAAAACAGGCTGTATAATCCCATAGATTAATGCATGATAGCTTAGTTAGGATACTCCGGAGTCAAATTGCATTTAACTCATGCTCTGTTATTTGTTTTAAGTTTGATAATGGCTTGTTAGTTCAGCACTGTTTTAGACTAGTGACATCTTAAGTTCAGTTTTAGCTTAACTCATTGCATTTTCACTCCACATTTAGTTGTCATCCATTGCATATTAGATTACATTAGTTGTTAAACTTAAACAACACGGCCTTCATTATTTACAAAACCTTCTTTTGTTCCAAATCTATAATTGACTCATAACTATCTGGACAGAAGACAGTATCATCCCAAGGCCTGAAGTACTTTTGAAACTTCCTTTATCATCTCACAAACAAACCTTTCCTCAAAAGACTATTCTAAAAATCTATAACCTTTGAGTGAAGTGTAGTGGTGTCAAACTAAGTTGCAGAATAGAGTTAGGAGCTAGTCTTAGAGTAGAAGATCTTATGATGTTAACAATATTTTTCTCCAAATATGTTTCCACAAATCTTTAATCATGGATAAAATGTTGTCTCATTATAAGCTGATTGTTTAATTGTTTAGTTAGGAGAATTTGTATACTTAGCTGACCATTTCTCAAGCTCTCCCAAAATACCTTTGATAAAAGAATTGGACAAGTTAATTTTATGTTTTGATTCATTTTCTTGAAGTCATTATCAAGCTTGGTATTCTGCTTAGTCATAGTTTAGGTTTGATTCTGTTTCAGTATTTGCACTTGTCATTTGTCATCAACCAATTAGGCTTTACTCTGTTTTTAATCAGTAGTTTCCTTCCACCAGCATTTAGTTCTTTTTCCTGTGAACATAAAATCATCAAAAGACCAAAAACATCAAAAAACACTAAATACAACGCATTAAGAAACAAACACCTAGGCACATACAGTGCACTTCACTTCAGCAGTTTACCAACCCTGGTTGACAATTAAATGAACTCGATTTAGGAGACTAGGTTGAGCACAAACACCTACCATGATCATAAATGATCCCATATTGAATTGAATAATCCTCCTCATGTAGCAAGTCATCAAGGATCATTCATGTATGAAGATCCTTGGAATATTCCACCAACAGTTGGGACTTCCAATATGGATATAGTTTGCCCAACAATGACAGCGTTTTTAATGTGTCAACTGAAGTAGCTGCCATGTTTTTGCTCTTCTCCTTGACATCCTCCATGTCTAAGGTGTATGTTGGAAGGCCATTCCTCCCATTTTTCTCCTCTCTAACATCTACCATGCCAAAGGTATGAGATGGAAGGTTGCTATTCCCCTCTTGCTTCTCTGTAGTTTCAACCTCCCTCCTTGTTGCATCTTTCCTCAACGCAATATGAGATGAGAGAACGGATAGTGATGTCAAGGGGAAAATGCTTTCCCTCTTTTTGTACCTTTCCCATACTCTCAGCACTAAAGCAGGGTCTCCTAATGCTGACCTCCTCCTTAGATCTATGGTAGGAGCATCAATACATGAAACATCTTCCATAAAATCTAAATCAGGTGGTCTCCCCAGAGGTATACCACAAGATAAAGATTTCTCATGGCTCATTCCCATGTGAACAACAGATGGGAACATAATATGACTATCCCACTGTGCAAATCCATCTCTAGTTGTTGTGTGGAAGTATCATGGTAGGGAGAAGTTGGAGTAACTCCCCCATCTTCTTCTTCATCATCCACCTTCTACAAGATCTCACAGTCTAAGGTGTCCCCTCTAGATGCAGTTAACCCATGAACACCCATCATCTCCTTGGTGTCAAGAGTCTTGAGCACAAAGGACTGATCCATCATAGTGTGTGTTCCAGGATTTGGATGCAGTGTTGGAACACATCTCCTCCACTATTTTGCCTCTTTGTCTATCATCATAGACACATGTTTCTCATCTTCTCCATGTATAGGATCCCTGGGGCCTTCTTGCAAAGATACAATAGCCCTCATAGTGGAAGCAATAGCTTAAACTCCATCTCTCAATAAAAATTGATTCCCTCCGGCTGTCACAGCGCTGGGGGAACCTTCCAGTTCTACTTCTTTCTCCTCCTCATCAATGGAGTATGCCCCATCAATAAGAGATCCTCCTCCTTGATCTCTCATTGAAGAAAAGACACGCATGTCTTCTTCTTGAGAAGAATGATCTTCCTAAAGTAAGGCCTTTGCCCTTGGTAAATCATGTAGCGGATCTTTAAACCCTCCAGTAATGTTCTGAAATGGAGTTATCTTCATGGATCTTCTTTCTTCTTTGAGTTGACAAAACTCAGGGAAGCCTAGATTCTCTTTGAATCTTTTAGACTGAGATTCATATTCTTGAAAGTAGTCACCAAGAGTCTCCTCCTCTGGTGTCTCTCCATCTTCTTCTCCTCTTGCAAGGAATGCAGGCATGCTGCAACGTTGTAAATCAGATTGTGTGGATGCATGCTCACACACACCAAATGAAGTAGTGGGGCTTCCCTCATGTGAAAAAATTCTCAAGAGATTTACTGGTCTTTCATTCCTCACTCCCCTGATTTCTTCCTCCAGCTCATGCAAAGATTGAGAAAGAATGTTAGAGAACTCTACTCCTTTTATTCTTCCATACAAAGGGGTTTCAATGGTGTAATAATTTTTCTTCTATATTCTTCTATGATACCTCTTCTCTCTGTAATTGAGAGGTTCTCCTCCCCATGAATACATATTGGCTCAAGGAATGCACAGGCTGTTTCAAGAAAGTTGCTTTGATACCACTGTAATATCCCAAAATCGGGATTGCACAACAAGCCTGCTGAAATAACGCACTCCTGAGAATTCAGTGCACTGAAATGAGTTTTCAGATCCTGGATCCCTTATATCAGCTCATCTAAGGTCTAAATCCAAAAGGAGAGCAAAACAAAATCAAACTAGGTGGGTTAAACAGACCTCCCACAACCTAGTCTAGCTTAAAAACACCCCAAGAGAGGGGCTGCAGCTATATGCAATGGACTGCTTCAGAAATAATGCAGTTTATCAATTTACAAGTGTGAGACCAACATGGAGGATCATCTTCCAGCTATACATCATCAAATTAGATCTACAATGCAGCTTATGCAATGTATAACAGAAAGGGAAAGATTGTACAAGACAAAAGCCTCAAAATGAGCTGCTACAACAACATGAAATGGAAGAATAAGCTTAACAGTGTTATTTTCATTGTTGAAGCATGAAGTATATTAAAACTTAGATATAGAGTAGATCTATACTCAAAATAATAGATCTATTTCAAATATGTATACAAGATAGGTTCCTTTATGCACTCCCCTTGGGGATCTCAGCAAAACATGAACAACAGTGAGTAGATCTGAGATCTAAGTCACAGATTTGCAGAAGTATTCAGAAAATTATGAATCATAACATATGCAGTGGATCATATCTGAACTAACATGTATTTTTTGGCCAATCCATGGATCACCACAATGAAAGGAAGGATCCAATCACTAGAGATCTCCCCTCTAAAATGATGCCAAGTCACCCTGCAACTCTTCTCTTGCAAATAATGCATTCATGGAAGAGGGACTATGTTGTAGGCCCTAAGAATGCTTTGGCCTGCTGTCAATGTGTGGATCTGAAGCTCAACCCACTAATGCACTCTTCCAGGAGGTTAAAAGACACACTCACTAAGAAGAGGCACCAGTACAAGCTAGATCTGAACAGATCTAGTGTTCCACTTCCTGCGGCTCACATGGAAAACCCAATCCTAAGCAGGACTGCACTGTAGATGCAAGATGTGGCTTGGCCAAATGCCGAATAGTGGACTAGGCAAAAAAGACTCCTCCAAGAGCTGCTCAAGGAAGTAGGTGGGATTCCTAAACAGGAAAGCCCAATAAGGGATTTCTAAGCAGACAATACCTTCAGAAAATAATAACATCAAAAACCTTTTCCTATTGTCCTCCTCCTTCTTTTATAGGATGAAAACCTTGTCAAACCCTAAACCACCTCAATTAGTTAGCCCCTTTCACATGTGGAGCCTCCATCTAGAACTGCGTTGTGTATCCATGAGGTTCATTGCACCTAGACTACGTTGTTGACTTGGTCAAGGTTGACCCAATATTGTGATTCAAACCCATTCACACCTGCAAGAGTTTATTTACATGGCCCAGATATGTCTCTATTTACATAGGCATTGATTTATTCATGGTTTTCAAAAGTTTTACATGTCCTCCTTCACATTTTATTTATTAATATGAAATGAAAAAATAAAACAAGGTAAAATAGGATATTCCCATTAGCTTGGGCTAAATGGGAATATTATAGAATTCTTGGGCTTATTTTGCTTACGCAAAGAAGTTTCAGATGGCTCAACATCAAATCTTTTTACTAACCTCCTAGTGAACTTTGAATAAGTAGAGATGTTTACATTTCTCAATGAAGAAGATTCAAATAACCACCAGGCATAAGCCTTACCTTGGAGGTGCAGAGCTGCTACTCTTATGGCTTCTTCTTCTTATACTTGATGCAGCTGAAAATATGTGTCCAGCTT
Organism: Pinus albicaulis; assembly: GCA_034641835.2. Classification (NCBI taxonomy): domain Eukaryota; kingdom Viridiplantae; phylum Streptophyta; class Pinopsida; order Pinales; family Pinaceae; genus Pinus; species Pinus albicaulis. The sequence goes on from CM076571.1 coordinate 4,748,455, forward strand.
CTTTACCCAAGACTTGGTTGAGCTCTTAGGTGATCCATCAAATGTAGGTAGAAAAGTCCTACCCAAAGTGTGCTGCATGCACCCTCTTCTTCTCATGTATCTGTTGAATCTTCTCTCTTCCTTAAGTTGACAAAAATCTAGGAAGCTTATATGCTCTTTGAATCTTTTAGACTGAGATTCATATTCTTGGAGATAGTCACCAAGAGTCTCCTCTTCCGGTGTCCCTCCTTCTGCTTCTTCTCTTGCTAGGAATGTAGGCATGCTACAACGTTGTAGATCTAATTGTGTGGTTGAATGTTCACACACTTCATATGAAGAACAGGGGCTTCCTTCATGTGCAAACCTCTCCAAATGATCTGCATGTCTTTCATTCCTCATTCCCCTGATTTCACTCTTTAGTTCATGCATAGTTTGGAACAGAGTTTTTGAGAACTCTTTCCCTTTCATTCTTCCAGATAAAGGGGTTTGACCCTTTTCTTCTTTGTCTTCAGTGTAATAAATATTCTTCTTATGTATTTCCTTCATTTTAAAAGAGATATTGGCTTCTTATAATGCACAGGCTGTGCCAAGATGATGCTCTGATACCACAGTAATATCCCCAAAAAGGAACAATGCAGCAATATTAAGCAGTGAGCATTAAAATAACGCAGATCATCAAGATATTTGCAAGAGGCCAATATGGAGACCCTTATTTAGCATCTATATCAAAAAATCTGATGTATAATGAAGCCCATACAATGTAGAATAGGAAAAATAAGTCTCCCATGAAGAAATATCCTCAAAATGAGGTGCAGCAACCATACAAATGAGTAGAAACTGCCTTGACAGCTTTATTTTTATTATGCTGCAACAGCTGATGATTACAACTTAGATCTAGAGAAAAATAATGCATGAACAGTCAGATCTATGACAGATTAATACACTAGATAGAGTCTCTACTTTACATACCCCTTGGGGTTTTCAGCAAAAAGTGAGGTGCATGGAGTAGATCTGAGATCTTATGCAGAAGATCTGCAGAATGATTTAGAAATTATGAAGAAGATACAACAGTATTCAGATCAGATCTGAATATGACATGGAATAGATCTAAGATCCATGGATCACCACAGTGAAGGGGAGATTCCCAACACTAGAGATCTCTCCTCCAAAATTCTACCAAAACACCCTACAACTTTATACTTGCAAATAACGTAGTACTGGAAGATAAATTGCACTATTGGGTTTAAGATCAGTTTGGCCTGATGCCAATATGTGGATCTAATGCTCTGATGATCTAATACTTCCTTGCCAATGGGATAGCAGACTCTCCCAGTGAAAAGAGGCACTAGAATGACCTAGATCTGAGTAGATCTAGCCTCCACTTGTTGCAGCTTACAAAGACAACCAAACCCTCAACAAGATCTATGTTGTAGTTGGAAGTAGAAGCTTGGTTTTCATCCTAATAGTGGAAAAGAAATGCAAATCTCTTCCAAGAGGCCTCTCAAGGAAAGAGATGGGATTCCTAAACAGAAGATCCTTGTGCTAAATAGCACTATTCTCTGCTAAATAGAAAGGAGAATGAGAGATGTCTAAATAGACAATAAACTCTAAAAATGTAATCACATCAACAACCTTCTCATGTTGTCCTCCCCTTCCTTATATAAGTTTGTGAGCTTGCAAAAACACTAAACCATCTCAATGAAACAGCTCTTTTCACATGAACATCCTCCAACTAAAACTGTGTTGTGCCTTAATGGAGATCACTCCTTCTAGATAGCGATGTTGATTTGGTCATGGTTGACCCAGTCAAATGTCTCAGCCCCTTTCACACATAAGGGTGTTTATTTTAAATAGCCCAGATTTAGCTTTGTTCACATGTGGCATTGATTTATTTGCTGTTTTAGGAGTTTTTATAATCCTCCTTTACACATTTATTCATGAAACAGAAAAGTAAAACAAAATTGAATATTCCCATTAGCTTGGGCTAATTGGGAATATTACACAAAGTGGACCAAAACTCTCCTACAAAGCAAGTGTCTCGGTTGGAAATGATGGAAGTAGGTAACCCAAAATGAACCCATACCTGTTGAAAGACATATGTGCAATATGTTCAACAGTCACTTGATTTTTGAATGGAACAAGAATGCACTTCTTGCTGAAACGATCAACCACGACATACATGTAAGCATGCCCTCTTTTGGACATAGGAAGTCCTCCAACAAAGACCATGGAATTTTTTTCCCATGGTCACGAATGAACTGGAAGTGGCATATACAAGGAAATATTTTGATTGCTTGGTTTGCTTGTCGAACACATAACACATCCTTTAATGTACTTAACAATTGTTTCATACATGCAAGGCCAGTAGCAATACCTTTGAATTTGCGCCATTGTCTTGCTTACACCAAAATGTCCTGAAATGAGAGAAGAATGTGCTTCCCGAATAACATGCGCCCTTTCTATCTGTGGTATGCACAACTTACCCAGATGATATAACAACCTGTCATGAACATGAAAATTGACTTCTTCCACCTGTGTACCATGAGTTAGTGATTCATAAATATCTTTGAAATCAGCATCTGTACTATATTGTTCTAAATATATTTCAAGTTTTAAAGAACTATTCTGCAACACTACTAAAGCATTCAAAGATGGTCTAGACAACATATCAGCTACTTTTTCTGTTACACATTTCTTGTACTTAATTACTAAGTGAAATTGCTAAATAAATCACATCCATCTTTAATGGCGAGATTGTTGCAACTTAGTCTGAGACTGAAGGTACTGAAGCGACTGATGATCTGTTTGAATCACTATTTGCTTACCCATTAAGTAGTGTTTCCATTTCTTAACACTTTCAACCAAAGCAAACAGTTCTTTATCATATGTTGAATTATTGTCAACAGCCTTAGAATAAGTTTCTGAATGAAAACAAATAGGTTTCCCTTTTTGAAGTAAAACTCCACACATTGCATAACCACTAGCATCTATTTCAATTTCGAATGGTTGTTGAAGATCTGGTAAAGCTAAGATTGGTGTTGTGACAATTTTTTGCTTAATTGTTGTTGGGCTGAGGAAAAGGTACATTTTACCCCCATATTTAGCTTGATTTATTATTAACTTTTATATGTTTTCCTTCATTTTAGAAATAAATCAAAGGAGAATAATGTAAAAGTAGGGTAAAATGAATTATTAATAAATAATTTATTTAATAGTATAAAAACTAAATTTTGATGTCTTTATTGATAGGGAATCCGAACAAACTGGCTGCTAACCAAATGACCAAATACCAGCAGTCAAGAAAAGCAAATGCAATCTCATCTGGTTCTTGAAAATCAACAAGAGATGAAAAGACACGACTATATTTGAAGCATTCGGCTGATGACTACGAAGCCTCGGGATCTCTTGATACTGAGGATTCGTTACTCTCTGTTTTGTTTCTCCTTAAGTTATAAAAGTTTGTAGGTGAAAGAGAACGGGAGAGATTTTCCCGTATATTGTAATTTTTTGTAATAAACATTTTATTCAGACAGAGTCTGTGAACTCGTGATAATGTACCTGTTCTATTGATTAATAAAAGAGTTAGTGTTTTCACTATAAGAGGATTCTGAGTATTTCTTGGCAGAAGACTTCTAGAGGCTACGGTCCTGGTCCTTAGGAGTTCTCCTACTATTTTTTGTTATATGTTTATTTACTGATTCTTGCAATTCAGTTATTCTTTATGCTTTGTAGAATTACAATTCAATTCAGTAATCGCAAGTGTGGTGTGTTACAATTTCCTTTTCAAATGGGTTGAATTTATCATTAATATTCCTTTACTACTGAGTGACGTTTTTACATTCATTAGATTGATTTTAGCATGGTTAAGTAGTTTTTTTTCAATTATGCACATTGTTATTTCTTGAGTTTTTCCATTGCAAGTGTGAATGTATGGTTTGTTGTTCAATTCTGAAGATTTTTATTAATTGAATTGTAGATAATTCCATTGCAAAATGTTAATATATGATTGATGTTCAATTTATTAAGTATTATTAAGTTAATATATGATTGATTCATTAAGCTTGTTGTTCAATTGTAAAATATCTTTAATTTCAGCATTGAGTGTTTACTTTCTGCATAAAATTAGACTAGAGTTTAATCCTTTGATTGGTGTGAAGTATTTCATAGTTTAATTTTGAAATAACTGATTGAACTTAGAGAATTAGATATTATTTATTACAATGATCTAGAGTAGTTGACCTCTGATTTCACTCGCATATACTTTGCTTACACTCTTGAAATAAACAGACTTTCCCTGGGTTGATGATTAATGTGAAGCATTAAGGTTACCTTTAACAGTCACCTTTTTGAGCCAACATTTTGGTGCCGTTTCCGGGGAGAGTGTTTAGGAGTGATGTCTTTTTATTTTTTCCTTTTGCTGTGAAATAATTTGGTATTGAAAACGAGAGGTAAGAACCTGCGTATTAGCAAGAAAAACGCTTGCTCTCCGATCCACTTCTCAACAATTGTGTAGAAGTTAAATAGGATAGGTGTTTGTTTTTTTCAGAATGACTAGGAATAAAAAGATAAAATTAGATCGAAACCCCCCATCTAAATCCATAAAACCCAAGGGATCGGTGGTCCTTGGCAGAACAACATTCATAGATGAAATCATAAGGAAAGATGAATCTCAGGCATCTGTAGGACCCAAAATCATCTCTGAAAAGAGTCCAACTACAATCCCTCAGGCAGCATCCTCACCATCTGCAGCCTGCGCCGATATCCACAGCAAAACTGAAGGGTCTGAATAGAGCTTTCATATTATAGAACATTTGAGTCCTGACCCTTCACAAGAGGGAAATTCTTGCAATTTGCAAGAATGAGAGGGAGAAACCAGTAGTGCTTTAAGGATAAAAACTCCAAAGCCTTGATCTTCTGAAATATTGGTTGAGACAGAGACGCCCAATATTCCAGATCGAGGTAGTACTGTAAGGCCTCCTCCAAATCCACCTCCTAATTCCACTCAAATTATTCTCCCAGACCAGGAAATCACTGAATTTTATTGGCACATCTTTGATCATATGGCGCACAATCAAAACCAGAGACAAACATCAACATTAGAGTATCCCATTGTTGATCCAACCTCAAATTTCCTATGAAATCTATCTCTTTACAAAACATCCCCACCTTCCATGGACTGACCTCAGAAGATCTGGATTCATTTTTATTTTAATTTGATGTTTTGTGTAGGGGATATGATTACACCACTGACCCTCAAAACTAAAACTATTCCCATCTACATTAAAGGGGGCAGCTCTACGTTGGTTTATGGGGCTCGGTGGGGGAACCATTAATAGTTGGGATCAAATTAAAAAAACTTTTCTTAATAAATACCAATATTACTGCTGGACTTGAGAATTAAAAGATGAAATCTTCAACATGACTACAAAAGAAAATGAAACATTAGAAGAATATGTTTAACGATTTCAATATAATTTGAAAAGATCCCCATATACTGCACTGTCTAAATATATCCTAAAAGCAACAATGATAAAAGGAATGAAAGAAGAATGCATAGAAACACTTAATATAATTGGAAAAGGAGACATCTATCAAGAATATTATGATGACATTATTGCATTGTGTATCAGGTGCTCTCGAGGTAGTACACGAAATAGACCAGTTGGACGGGATTCAGATACTAGGAATTACAAATAATCAGGTGGCAGCGTAACAAAGAAGAATTAGGTAATATCTTGGAATATTTCAAAACTGATATCTTGGGCACCCTCACAACACAGCTAGATGTCCAGCAAGCCAAGCAGAAGCAAGCTTTAGCAGAACAGAACCTGGCTATTTTTTGTCGACGCTGCCGGAAGAAGCACAACCAACGGGAGTGTCCATTGGACATGGTCCAGACATGTGCTATATGTACCAAGGACCACGTCACTGAACAGTGCCCTTCACTTCTAGGGTTGAAATCGGTCTTCAAAGAAGCGGGAGAAGAAACAGAACCAACATATCTAATGAATCAATGTCGACAGTGGCAAGCCTGGACCAAAAGGTATGTCACAAAACCTGTCTCAGTTCTTTCCTTCTTCACAATTTAATCAACAAAACTCTGGAACAGCATGGAAAATCCAATCACCTTTTCTGCTTGGCCATCAGAACCATTTTCCATGCCCCCTTCGCCAACTCAATTCTCTCTAGGTAATGGCTGGCCGAGTTTTCCTTCCTTTCCTCCATACTGGCAAAACAATCCATATCGGTCCCAGTGGCCTGCCTCCACCTCACAAAATACAAATTGGTCTCAAAACTAGAAGCGACGCCTGGGAATGACCAATTTACCTATGGGAACAGAGGCTCAAACTCAACCCACATTAGCAGCTCCATATCCAGTACAACAAAATCCTCCGCCTATTATACACCCTCAACTTCCAGCTCAACCAAATCCTAATCCTAATAACAAATTGGTTCAGTTGATCTAAATTGTTGAGAATCTAGACTCTAAAAATAAACAGAAGGAATGGAATGAACTTAGGCTTAGATCAGGGTACATTATGTCACCCAAAGAAGATACCACCCTACCACAAATTGAGTCTGAAATTCCAACAGTACCTAAAAAATTGACTGTGACTGAGACAGAGATAAAACAAGGGAGGGACATAGTCGACCAAAAAGGTCCTGAAAATATTATTATTTCCTCTCCTCCATTCCCTGAGAGATTAATAATACCCAAGCCAATTGTCTCTTCAGATTTTGATCTCAAAGGGGAATTAAAAAATCTTTTCATTAAAATTCCTCTCCTACAGGCTATATAAGACATCCCTATTTATGCTAAAACGATTAAAGAATTCTGTGTAAAAAAACTTGTGAGGAAAGAAAAGACTTTACCAACTGTTCATGTAGTAGGGACATTGTGAGATTTACTTTTGGGTAAAGAAACACCAATAAAATATGAGGATCCAGGAAACCCCATAGTCACAGTCCAAATCTATGGCCAATCATTTTCAAACAAGTTAGTCGATTTGGGGACAACTATTAATATTTTAACTACAGAAACCTATGAAACACTGGGCATAACAGCCTTCGAACCCACCTCTACCTTACTAGAACTTGCTGACCAATCTGTTGTTAAAACAGAAGGTACATTACAAGATATCCTAGTTTCTGTGGACTTATTATCACTCTAGTAATTCTAAAGTTATGATATTTTTGGTTTTTAGTCAAAGAACACTAGAGGTAACCACAAACCAACTTCAAACTCTAGGATCTAGCCTTCCTAGGGTTCAAAGAGGGTTCTCTCTATAAAATTTAGCTTTTTTTTTATTTATAAAATATTAGGCTAGTTATGATTGTGCAATTTGGTTTGGTTTTGATTAATTTGGTGGGAAAAAATCACTTGAAGGTATGGATAGTGGGAGATATATTTTTCCATTTGGCTAAGGAGTCAAAATAAAGCAAACAGAATTGGGATCAAAGCCAAAAGGTCAAATGTTTTCAGGGCAAGATAGATAACCCTTGAAGATCTTGGAAAGTTGTTTTTGTGAGGTGTTATGATCAGGATAAAGGGAAATTGAGATCCTTTGATCCGGAAAAAGGAATTAGTAGGCATATATCAAATGAGAGAGGGATCAATTAAGGGTTCCCTACACTGGAAATCAGAGGAAAACATAGAAATGATAACTAGTTAAAAGTGGGGTGCTCTTAACAAATCCTGTAGTAATACTCCTAGTTATTCATTCAAATTTAGAACAAACATAAATGGATGCATGTTACAAAGAAATATAACAATGAAAAGTAAGGAAATACTTCACTCCAAACAGCTCATCACAGGAATCCTAAAGTATGATACCAATTGGTTTGATCCAATCTGCTACTCGAAATTTGAAACACAAAAGCCTTCAAGTCCAACAAAAATGACTATAGCAATCTCTAGCAACTTATTCCACAATAATACTTCAAAGGATGAAGTATTTATAAAAATTCTAAACTAAAATATCTTGAAAAAATATCAAGATTGGTATACAAATATCTCAAATTGTTTTACATAAATAGAGATTTAATAAAGGACACTCAAAAATAATGCATCTATTTGGAACTATACTTATGGATTGATGGTGACAAATAAGAGAATTCGAATTTGATATCAACTCTTAGTTCATGATGAGGCATCCAAGTCACTAACTGTTTCCTTTCTTTGTGCATTATGCTCTAGAAATTCTGCAAAATTGGGGTCCAATGATACCTTTGTATATCTCCATCCAAGATAGATATGTAAAAATTAAATGATTGTATTGTATATGAATATGTTTTTGAGATACCTCTCTCATTTCCCTAAAATTCAACTCCCGTTGGTCACAATAGGTTGTGCAAAAAGATGTGTAAAACAGAGCTTTGCACAGTCTAAAACATAGGCTGTAAATATGTGCATGTATCTCTCATTCTGTAATACATGTGCAAACCTTGAGATAGCTTTTTTTATATGGGTCTCTTAGGAACAAAAACCTCCTTCAGTTTTTAACGATGTATTTCTAATTGGCCACAATCTTCTCTGCAAAATGATGACTTTAACAGGAATTTTTTGTAACAAGTGCCTTCAAATATTGTTTAATATTTCCAAACTCATAATGGCTATTAGAAACGTGAGAGAGGTTTTTGTATTTGGACATCTTAGGAACATAAACCTCCTTCAGTTTTGAAAAAATCATCTTGGATTGGTCACAATAGTTTCTGCAAAATAATGACTTAAACAGGAAATTTCTGCAAAATTATCCCTTCTTGCTCTGTTTTCATCTTTTAACCTTAATGTTATTTTAATTATTTTTACTTTCACTTTGGATAAAATTCATTGTTGTTGGTGAAAGTATTTTCATCTCTGTTTAACTATTACTGCCTCTGTATTTACTTTTACTGTATTACCTTGACTGCTCGGTTACCTTTTCACTTTTACCTTTTACAGTAAGAGTGAGTAAAATATGTCCCGGAGAATTACTGATGGAAATGTTTTCATCCTCTGTTCTGACCACTTGTGTAAATTTCTTCATTCTGCTCTGCTACTGTATGAAATCTTCTTGTTTTTAGGAAAAAAATTCGAAATCATTTGCTTGTGAATTTTTTGAGTAAACAGGTCTTTAACTAGTATTAAGTTGTTTATCCAAATTATTCTTTTGCCAATAACCTGCAAAACAAAAAAATTGTTAATGAAACCATGGTTGCAGGGAGGATTTCTCTAGGAGAGTGAAGGTTTTCTGAGGGTTGTTAAAGTATTTGGAAGTAAATTGGAATCTTTAAGAGGTTTTAACAGCAACTGCAATGGCTTTTTTTCATGTCCTCTGGGCGTAAAACAGTGTACCAGGAGCTTTGTTTCTTCAGTCGGGATGGATAAACACACTGAAAAAGCAAAAAAAGTGTTTTACTAGTGCATGTGGGGTTTTATGGTTTAAACAGAATCGGCATTAAATGGCAGTCATGTCAGCCAAATAGGCGGTTTTTGGGCTTCATAGGATAGAAACTGTGAGTGGTTATTGCACGCCTCATCGGTGGTAAGTGGTTTTGAATGGATCAGATGTGATCCAATAAGAAGATGTCATGTCTAGGAGATTAAAAACAGGCGAAACTGCCCATTTCGCATAGAAATGAAGTTGTTAAGAGTGGGCAACTTTATTTGCGATATCACTTTTCTATTTTTGGATCGCAAGGTTCGATTGCGAACGGTCAATATCTGTTTCATAAGATGCATCGGGATTGGATTGGGGTCGGGGTTTTCATATATGCGGGATGGGTTTTAAACTTTATAAATATGTATTTATTAAATTTTAAGACTTTAGGTTATATGATGGCTGGGGGGTTATAATGTTATATGAGCTAATTAAAACATTTAAACAATCTTCTAACCAATGCACGGGCGCAGGTTTATTATATAATTTTTAAACATTTGTCAATTTGTTTAATAACCATAGGGAGTGGGGTATTTTATTTTATTGATAAGTTTTAAACCAATGGGATAAGGGCGGACTTTATTTTATCACATGGAGTAAAATAACAATGGTTTAAACAGTAAATAGTGGGTTTTGTGGGTTATTTTAATATAAAGGGTTTAATAATATATGGGAGGGTGTAGTTTAGGGATTTAATATATAAGTTAAAAATTAATAGGAAAAAAGGGGTAATGTATGTAATGAATGAAAAATACATGTTTTAGCACTAAGTAAAGTGTAAATAAAGCATAGTTTTCCCTTTTTTATTTTTCACACTTTAGCTTAGGATAAAATGCATTTTATGGGTTTTGAGTGATTTGAAAGGAAATGAAATTAGTTACTTAGGGTTTTTACTTAGGAAAAAGGGATTAAGATTATGGATGAAGGGTTAATGTTGATGAATATGGGTTTTGTGTAGGAATTCAATATTTTTAACCAATCAGTCATCAAGCTTTGGGTCCAGTCCCAACAAAAGTCAGAGAAATTCTCTGAGCCTTTTTAACTAAAGGTTTAGAATATTGAATCATTGTGGGGGAGGGGAAATTAGTTATTTTTCCAGATGATGCTTCATTACATGCTTGTACAACTGCTTTCTACCTACCCATCTTTATTTCTAACACTTTTACTTCATTTTCATGGGTACATTTAGGCTTCCAACCCTAAATCAATTTTCTTTCAAAGTATAAAACTATCTAAGTCTAACCTTATTTCATCTGAGGGCTCAGATTAAACTGTTGAGCTCCTCATTATTCTCTATCTTATCTACTGATTTGTTGAGTTTATACTATTTGACATATCTTTATTCTCTATCTAACAACATGAAATTTAAAGCATGAGAGGTCAAGTTTAAGCTGTTTGATCCTCATGGATTATGGCATTTAGGACAAGTTGCACACAATCTTATTTGCAAAAAGTAAACTAAAGTAGTGGCATTTAAACTTGCAACACTTTCATGATATATTTTTGATGGGTTTCATATTTAATATTCCTTTTTTATCTTTGTTTATTTTTTTCCTTTGATTGTTCTTTTAGGACATACCCTCTTTTTTCACTTTTTAATTTGGGAATACATTTGCAGAAAGCAAATGTATGTACAATATTTCTAGAATTTAACAGAGCCAATTTAAAATTATGAATCCTATATTTATAGGACCCTAAAAGCGGCTTCACATGGGGATGGCATCTCCTTGTGAGATTTCAAGAACACCATTGACTAGTAGCCTGATCCATTGGGCCAATCCCAAACATGCAATTGCTTTGTTATAAAATCTCTGTGACTGAAACTCTTGAACTGAATTTACAACTTTTTCTGCAAACTGAACTTTGATCTGAGACTAAAAGGTGATGCAACCTTCAAACCAAACTACTAAATCATCAATATCTTAGGACCTTTTCCTTGGCTTCAAATCGTAATGAATTATTTCAAAATTAGCTGAAAACTGAAAACTGTATAAACTGAAATCCTACCTACTTACTCTAATCAGTTGTCCAACTACTGGTTAGGTAAAATGAAACAGCCAATGCAACCATTCAAGCATTATGTACTTTGAGGTATTTTGTTGCATCTTCTTGTTGATTATCAAAACTGTAATTTTGCAACTTATTAGAAACTTGTCAACAAATGAGAAAATAAGGAAATACTTGATTTCCTTTGTTGACTCTAGAAACTTTTCAAAAGGATATTCTGAGGTATATGTACAAATGTTCAAATGATCCAAGGAAATGTACCTCTGTTTTGAATGACCTCCATGCCATGAGACTAAATTTTCATTTTTAACTTTATTTCCTTGCAAAATCAACCTATGATTGTTCTGAGATAATTGCATATTTTCAGATAAGCTTTGTGATGATATTTCTACTTATGGACATACATGTCTGCTGAAAATTTTATCATCTTGATACTGAAGCTCATAGTTAGTTAATGGAGAAAGATTTTGATTGCATTTATCATTCATCACATCAGCTATTTGATCATGAAAAACTTTGAAATATTGTTGCAATTTATATATGGGTTTTAATGGAACTTCATCGATTTCTAGGGGTTGTTCATCCTTTAAAAACTGAAATGATTTATAGCTCATCACAGGAATCCTAAAGTATGATGCCAATTGGTTTGATCCAGTCTACTACTCAAAATTTGAAACACAAAAGCCTTCAAGTCCAACAAAAATGACTATAGCAATCTCCAACAATTTATTCCACCCAAAATACTTCTAAAGATGAAGTATTTATACATAATTGTTTACAAAATATCCTAGAGTGCTTCTAGGAATTATCTAAAGGAAATAAAATATATTTACAACAATAATAGAGATAGCTTCTTAACAAGTCAGCAAGTTGTTCTATCTGTTCAAAAGAAATAGAAACTGCTTTGAGGATAAGATGCAGTTGGCTACCTTGGTGTCCTACTTGCTGGCTTTAGATATTTTAAATTTGTTTTGGAATCTGATCTGCCTTGTCTGATACTCTTTCTCTGATTCTCTTTATTCACTGATACTCTCTAAACTCGGATACTCTATAACCATATTCAAAACTGTTTACTACTGTAAAAATATGTTTTGACTGTAAATCAGCAAACAGTTTTTTTCCTCCTTTCATCTGTCTGTCTTTTTATCTTTCATAATAAATCTGTGAGTGATTTCCAATCCTCATTTTTAGGAATTTGTATCTTTTTTAATTTCCTGAAGTTTTCATCAGCTTTAGTGTATCTGGAAAAATTTGGCTTGATGATAAACAAGTGTCTTATCTCATGCTGTAAATAGAATAAGTCTTCAAAACTTTTGAGTAAGACCTTTGGAATGCCTTGTCGTTGTGGTTTATTTACCTATTCCTTTGAAAATCATCTGATCTTCTTATCATAGTCATTTTGAGGCATCAGTTTATCATTAATAACCATAATATCAGGTAGTCCTTTTTGCCTCAAATTTGTAAACTTGACCATAAACCTGGTTATGGAAGTATTCATATTCTCACACTTTTCATCCAGTTGTTTCATTAGATTATTCTTTGTAATAATTTTCCTAATTTCTAGGATAGTTTCAGTTTTGTCAGTAATCTTGATTTCTTCTAACTCTTGTCTATTTTTGTTGTTAAGGAATGTGATCAGCTTTAAACCTTGCTCTGGTTTTTCAGCGAGATCACTTTTAGTCTTTTGAATTTCCACTTAGGCTGCTAATAATAATTCTCTTTGTTCAAAGATTACCTGAATTGAAGGCCACACATCATGGATGGCTTCAATGACATTGTTCCAAAGGTAGATTTTGATGTATGATATTTGATCCTTTAAGTTTAACTCCTTTTGAAGATTCTTCAGCTCTTCATTTAGTCTGATGGCCTTTTGCTCATGTTTTGTTGCATTTATTTGAGATAATTTGTTTGTATTCTCAAGATTTTCTACTATATTTTTCAACCTGTTAATCTCACTTGTCTTTAGAGACATTTCTTCCATAGCTTTCACTAATTTGCTGGCCTCATCTGTAGGATGAACTGTTGTTGTGGATGACTTAGCAACTAATGTTGTAGATGAAGTCACTGGCACTGCAGTAGCCAATGGAACTTTGGGTGCCAACTCTTCAGCTAGAGTTGAAGGCACAGCTGTAGTGACCATGGGGATAATTGTAGGTGGCTCTGGTACTTTCACTGTTTCCTTTTCATGGACAAGTTTTTCCATCTAAATCCCCGTCTCCTTAATCTATCCTGTAAGTTTAAAGATGATGTTCATCATGTCGATCTTCATCATGTCATCTTTGTCATTCTATTCTTGTATGATTTCTTTAGCCTGGGGATGTTCAATTGGAGGAAGTTTAAGTTGTTTCCTCAAGGCTGCAATGTCCTCATTATTTTTCTTTAATAACAATTCTACTACATTGACATTTGCATGGTCATATCCCACTTTAATTACCAATTCTTATAAGGATTTAATTCTGAGATCCTTAGCATATAATGAGGCTTTATCCAATTTCATCTGGTCTTTAATATTTGTGATAGTGTTCTCAAGTTTCTGAAAACTCATGGCTTTTGTTGTAACAGTAGAATACAACATCTCTGAACTCTGCCTGTGAAACTCTATTTGATATAATTCATAAATATTGTTTGTTGATACTTCTAGATCAAATTTCTTATAGTCAGCAACTGTCTTTGGAACTGGTACTGTGGGCTGTAATACTGACATGATCAGCTTTTTACTTGAGTAATCAAAAGCTGATAGGAATCTGTTTTGGTTACCTGGTTTTTGTTTCAAAAACTGAGAATAAATTTTAGTTTTGATCTCTTCATTCTTGGACTTAATTTGTTTGTACCTTTCCCTGATGTCTAGATCCTTCTCCTCAGTTGTTTGTGATGATGAGGCTTCCATGCTTTGTTGTCTTTCTATCAATTGTGCATCTTCAGTATTAACTTGTTCTTCATTCTGATTCTTGGTGATTGATTCATTTATGATGGTTGTAGCAGTATCAATATTTGTCTCTGGTGTAGCTATATCATCTATATCAATTGTCACCTTCTGTGTTTCTACTGGATTTAACTTGGGTTTTTTGTTATATCTCAATTTAAACCTAGTTTCAGTAGTGGCTTCTGCTACATATGAACCTTCTTCCCTTACTCTCTTTGTGGATGTTTCTGTTTGATCAGCATTCTGTAAAGTGTGACTAGTATCACTTTTATTGACTGCATCTACTAATGTACTGCCTGTCCACTCAATCTGATTTGAAAATTTTTCTTATCTGGTTTGGCTTCATGGATGAAGGGTGTTAACTTGCATTTAACCCTTAGTTTACTTAAGATCCCTTGTGGATCATAATTCCAAGGACAACTTTCTTCAAATTTGTATTCCAATAGTTTCTTAACTACCTCTTTTTTTGCATCCCTGTGATTGCAAATGAATGGCCCTATCTGATTTTTTAATTTGAACTGAGTTTTCTTCTTTGCTGCCATGAAATTTATAGAATCATAATTTAGGATCTATCTGATATACTCCAAGGCAAGCATCCTCATTGAAACATGCTTGGGTAACTTGTAAGGTAACAATTTTGACCCAAATACTCTGATCTCAGTATATTTTTCATATAAGTACCAGTCACCAACCTTATTCTGCTCTGAAAACTGCAATATCTTTTTCATTTCTTCATTTATCCTTGGTTACTCTATTTTTGTTAACATTGTGATCATTGGATGTAAGAATAACTCTAAAAATTATGCATAAGTGAAATCTGTACATTCTTTCCTGAGAAAAGATGTCAAAAAAATGACAAAACGAGGATTTCCCTCTATGTCAAACTTCTGAAGAGTAACTAGAAATTTATCTGATTGGAAATATAAAAACATGTGCAAGAGGAAGGAAGTGTATCTGAACACTCCTTCAGTTGGAAACTTGATCAATTGATCATGGATATTATCTGCAATATAACCAGCATAATCAAAGATTACAGATGGAGGTTGACCTGGGGTAAAGGTGGATAAGAAACCCAAGATGAATTCATCAGTGTGTTCATCAGTAAAGTACCCCGGGATGAATGAAAGCATGGAAATCACATGCCTTAAACCTTCTGGGAATTTGGCAGTAGAATATGGGGGATTGATTTTAGGAATTTCTACATGCAAGGGCATGAAGATTTTGAATATTTGGAATCTCTTAGGGAAATCAAAGCCAATGTACAGCTTGGTTAGGGCCTCTATGGATAAAGGGACTACTTGGGGATCAGGCTGAAGTTGTAACATTTGATTGAGGGATTCAGCAGTAATAGTGAAAAGCACTTCTTTATTGGCATTGACTATGGCTCTTTTATCAGGTACATAATACTGCTGACATAATCTGATGACCTCCTGACATGGATGAGTTAATGGGACAACATATTTGGGCAAGTGTGATTCCCAAATCTGGACTTCTTCTTCATTATCTAATGACTTCTCATAGCTCCAGTTATGAATATCAAGCAGGTTAAATTCAACAATGGGATCTGCTATTTTATAATCAATATTAGCTAGTGGAATGTGCTCAACATCTACAACAGGTGGTTGAAGAGGATTTACAACTATGGTAGTCTTAGAAGTCATGGCAGGGGTTGTTTTAGGCACTTTGGAACTTTCAGGATTTCTAGTACTCTGCTTTTTAGGCATTTTGGCTACTTTCTGCAAGTATAGACAGTTTGCAAAAGTATTTTACTTTTGGCAGAGGTTTCTTGGATAAAACAGGCAAATTATGGTCTTTTCTTTTCAATTTGGATTTTCAATAGGATTTACAGGCTTCTGAACTAGTTTAAAACAAGAAACAAGGGTTTCCTAAGTCTTTTACTGAGAAATTGGGTTGAGGAGTCTTTTGAGAATGGGCGCAGAGGTTTAAGATAACTTCAAAGGTTTTCTGGCTTAATTTAGAGCTTAAAATAGTTCATAAAACTATAAAAACTCACAATCTTCCTTCAAAATGGTATGCAGCAATAAAACAGGGTTTTTACATAAAATTTGACAGGGTTTGGCCTATTTTTTGGGCTTTTTGGCAGATTTCTTATGATAATTTTGGATCTATGAATGGAATTTGTCTTTTAAAATGCTTTTCAAATTGAAAATAGGCTTAATTTGGAATAAAAACCTGTTATTTGCAGGTATAGGGTTTCGAAAACGGTTTTTCAAGTCTATGAACAGGTTGGGTAGTTCCTTGCTGATATTTGGAGCAACGTAGAGCTCCTCAGTAATATTCAATGGCTGCTGGTTGAGGTTTGCAGGATTTGTGGCTCGAAAATTATGTAAAAAGATTCATTTTAATAGTCAGGGGCTTATACAGAGTTTATGCATAGTATAAGAGGAAATGAACGCATTTTCATATGTTTATTAGGCATTTTTGGTTATATTAAATCTGCAATGAATGATGGTCACATCGGGCATGAACGGTGGTTTCGGGTTTCAACGAAATCTAAAACTGGAGTATTTATCGCGTGCCCTTTCGACGGTTAATGTTTTTGGAGCAATTAAACGCAATCCAATGAGGATTGAGCACGTGAAGGGGAGAGGAAGTCATGAAACCGCACATTTCACACATAAATGAAATGGGAGTGATCGCGCATGTTTTCTGTGCGATATTGGTTTTCAGTCGTCAAATCTGGGGTTCGATTGCGAATGGCCCAGATTGATTGGGAAGTTGCATCGAGATTGGGGAGTGGGACCGGGGTTTCACTAACACTGCGGGGTTTGACTTTAAACTTTAATAAATAGGCGTTTTAATCAAAGTCTAAAACTAGTTATATGGTCGAGCGGGAATAATATAACATATGTTTCAACCTTTTTAAAACATTTATGAAATGTTTCAACCATATATATAAGCGGGTGTGGTTTAATATTATAGTTTTTAAACATTTGTCAATTTGTTTAATCACCATAGGGGGTGAGGTATTTTATTTTATTGATAAGTTTTAAACCAATGGGATAAGTGCGGACTTTATTTTATCACATGGAGTAAAATAACAATGGTTTAAACAATAAATAGTGGGTTTTGTGGGTTATTTTAATATAAAGGGTTTAATACTATACGGGAGGGTGTAGTTTAGGGATTTAATATATAAGTTAAAAATTAATACTAAAAAAGGGGTAATGTATGTAATGAATGAAAAATACATGCTTTAGCACTAAGTGAAGTGTAAATAAAGCATATTTGTCCCTTTTTTATTTTTCACACTTTAGCTTAGGATAAAATGCATTTTATGGGTTTTGAGTGATTTGAAAGGAAATGAAATTAGTTACTTAGGGTTTTTACTTTTACTAAGTAAAAATGAGTTTTTACTTAGGAAAAAGGGATTAAGATTATGGATGAAGAGTATGAATATGGGTTTTGTGTAAAAATTCAATATTTGTAACCAATCAATCATCAAGCCTTAGGTTCGGTCCCAACAAAAGTCAGAGAAATTCTCTGAGCCTTTTTAACTAAATGTTTAGAATATTGAATCGTTGTGGGGGAGGGGAAATTAGTTATTTTTCCACATGATGCTTTATTACATGCTTGCACAACTGCTTTCTACCTACCCAACTTTATTTCTAACATTTTTACTTCATTTTCATGGGTGCATCTAGGCTTCCAACCCTAAATCAATTTTCTTTCAAAGCATAAAACTATCTAAGCCTAACCTTATTTCATCCGAGGGCTCAGATTAAATTGTTGATCTCCTCGTTATTCTCTATATTATCTACTGATTTGTCAAGGTTATACTGTTTGACATATCTTTATTCTCTATCTAACAACATGAAATTTAAAGCATGAGAGGTCAAGTTTAAGCTATTTGATCCTCATGGATTGTGGCATTTAGGATAAGCTGCACACAAACTTATTTACAAAAATTAAACTAAAGTAGTGGCATTTAAACTTGCAACACTTTCATGATCTATTTTTGATGGGGTTCATATTTAATATTCTTTTTTGATCTTTGTTTATTTTTGTCCTTTGATTGTTCTTTTAGGACATACCCTCTTTTTTCACTTTTTAATTTGGGAATACATTTGCAGAAAGCAAAGGTATGTACAATATTTCAAGAATTTAACAGAGCCAAATCAAAATTATGAATCCTATACTTATAGGACCCTAACAGGACTCATGGGAATACCCATCATATTTTTTAGTTATTAACCCAAAAAGTAGATTCGACAGACATCCCCTGATATTGGGACGACCTTGGTTAGCGATGGTTGATGCTTACATAGGATGTCGAACATGCAGCTTGACCATTGCTAAAGGAGATGCCATAAATAATATTTCTATATATCCCCCTGCTAAACCAAGTCTTCCCACTGTAAATATTCACAAACAACCACCTTTGTATTGGGAACAAAAAAAAATTTCACTGTTGACAATAGTTGAAGCACTCGAATTCCAAGATCAAACTGAAGATGATGTGATCAATAACTTTACAAATCAATCATATACTTCAAAAAATTTAAAGTGCCAAATGTTAAAATCAGTTCTTGATAACAAAGCACAAGAAGACCCCCTAGCGGATATCGATGACCAGCATATACCCACAACTGTTGTTCATAACAGCATGCCAATTGAAATTGAACCAGGTAAAATTTTAAACATCAATGGTAGTCTGGATAGTGACCAACAACAGAAGCTCATTAAAGTCTTGCAAAAATATAAAGGATCCATTGCTTGGGACTACCCAGACATGAAGGGTATACATCCCCAAATGTGCACACATCATATTTACACTGAAAAGGATGCTCGCTCCATCTGGTAGCCTCAACGAAGACTAATCCTGCATCTAAAATACATTGTAAAAGATGAATTACAAAATATGATAGATGTAAAATTCATTTATCCTATTTCATACAGTAAATGGGTCTCTCCATTAGTGGTAGTCCCTAAAAAGAATGGTAAGTGGTTAATCTGTGTGGATTACAAAGAGCTGAACAAAGCCACACAAAAATACCACTTCCCCCTTCCCTTTATTGATCGGGTCCTTGATACATTGGCAGGAAAGCGGTTATTTTCCTTTCTTGATGGTTTCGGTGGCTATAATCAAATCCAGATAGCCCCTGAAGACCAAGATAAAACAACCTTCACCTGCCCCTGGGGTACATTTTCCTATATAGTATTGCCATTTGGTTTATGCAATGCCTCAGCAACATTTCAAAGGGCCATACTTAGTATTTTTTCTGATTAAATAAATGAAGGGCTCGAGGTCTACATGTATGACTTCACTCCATATGGAGATGCCTTCAATCAGGCACTACAAACACTAGAAAAATTATTGGAATGATGTATTTCTACCAGATTATGCTTGAGCAATGAAAAGTGTCACATGATGATGACTGAAGGTGTGATCCTAGGACACTACATCTCTGCAGTTGGAATACAGGTAAATCTAGAAAATATAGAGGTAATTCTCTTATTATCCACACCTTGTACTTAGACAGAAGTACGTATTTTCCTTGGATATGCAGGTGTAATGTCCCGAAATGGAAATCAGCAGAATTTTTCTCTACTGAAGTGTTCCTTTGTCGAAAATAGGAACAAGGATATTTCAGAGATGGACTAAGTGGGCGTTTACCGGATATGTCAACTCTAAAAATAGGATGAGATCTAGAGGCTAGCTGGCCCCTTCTCAGGCTCTGTCTATATCTATGTAAATATTCCTCCTTGGGAAAACTCAGGAAGCAAGAAGCAAAAACGCATTTCCAGCCATGCATGCAATAAAATACTGAAATGAACTCTTGGATCCCATATATACAGCAATAAACAATCTAAATCCAAGAATAGAGCTGAAACAAATCAAACTAGGTGGGCTAAACAGGCCTCCCACCCTAGTGTAGTAAAAACTAGTGAAAAACCCCAAGACTACAAAATGTCGGAGTAGCTGCTCAAGGGATTGCACGGTATAAGAGAGGGTTACACATAAAATAATTAGAGAACAATAGATCTACTCATATATTAATCATAAAGGCTCAATGAATGAGATCTAGTCTCTTTATACAAAAAGCAAGACAACCCGGCAAGGGTTTCTTGTCAAACACTCTAAATACAAAATGTAATATTATGAAATATCTGAATGTTCACTCCAAAATGAAGCATGATAGTGTATGATGCTGATAGAAATCTGATCTGATGCAGATCCTTCAAATGCTTCCTCCCATGAGATAATGAACCTCTCAATCACAAGGAATAACCACAAAGAAGCCACCAAACCCTGCAATGAAAGTTGCCTCCCAAAATAACGCAGTTCCCAGCTACAACTACGCTGGAAACTCTGAGAAGTGCGTGGTCTGATACCACTAATATGAAATCTTCTCCAAGACCCTCCAAACATATCTATGGATGAAAGGAAATCTCCCTCCAACAAAGATTAGCTTAGAAAGTGGGATATCAATCCCTTCCACTGCTGCACCCAGTTACACTGCATAATATCCGCTGCAGAAACTGCGCTGATGAAGATGGATGAAGCTTGGCCTAAAAACCTGATGTGGAATGATGAATGAAAGCTCTCCCAATGAGGCTCCTCAAAGGAAGAGGTGGGATTCCCACCAGGGAACACCCAAGTGCTAAACAGCACTGCTACTCTGCTGAACAGCAAGAGTAAGCAAATGTCTAGAGAGACATGAATAATGATCTAAAGCATAAAGAACAATTCCATCATCCTCTTCCTCATATATAATACGATTTTGCTTCTCCTTGGGCCCACCCAATTAGTTCTCCTCATTCAAAAGATGCACTTCCCTCCAAAATTGCGTTATTCTTCCTAGGGTTTCTTCTCCTCCAAGACTGCGCAGTTGACCAAGTCAAAGAAGCTGCATTTTATCCTTGTTCACACATAGATTTGTTTTATTAGGCTTGAAATAATGTCTCCCTTCACACTTTGAGTGTTTTTATCCTTCTTAGGAGACTTATGGGCTTTTCTACCCATTTATTTGCCGACTATAGCTGCTGCTAACTCTAATGTCTCATTTAGCTTGGAAGCGAAAAATTTGGGACATTACAGTCCTCCCCTCCAAAATATTTTATTGTCCTCAAAAAAATGCATAAGGAGAGAAAAATATCTCTTCTCCTCCTCATGTGACCTCCATCAATAGCCTCCATCACTGCATCAAGAGAATTTGCAAATAAACTGTCATCCAATGTTCCTCCCCAAGTGTGCATAACCAAAGTGTCTGCATCAATCAAAGGCAGAAGGTGTGAATGGAAACGCGTTGTATGCCTCATGGCCTCCACAAGTAGGAGTGATGATCAAAATTAGTGCCTCCTTCATCCATGCAATCACCCAAATTAAGTGAGTCACCTTCCAACACGGTAACTCATGAAAATTCTCTTCCACCTTGTGCTCCTGAAATGAAGGTGGGCTGAATAAGTGAACGTGATAGGCAAGAGGGCCTATCCCATGCTGTCCTCCTCTCCACTCATGATAAGTGTAGAGGGTATGCTGATATTGGGCTGAAACATGATTTCCCTCCAATGGCAAGAAGAAGATTGAGCCTCCAAAGACTCTTCCTCCAAGATCATGAGTCATGCCAACCCAAACCATTCCATTCAAGATAAATGGCACATCATCACCACATGGCATCCAAATCATAAAATGGCTGAAGGTTATGTGCAAGTTTGGATGATAAATATGGTCTCTCTGGTGGATACTGCGTAGTTCTCCCAACTGCTGCTTGACAATGTCATATGGAAAGTGTTCCTGTAATAAGTTACAAGTTGAATATGTATGTTCTCCCAACATGTGGAAATAAGCATAAATGTATATCAGCTGTACATATACAAAATAACAATACACCTACCCAATTTCATGTATAGATGGGCTACTATCATCATAAAAATTGCCCCTAAAGTGACCATGAAACCCAAAAATACTCCTGCTCATTTGGGGAGCAATGCACTGTGCAAACATGGTGAGAAGGTACAAATACTCAATAGAGTGAGAAACAAGTACAGAAATGAATTCTATACCATACATAGTGGGTGGAATGATAGTGAGATCCTCCAACAAGTCCTCCCATGAGAATATACTCACAAAAATCTGCAAGAAGAAGGGATACCTCCTCCCTTTGGAATATCTCAGCCATAAGAACATGCTCCTATGTGACAGCGATGTAGGAATTTGTAATAAGGCTCCATGACTTCTACCTTTGACATTCCACATGCCAAAGCCATCCACCATTGTGCTGCTATGTGATAAGATCTCCTCCCAATATGGAAATCTCTCATGTTCCTTCAATGCTGAAGGGTAGCCTCCTTGCACCATGAATGTGCCTTTCTTCTCTTCGGAAATATCATGAAAAGTATGGGAAGAATTTTTCCCATACTCTCCCAAGTACAACCATAGCAACAACACCCTTTGTTGCTGCCTCATCTCTCCCTCATACAAGCTTCCTCTAAATAAGAACACATCAGCAATACATGGAAGTAAGATACAATAAAAAAAAGTTGCCAATTGACAACCGGAGAGTGAATCTTGGTCCCTCTCATGGAACTAGTGCAGTGCACCCTTGGCCTGCATCAAAATAAGAATCAAAAAGTGCTCTACCAGCCACTTTTTTGCTTCCATAGTCATATCAAGAGATGGAAACATGAAGTTACAATATGGTGTCATTGGTGTACACCAAGAGACATATGGATTCCCCCACAGCTCATCAAAAAGATAGCCAAAATCAATGCTAAAAGTAACTAGAATCACATCATCATATAACATGCAAGAAGAAGAAACTCTTCTTGATACATCATGCTGCTCACATAATGAAAAGAAGTAAAATAGAAAATGTGAAATTATACCTCCTCCGTCATTCACTTGAGGTCTTGAGCTGAAATGGCTCAACTGGAAATTCTCCCTCACTCCCAATGAGTAGGAAGGTGGTTGTGACATCCTCACCATCCGGGCTATGCATCCCTCCATATGCTGATATATGTCATGTTGGATGCCCTCCCAAGTGAACTCCTCCATCAATTGGAAATATGCATCAAAGTGCATTGAAGAGAAGTCCTCATGTGCTACATGTAGCAACTTCTCCTTGAGACTAGCAGATCTAGTCAAGAAGATCCTGCCATTGGAATAGATGACCACATCTTCTACCATGTATCTTTCAATTCCATCCGGGTCATCAAGAACCATGCATGCACCAAGATCCTTGGAGTACTCTACAAAAAGCTGAGACCTCCAATAAGGATCAATCCTCCTCAGTGACAACGCTGGTGATCTGGCATGTGAAGCTCCACTTAAGTTGTTGCCTGCTACTTTGACATCCCCCATGCCAAAGCTCTCCTCAAAACTCTTCACCTCTCCAAAATCCCAGAGTGGTGAACCGAAAGACAAGACATCTCTCATCAACTGAAGGTCAGGTGGCCTCCCAGGTGGGATGCCTCCACGAAGTGAGATATCAATGTCAAGAGTAGACTGCATATGTGATTGGGCAACCTTGCCCCTGCCCTGACTGCGCAAATCAGTCTGCCTCTTTCTTGCATTGGCTCTCTGAAATAGAAAAGTGTGTGTGCTCCTCATCAACTGATGATGTTCTTCCTCCCTCTCCCCTTCTTCCAGCTGCAATGCTGCACAATCATGCTACTCACTGATTGTGCTTGGACCTCTATGTGTGAGATCCTGGGGAAATTCCTGCAAAGGCACAAGAATCCCTCCTGTTGGAGCTGGTGCTCCTCCTTCCTCTGCATGAGGCACTAGCTGTGCTCTAGATATGACAGCATTGTTGCCCTCTTCTTCAGTAATTTGTGTGGGCAACCTTTCAACAACTTGATCCTTTTGTGAAAAGGAGACCCCCATGTCCTCTTGTTCAGGAGTATGAACTGAAGGTCTTGCCTCCGGCAATGTGAAATGAAAGATGTTAACTACCTTCCTCCATATCAAGATAGATCTGGGCCCTTGACTGCACTATGCACTATGGTGTGCAGCTGCATGCTTCTCCTCACCATGTGAAAATCTAGATTCTGCTCTAGATTCATCCTCCTTTGGAGATCTCATTTCCACTCTTGTGTCCTTCAGCTCTCCTTGAAAGCTCTGTATAAATTGTGGAAGAAGTTTTATCAAATTATCTTCCCTTCCTTCTGCACATATTGAAGCTTTCTAGTTTCTGGACACTTCTGCTTTCTCTGAAATGCAATGACTTGAGATCTCATTGCAACCTCTTCTTATTTGAGACCCCTTTGGAATCTCACTGCATCTTTCATCTTTTTCTTGAGATCTGAAGATGGATGAGAGTAAAATCATCTTCTTCATCCTTGAGCCCCGCTTCTGGATTTTTAACTTCACAGGTTGAGCCAAGTTTGAAGCTTTGATACCACTATAATGTCCCGAAATGGAAATCATCAGAATTTTTCTCCACTGAAGTGTTCCTTTGTCGGAAATATGAACAAGGCTATTTCAGAGATGGACTGAGTGGGAATTTATCAGATATGTCACCTCTAAAAAGAGGATGATATCCGGAGGCTAGTTGGCCCCTTCTCAGGCTCTGTCTATAGCTATGTAAATATTCCTCCTTGGGAAAACTCAGGAAGCAAGAAGTAAAAACGAATTTCCAGCCATGCATGCAATAAAATACTAAAATTAACTCTTGGATCCCATATATACATAAATAAACAATCTAAATCCAATAATAGAGCTGAAACAAATAAAACTAGGTGGGCTAAACAGGCCTCCCACCCTAGTGTAGTCAAAACTAGTGAAAAACCCCAAGGCTACAAAATGCTAGAGTAGTTGCTCAAGGGATTGCACAGTATAAGAGAGGGTTACACATAAAATAATCAGAGAAAAATATATCTACTCATATATTAATCAGAAATGCTCAAGGAATGAGATCTAGTCTCTTTATACAAAAAGCAAGACAACCCAGCAAGGGTTTCTTGTCAAACACTCTAAATACAAAATGTAATATTCAGAAATCTCTGAATATTCATTGCAACATGAAGCATGAGAGTGTATGAGGCTGATAGAAATATGATCTGATGCAGATCCTTCAAAGGCTTCCTCCCATGAGAGAATGAACCTCTCAATCACAAGGAATAACCACAAAGAAGCCACCAAACCCTACAATGAAAGCTGCCTCCCAAAATAACGCAGTTCCTAGCTACAACTGTGTTGGAAACTCTAAGAAGTGTGTGGTCTGATACCACTGATTTGAAATCTGCTCCAAGACCCTCCAAACAGATCTATGGATGAAAGGAAATCTCCCTCCAACAAAGATTAGCTCAGAAAGTGGGATATCAATCCTTCCACTGTTGCACCCAGCTACACTGCACAATATCCGTTGCAGAAACTGCGCTGATGAAGATGGCTGAAGCTTGGACTGAAAACCTGATGTAGAATGATTAATTCAAGCTCTCCCAATGAGACTCCTCAAAGGAAGAGGTGGGATTCCCGCCCGAGAACACCCAAGTGCTAAACAGCATTGCTACTCTGTTGAACAGCAAGAGTAAGAAAATGTCTAGAGAGACATGAATAATGATATAAAGCATAAAGAACAATGCCCTCATCCTCTTCCTCATATATAATACGAGTTTTCTTCTCCTTGGTCCCACCCAATTAGGTCTCCTCATTCAAAATATTCACTTCCCTCCAAAATTGCGTTATTCTTCCTAGGGTTTCTTCTCCTCCAAGACTGCGCAGTTGACCAAGTCAAAGCAGCTACATTTTATCCCTGTTCACACATAGAGGTGTTTTATTAGGCTTGAAATAATGTCTCCCTTCACACTTGGAGTGTTTTTATCCTTCTTAGGATACTTATGGGCTTTTCTACCCATTTATTTGCCAACTATAGCTGCTGCTAACTCCAATGTCCCATTTAGCTTGGAAGCTAAAAATTTGGGACATTACAGCAGGGTAATATCGTAGGTTCAAAAGAATTTTTCACAAATTTTTGCGCATTTGTATGCATTAACTAGAAATTTTGAATTCCATTGGTCTGAAAAATGTGACACTGCTTTTTCATATTTGAAGAAACTGGTCTCCGCTGCACCAATCTTGCGTGGCCCCAATTGGGAGTTGCCCTTTCATATTTCTTCGGATGCATCAAATACAGTGATAGGAGTTGTTCTCGGTCAAGAGGAGGACAAGAATCCTTATGCTATTTACTATATCAGCAAGAATCTCACTCCTGCTGAACTAAATTATAAAGTGACCGAAAAGGAATTTTTGGCTGTCATTTATGCTATAAATAAATTTAGACATTACATAACTGGCTATCAAGTATTCTTGTATACTGATCATTCTGCCATTAGATATTTAGCTAATAAGCCTATTACAAATGGGAGAGTCACTCGTTGGTTGTTGCTTCTACAGGTGTTTGATAAAACTATTAAGGGCCATCGAGGGAAGGAGAACATAGTTGCAGATTTCTTGTCTAGAGTCCCAAAGAAAAATGACCCACTGGTGGTAGATGATCAGTTCCCTGATGAGAATTTTTTTGTGGCAGTAAAAGCGCTATGGTACGTATATGTAGTGAATTATCTGGCGGTAGGAAAACTTCTGAGACACTGGACAACAAAGGAACGGAAACTAATTGTTCAACGCAGTGTTAGATTCTCCTGGATTGGTGGATACCTTTTCCACACAAGAGCAGATATGCATATATGCAGGTGCATTTGAGAAGACAAGATACATGAAATATTGAAGGCTTTCCATGATGAACCATGTGGTGGACATTTTGCAAATCACAGGACAAGGCACAAAGTATTACAAATGGGCTACTATTGGCCCACAATTTTTAAGGATGCAAAGAAATATGTGAAATCCTTCGATAGTTGCCAAAGAATGGGTCACCCTGGCCAATCCGACGAGATGCCATTGCAGCTACAGTTGGTAGTAGAACCTTTCGAACGATGGTCGCCAAAAATTTTTGGGCCATTAAATCTGCCATCAAATCAGAAGGCCTACATACTGGTTGCCACAGATTATGTGATGAAGTGGGTAGAAACAATGGTTTTTCCAAGAGCTACAGAAGAGTCTGTGATCAATTTTATTTTTGAGCTATTTGTGCGTATGGCTTATCTGGGGAATTAATAACTGATGGAGGGGCACATTTTTTAGGACATAAAATTATGGCCACTCTACGGAACCACCATGTCACTCATAGAGTCACCTCTCCCTACCACCCGCAGGCGAACGGGCAGGTCGAAAGTACCAATAAATTCATCAAGGAAATTCTCACTAAAACAGTCTCAACGCATAGCCGAGATTGGGCTACTAGACTACCAGAGGCCTTGTGGGCTTATCGCACAACTTGGAGAAACACTACCGGATATTCTCCGTACCACCTGGTATTTGGAAAGGAACCAATTTTTCCCATTGAATTTGAGATAAAGACTCTTAGAACAACCCAAGAAGTGGGGTTGGATTTAACAGAGGCCCAAGTTAAATACTTCAACAGATAAACGAATTAGATGAAGCACGGCTACTTGCTCTACAGCGCACTGCAATTATTCAACAACAACGGGCTACGTGGCACGAAAGCCTCATCAAAAAGAAGATGTTCTAGAAAGGAGATTGGGCACTCCTCTACAACTCCAGATTCTAAAACTTCCCAGGTAAATTACAAACAAAGTGCCTTAGGCCATATGAAATTCAAGAAGTGCACAGCAACGGTACCATTACCCTGACCACCATAGATGGATCTAACTCTACCTTTCGATTCAATGGACATTGGGTACGCCTCTATCATAAACCACTTACAGAAGAGTCTTTCTTCCAGTGGGTGCGTGACGATCCCACTATCCAAATTTCAGCTGGGGGGAATAATGACCCAACAGCTTCAATTTCATAAAAAATTGTTACTTCTTTATTTGTAAATAGTGTATATATGCTTCCTACATTTGATTGTAATTTACATATTTTTTCATCATTGTATAAAAGAATTCGATTTTCTTCCTTTTTTTATTGTTTTTGTTGTTCAAATCAACTGAACAGTTGTTGTTCAATCAACTGAATAGCTGTTGTTCAAAGCAAATGAACAGCCACATTTTTTTTCCTTTTGTGTGTGTGTGTTTTTTTTTTTGTTCAAATAATTGAATAGTTGTTGTCCAATTGATTGAATAGTTGTTGTTCGAACCAAATGAACAGCTATTTTCAGCGAGTTGTTTTTATTATTAATATTTTTGTTATTCAATCCATCGAACAGTTGTTGTTCAATCGATTGAATAGCTGTTGTTTGATCCAATTGAACAGTTGTTTTTTTAGCATGTTTAAAAAATTATTATTATTATTATTATTATTAATTTTTTTGTTCAATCCATTGAACAGTTGTTGTTCGAACCAATTGAACAGCTGCATTCTTGTTGTTGTGTGTTTTTACAAAATTTATTGTTCAAAGTAGCAAACTTTTGTCTTTTTTCTTTTGATAATTTCCTTTTAATATCCACTCTTCCTTTACACATTCTTTCCATAAAAACACTTTTATTGAATGAGGTATTTGCACCTAAAGAAGGGAAAAGCAGTGATATTTCTAATATTATATTTATTTGAAATTTTGATGGCTATCTTTACTTTGGAAGCTGACATGGTTTATCTATATAATGAATGGTTGGATATCTCCTGTTCAGACATATTATCACACAATCCATATCATATTTTTATGTTGGTTTATATTTTTACACTCTCAAGTGGTAATTCTCTTTGACATGAGGATATGGGAATAAGGGCATTAATTGTATTGACATTTTTTTTACTTATTATACCATCTGTTGGCTCAACGGGTCCTGACCCAAGTTCGGAGGTTAAGGTTTTCCAAAAAACCCCTATACTACTGGCCCTTTTGGCAGTGACCTGCTTGCGCAGGCCAAAGTCTCACCCGAAGCAGTATGGGAGGGTGTTGGAACCAGGTTTCTGCACCCTGGGAGAGGGTAGGTAAGTCAAGCAGAGCTGCGTTCAACGTCACAATTACCAGATCGTATATCCCAGAAATCAGATCTAAATATTCCTTCGCATCCACGTACGCAATACCAATTATAATCACATCAATCAACATATCATAAATTCACAGAACAATAATGCAACTAACACAGATAACCTTGCATAAAATATAACAAACAGATGTCAACGCATCATAAGAAAATAACACAGTTACGTTCGCAGCTTAACACAGAACCATGCATAACATAACATATTCATATCAACAACCTTCCGCTTTAATTAGTCCTTCAAATCCTTTTACAATACCCAAAACCCAACCTGTGCACACAGTAGTAGGGTCTGCACATAGCAGGACTGAGGATCTCCGTGCACACAACCAACAGGAGTCCTTTCCCCAATAACCCAAACAGATCTACTAATTCACAGTTCGCATCAATATTAATTCATCCTTTTCTATTGACTCAAAATTTCCTTCTATTTATAACGATCTAGCCTAATATTTCCTGTGGTCCACAAACTGTGGTTTGCGGACTCTAGGTCTACCCTTTGACCCATTAAAATGCCTCCGGGGCTTTGTCCCACCCCAAAACACTTGCACTAGAACAACATATGCAAAAACTATATAAAAATATTCAAAGCTATCCCAATTCGCAGCATTTGGAGGACCCCATTCCAACAGTTCCCCAACACAATCTTGTGACTCCTCCCGAGTCACTGTGGTGTTGGGGTCTCCACCTGCACCTGTACAGCTACTTCGGTCATATATTCATTTGATATGATATGGTTTGAGCTGGATACCATTGACATAGCCTGGTAGCATATCACTGTGCAGGGTAGCTAACCTAACAGCTCCACCATCCATCATCTCCTTAACTGTGTAGGGACCAAGCCAATGTTGTCAAAACTTTCCAGGATGCTTTGTAAACTGGCTATCATATAACAGGACTAGTTTTCCCTCCGTGAATGTCTTCTGGTGAATATGTCGATCATGCCAGGCTTTATCACGACCCTTCTGGACTTGCTAATAGAAATTCGCAAGAAACTGATCTTCCTCCAAAGCCATAAGTTGCGCCAATCGTTCCTCCATGATGTCAAGTTCTGCCATGTTTGTAAATGTTGTGATACGTATACTAGGAACAATATACTCCATGGGAATAACGGCTTATTTACCATAAACCATCCTGAATAGGGTTTTTTCTGTTAGCTTCTTATAGGTCGTTCGATAGGCCCAGAAGACCGATGGGATGCGCACATCCCAATCGCTGCGATCAACATTGCATACCTTCGTCAACGCATGCTCCAAGATTTTATTAAAAGCTTCAACCACACCGTTGGCCTATGGGTTATATGGTGTTCTCTTTTTTATGATGGATCTTGTTAGGGTCCCGTGATTTGGCCGATTGGCTAGCCAAATGACAATGTAACATCAAACCAAGCTTTGGAGCCCAAGGACCTAGCCTTCCTGGACTCAGAGAGGGCTCTCTCTATAAGTGTAAAAGATGTCGGTGTGTTTACTTGTGATGTTCTGATATTAGGCTAGTTATGAAGTGTGTTTTTGGTTTTTTTTAGTTTTTAAGTTTGTGAGGGATAAAACTGATCAAATACATAAACTGGATGACAAGATGGAGATAAATTGGGCTATGGGGTCAAACGGGTCAAGGAAGTTATGAAGTGATGATGTAAAGCTGCTGTAGGGCCGATTTGATTCACGGTAGAAGGGATCTCTGGGAAAAATGGATTAAATGGACAACAAGTTGGTGAAAGACAAGGGATTTCGAGTGTAACTAGTTAATAGCAGACATAAACATGTAATAGCAAGCCATTAATCATTCTAAGTATAACTATAAGCTAATTAATACATAGAAATCAAACATTCCAGCCATACATAGAGGTATAAGACCCTCTAACTTCGGGAAATGGCTATCAGACTTTGGGGAAAACACATAAGACAAACTAACAACTCATAAACTACGCCGGAACGCCTAAACATAGTCTCTAAGTCATTGGGCACTTGGACAAACAAGTTTTCATAGTTTTAGGCAAGGGGCTAGATCGGGACTAGGCCTCCCTGGTTCAACAAGATGATCAACAAATCAGTCAAAGAGAAAGTTTTATGGACAGAACTATGGGCAGCTTATAGGTAGGCAGGGCAAACCATACATCCTACTCAACATACATAGAACTTATGAATAAAACTTAGCAACAATACCTTAAGTTACTAAAGAGCAGCTAAGAATTCTTTAGCATAACTAAAGGAGAAGAAAACATCAAGCTATGAAGATTCAGGGATTTTGAGGTGCCTCCATGGGCATATCTCAAAATCAATCTTTACTGATCTATAGCAGCAAGAAATATGTAGTATGAATGAAAACTAGAAGACAAAACACATCAAGAGACACTATACCATTCTACCATGTCAAGGAATCCATCAACAATCCTTCATCATTCCTCAAAAGCATCCAAGAGGCAGTCCAAAAATCATAACTCAAGTGTATTCTTCAAAGCTCATATGACCAAAGTATTAATTCTTCTCTCAAGTTCAGCCTCTGATTTACAATGAAAACCATGGAATAAATAGGCTTGAGGAAGGAAAACCTCATGGAGCAACTAGCTATCCCATTGGCCAAGTCAAAATATCTAAACTTGTCCTTGAGGCTTTGCAAAGCCCAAGGCACAAAATATCCCATAAAATATCTAAAAAACTGCTAAAACGGAAATTATATTGACTTTACATCATTTCCCAAGGATAAAAATAGCTTAACGCACATTTGGGAAAAGCAGATTTTTGAGGTTCAAAAATTACAAAAATACTTCATATTTATGCCTGAAAAAGGTCCCCTGACTTGCTGGATGCAATAGGCAGCCTTCCCGATGTCGAAATGAGGCTCATGAGGGCTTGCTGGAAAGCTCTCTGTGTCTACTTTCCGGAGCAACTGGAACCAACTCAATCTGAGGTCCGGAAGTCATCCAAAACTGTACCTGTGTGCAAAAACCCAGAAAATAGCAGACTGCTGATATGGCGGGCAAAACGTGCAAAATGAGGGTGTTTTTCGCCAATTTGAGGGGGCGAATGATCTCCAAATGTCCTGAAAATTGCTGGAGACCTGCTCATGGAATTATGGCATCCATTGGTATCATTCTCCTCCCTTGACAACTCATCAAACTGAAATGGCGAATTTATGATTTTTTGGCCAAAAACCCAAAAAATGCCAAAAAACAAAAAGTTGCCGAAACAGGCCCAAAATTGGCATGCATGACCCTCAAGGGTCCATAGAAACATGCTCCGAAGCTGAGGCAAAAATATCAAGGGCTGATATGCTTTTCCCTTCCTTCCGTGCTAGGCGCTTCTCCTTCAACTTCTTCAATTTCTCTTGTGCTACCTTTAATTTTCGCCTGGAAAACTGATTTAGCTTCTGAAAGTGAAGAGTCCTCTTCCTTTGTAGCTCAAGATCCCTGTTCGCCTTCTCAAGCTTTGTTTCCAAATGCTGGTTAGCTCTCTCAAGCCATGCTTCTTTGTTTTCCTCAATTTCCTGCTCAAGGAGGGCAGTGAGAGGAAAGGCTTCGAAATGAGCTTGTTCTTCTGCTCTCTGCTTTTCCAAGTCTCTTCTAAGCCCGATGGTCCTAGGCCTCTTCCGCCTAGGCTGGTCTTCCTCCTCTTCATCATCAAACTCACCAATGAGTTCTTCAATTCTTGCTTGTGCCTTTTCTGCCTCTTTCTTATACCTGATTGCCCTTGCCTCATGAATAGCTGCATGAAACTTCATTTGTTTGTTTTCAACCTCCAAGAAGTGGTTGAAATTCCTCGCCCTTTGAAGGTCTTCTTGTAACACCTCAATTTTCCCCTCTTTGTGAATGAGGAGGTTTTCAAGGATGCGGGCCTCATTATCACTGTCATCGCTTGGAATAGGGATGACAGCTAATTCACCTCCATGCTTGGCACTTTCTCCAACTATGCTTTTGCCTTTGAAAGCCAATCTGGCGCTTTTCCTTCTTGGCAAGCTAGAAGGTGTCTTTTTGGGCAATTTCCTCTTTCTAGGAACAATCTTTGCTACTGTTAAGGTGGCAGCTTTAGCTTGCTGTCCTTCCTCAATATCCTGTCCAGTTTGTGGCTCAAAAGGTGCTTCAATTGTCTGCCCAACTTGCTGCTCCTCAACTGCTGTCTGCTGCTGTCCCTCTTCCTGTACCTGTTGTTGTTCATCAACATCTAGCTGCTGCTGTCCCTCAATATCTAGCTGCTGCTGTTCCTCAACCTCTAGCTGCTGCTGTTCCTCAACCTCTAGCTGTTGCTGTTCACTGCCTTCTCCTTCTCCCTGTGGTTCACTGCCCTCTCCTTCTCCCTGTTGACTTGGCTGCCCAGTAGTCATTTTGAGTTTTTTAGGTGTAGGCCTACTAGACAGAGGCACTGGGCGATGGACAGGCTGAGTAGGAGACACATGAACATGAGGGAAAGTGGAAAAATCTGAATGGCTAATGAATGAATCCCATGAAACCCCTTTCTTCTCTAGCTGGTGTAAGAAGATAATCTTGATCAAGGAATGATGAAAGAGAGAAGGAATTTGCTGAGGTGGAGCCTTCTTTTGGACAGTAGATGCCATTTTCTCTATGCTCTTGGACAAAAAGTATGGAAGGTTTAGTTGCCTGCTTCTGGTAAAATGCATCAACAAGCGGACATGATAGGCATAAATTCGATTAAACCTCCCT
This sequence comes from Pinus albicaulis, assembly GCA_034641835.2. Lineage (NCBI taxonomy): Eukaryota > Viridiplantae > Streptophyta > Pinopsida > Pinales > Pinaceae > Pinus > Pinus albicaulis. The sequence continues at coordinate 4,782,410 of CM076571.1, forward strand.
TCACAAGTGAAATATCTCATTATGGCTTTCATTAGTGGAACATAACTGTCAAGAAGATAGGAAAAAGGGAAAATAGCAGTGATAGTTTCCCTATGTTCAGGCTTGATGAAAGGTTTATAATCCTCTAGATCAAGATGAGCTTGTTTAAACCACTTTTCACCATGATACGGGATCTTGGTAGCCTTGGATACATACCTTGGAGAAATTTTGAAATCAAGACCCGCCAATTGGAAGTGTTTGTCCTTGAATCTCAAAGCGCACAAATGTGTTAGTGGCGAAAAACTCTTGACTTCTTCTATCCTCTGGCAGAAATCAAGACAGCCTACTTCATGGAAATTGAAAAGCACAGATAGGTGAGCATTGATCTCTTCTATGGAGATAGGCTCATATCTCTTATGTGGACCGCTCCTGTGATCTTGCTTTGGAGGCATCCTGACTTGAACAAGCTTTGGAAGAGGCAAACTACCTTCACTGTATGTAAAAATGCTCTGCTGGATTGAAACTGGTCACTAGACTGTTTGGACAGAGAAAAATGTGAGGTGGAGGGTTTGCAACAAGTGTTTCTTTGAATAAACAAACTCTGCTCTCCTTAAAACCAGCCCTTCACCTTTGGAGGTACCTCAGCCCGGTAAAATTCTCAATAGGACACCATCAGTAAAGATGAGACAATATGCTGTGTAAATTTCCTTGTGCACAGTGTTGAGGAATCACTTCTCCTGGTGAGTTTGTCAGAGGTCAACCAACATACCTACATCTCTGTCTTTAATGTAAAATTTAATCATCAACAACCTGTCCTTTAGAAAGTGGCCCTATTCACCCTTAGAATATCTCTGTCAACAACTCTTCAACATGATAACATATAGTGAAAAGGAAAGGCAGACCTAGGTTAGGTGAAATATCAGTGCACAGTGTTTAGGAAAAAACACCTCTTTACTTGTGAATTTCAAAGGTCAACCACCACACCTGTACCTCTGTCTCAAAGTTAAATTCAATCATCAACAACCCTGCCCTCCAGTGTCCTGTTCACCTTTGGAAAATCTCTGTCAACAAATTCACAGTAGTGAAAAAATACAGTGAAAGAGGGGCAGTATGCTAAAAGAGTGTGCTGTGAGAAAATGCCAATAATCACTCTGTTTTTGAAGTCTTAGATGTCAACCAGTACATAAAACTCCCTGCTCAAGGAGGCTTTCAATCATTAAAAACCTTTCCCTGTATAAGTGTGCCACCTTTCAATAATTTGCATCTCTAGCAAACCACCATACATATGCTTAGACTGTCAACACACAGGATTGGGGCAAAAGTGACAGAGTTTTTAGAAGACCACACAATCTTTGGCAAAAACTATGTGAGTTCTCTTTTTTCAGAACAAATATGTCAAAATCCCTTTTACTGGTTGCATTTCACTGTTTTAATAATGTGGAACTGCTTTGAGGACAGTGTGGAAAGTTTCTCTGGAGACCTAAACCCTGTCTCTCTACTACAAAATCTCCTTTTAATCAAAACATAATTCTTTACAGGAAAACCTCTGCCTTTCGATTGTTTTGAAAATGAAACAAACTGCCCTTAATCTCAAAACCAAGTATCTCTATAGGTGTTTTTTGAATGACACAGTCAGCCCTTTATCATATTTCAACACTTCTCACTGTGTGGAAAAACACCGTTTTTTAGCTGTAGTGACCAGGTTAGAGGGTTTTGACAGTTTTGAAAACTATGGACAAGCTACCCTGTATCCGAAATGTGGCTTTTGTTTCCAACTTTCTCTCACATCATAGCTCGAAATGTACCTTTAATAAATTCCCCGTCACTTTCTAGCAAAACTTTGAAGTCGAAGGGGAATGTATAAAAATACCTGAATCTTTATGCTGAACAACCGTGTACGATAGCATCGGGAGACTTTACACCGTGCGGCACTCTTTTAGCCAAGACGTTGCCGTTAAGCAACACCCGTTCTGTCAGCTTCGTCAGAGCCTGCGGCTCGCACAGGCGGCCACACGCTATCAGACAGCGCTGGCCGCGCTAACACAAAGTGCCTGCAAATCCCTTTCGCCAGCGCGTCGCGCGTAAACGCAGCAGCCGCCTGCTGCTAAACAGTGCAAACTCCTAAACTTTCGACCAGATCTTCCTTGTGTTGATGCTATGGAGGCGCGGGGCTCTATTTTAAATTTTGAAAATGACATTCTCACTTGCATGCTTCAAACTTATGTCGTTTCAAAAAACATCTCCAACGGTCATTTCATTTTAAAATGTAAAGCAAAACTTTGGTTTGGCTTTTTGCGAAGTTTTCACAGTCTTTGATCATTTAAACCCTTGGTGCATTTTGCGAAACTAAAATCATAATCTTGTGCTTGTATTTGAAATTTTTTGATGTTGTTGGGTTGTCCAATCAATGGACCAAATCCTTTATGAAAACAAAAGAAACTTGAAATCAGCACTCTGTTCTGTAAACAGTTGTTTCATAGGGTGATTTTTCTCCAGTTTTGTCCTTTGGGGAACATTTCAACACCAAACTTTTAAACTCTGAAAAATGTTTCCATAACCTTTATACTATCTCTGCCACTGTTTTCAACAACACTGGTCATAGTTATGATGCATAACAACCCCTTTTTAAAACTGTCAATGAAATACCTGAATACTGCTTTGTTCTTCGAAGGACAGGGCTAGTTTGCCAACTTGTTCTGACAGCTTCGTTTCTTGATAGTTTTTTCAACTTTCATCCACAAGAGGTGCCAAACTTGTCAATCTTATTTGACTCGATCATGACCCGTTGATTTGAGAAAGGCGCCTCTTTTCCAAAATAATTTCCTGCTTATAGGTATATTACCTGTGATGTATCTGTCCTTTTGAATGCTGAGAAAAATGCATTTGTTCCAAACTCCCAAAACTGACAATCTGTCAAACTACTTCTTTGTCCACTTATAGCATTGTATACCTATTCATCATGCATTCTATAGCTCAGCTTTGGCCACCGTTTTACTTCTTAGTGATATGAAGAAAATCAATCGAATGTGTCAAAGAGCACTTTGACCAACTCGCGATCAAGGTGTTATTCAACATGATATGGCCTTGTTCTTCCAATGTATTTGATAATTGTTACTCTGCGCATCTACAAGCTTTCCGGACCGTATGCACTCTTTGGTTGCATGCTTTCACACTATATCACATCATGGTTTTAGACTTCTCGTCAAAGGATATGAGTACTTAAACTACCTTCAAGAAATTTCTCTTTTTAGTATTAATGCATGCATATATTCAATATTGCCCTTTTCCACTACGTAATAGCCTCGATGTATTTCTTAAATAGGGAAACCAGTACCTTTGTATCATAAATACTATCACTTATCCGTGCAATGACTTCCCTATTCAATTTTTGTATCCTTCCAATCGCATTTTTATCAATCGCCTAACAACTTGCACTAGCTTTGGCCATCCATTTTCACATGAGGACACCTTCAACGTGTAAGGTATCTGAAGGTGTTTTAACAAATATGTTTGACACAGCTTTTCTATGGATGTGATGGTAAGTGAACCTCTTGAAAAACATCAATATTAGCATCTCTTCTTGCAAGCATCACTGTGTTTCAGCAAAAACCCTAGCCAAAGTAACACTGTCTCCCTGCATTGTTCTAGGGGTGACTGAGATATTTATCATTTGGCTTGGTCATCTCATGACAGATTACTTGACAAATAATCTTTGTGACTATGGAGGTTAGTGCCTTTTGAAAAACCAAGAACTTTCTTCCTGCCTGTGTAATGGCATTTTTGTCAGCATCTACTCCATTTGATCTTGTGGATAAACAGGCTTTTTATGATTGGAATTTTTACTAATGACAGGCCTTTCTAAAGTTCAACAATTCACATGACTTGAAAGCTTCAGATGACCTCCTTTATCAGACCAGACTCCCCTTTCTTTTGAGCTAGCATATTTCAACTCTATTTCCTGTTATGATCATCAGTCACATTCATAAAACCTGGAGTCTCTGTTTCATTTGTTCAGTTCAAGGCAAACCTGGATTTTTGCAATCTTCCAAGTCAATATTGGCCAGCACCCTCTGCTTGTGGATGAAGGAGGCGCCCTAACCCTCTGCTTTTAATTGAAGGAGGTTCTGGGCCATGACAATTTGCCAGTTTGCTGTGACAGTGGTGTCTTTCTTACTGTGATTTTCATGCTGGAAAGAGCTGTAAAGTCTGGATGAGTAGCTTTCTGTTTTGCAGACATATCTCAGGCTCAAGTTACATTTAGAAGTAGCTGTTCCTCTAACTGTAAATTCAAGCATTTACTCCATGAGATGAAATTATATTTCCTGCCTTTGTAGAAACCATAGAACACTGTGAAAAACCTAATAGACAGCTTGAGATTGGGGTTTATGCAGTGCTGAGATCTAGGGGATGTGAGTGGCACGACTTAGGGCTGCTTGTCAAATTAATTTGCAAAGTAAGAGGCCAGTCATGGTAGGTCTGTTGCAGGTGGAGGCTTTTTGGCTTTTTGATGATTTCCAAGGGTGAAATTTCTTAAAGCGCCACTTCCTAACATAGGGGAGACTTTTGAAACAGATGTGGATTTTCCTTTTAAAGCTGATGGGCAGATCAAGAAGGCTGAAGCTAGATAGGATAGTGATAATGAGGTTTTTGATTTTTCCAGGGGTGGACTGAAAAGGTAGAAAGGCGAAAAAGTTTTAGGAGGGTTTTCTGGATGACATATTGACATAAGGAAATCAGTTTCTAGAAAACTCAGCTGTAGATATAGTCATCACTAACATGTAAAAATACTGATGGCTAACAGTGGCTCCATTTGGGGAGGGCAGCTCCTCGTCAGGAGGTGTCTAGAATTCAGATCTTTGGCTTATGAAGACCAGTGCCTTATCCATTGGCACAAAATTTACCCTTCTTTTGATGTTATTTCTGAAAAGTGACAGCATGGTTAACATCAATGATACTTCTACCTACCCCACTATTTTCCTAACATTTTTTCTTCTTTTGGCGCATTTGAACTAGCAGCCTTTTGACAATGTATATTTTTCTTTTTGCAAAATGAACCTATCTATTTCTACTCTTATATCTGCCGGGAGTTCAGATTAAGCTGATGAACTCCTTCATTTCTCTACTTAAACTAGATCGACTGTCAAGATTAAGCAGTTTGACAGGATTTCATTCTCTAATCTACAACATGAAATTCAAAAATGATCAAATCAGGATTAGGCAGTCTGATTTGTCATGCATTTGCGGCATAAAAGACAAGCTACACACAAATGTTATTTTGCAACAAAAGGAAACTAGACAAGCGGGGCTAAGATGTACAATGTGTTTTTCATCCCTCACTTCTCTCTTTGGTTCTGTTTTAGGCATGTGGAACCAGAATCTCTCCCTAATCTAAGCTCTGTGATAAGTCAATCTTACACAATGTTGACTATCTTGGTGCTCACTAACTTATCAGCAAATAAATTTAAACATGCTCAGCTATGATTAGGCTAGATAGCTGAACAAGACATTGAAGTACTAGTAGCGGCATTTAGACTTGCTCGCTTTCCGAAAGACTATTTTTTTGGAACATGGGGCCTTTGTTCTATCTTCACTTGCCCTCTTTTCTGCTTTTACTGTTTTTGACTTTCCTATCTTTTACTGTTTTTGACTTTTCTATTTTTTTCAATATTTCAAACAATGGTATGTACAATGACTGAAAGTGTTTCTAACTCAAAAATGGAGCTCCTGACAAAAATAATGTTTCAATGTCCTGCCATTCACAGGACCTCCATAAATTTCAGTTCCATCAGGTTCTTGCAAGAAGAAAGCATTATTTCCACTGACTGAACTGATGATGTAAGGCCCTTTCCATAAATTTTCAAACTTGCCATGTTTACCTTTATCTTCTCTTCTAGAATCCCATTTTAAAACTTTATCTCCAATCTGAAAATCATTTTCCTTAGTTCTCTTGTCAAAAATCTGTTTTATTTTGTCTTGTGCTAACTGAGCCCTTTGGTAAACTTCTTCTCTGGTTTGTTGTAAATGGATAGTCTGATTTACTCTCCTTTGCATGTCATTTTCTTCTATTTGGACTTCTTGTAATAGTTTCATTACTGGAACTCCTAGAAATGTTGGGAAAATGGCGTCTAGACCATAAACTAGCTGGTAAGGAGACATACCTATGGATTTTTTGGTGGTTAATCGATCAGCCCATAAGGCGTGTACTAATTTCCCATGCCATGCTTTTTGATTTTGTTCAAGAAGTTTTTTGATAATGTTGACTAGGCTTTTGTTAGAAGACTCGGCTAAACCATTACCTTGAGGGTAATAGGCTGTGGAATGTCCTAATGAAATATGATATTTGTGACAGAAGTCTATCATCTTCTTGGAGGAGAAGGCGGCGGCGTTATCTGTAATGATCTTCCTGGGACAGCCAAATCTAGATAGGATATTATTTTCTAGGAACGAAATGATGACTGAATCAGTAGCATTCCGGGAAGGTATGGCTTCTATCCATTTGGTAAAGTAATCAGTGGCTGTGAGAATCCATTTATGTTGGGCAGATGAGGAGGGATGAATTTCTCCAATGAAATCTAAACCCCATTGCTGGAAGGGTCCTTCTACTATAATGGGATGTAAGGGCAAAGGTAAAAGCTTTTTCTTGCCATCAAAAATTTGACATTTATGGCATGTCATAACTAGTTTGTGAGTATCAGGGAACAAGGTAGGCCAATAATAACCGGCTCTAAGGATTTTGTTTGCAGTTGTTTTCCAGTAGAGATGCCCCCCACATTCACCTTCGTGCATTTCGCGCATAATTTTCTCTGCATCAGACTCAAGCAAACATTTAAGCAGCATACCAGTGGGATTTTTCCAATACAGAAGACTATCTATAATGCAAAACTTTAAAGATTTTTGTTTGAGGAATCTTGCTTTTGTTTTTGATAAAGTCGGAGGAGCATTCATATAAGTTAATACATAAAGAATGTCTGCATACCAAGGTGAATCCAGAAATATTTGACTGATAGGGGGAAGTGTGCACTCTTCCTGTTCTTCTAAGGTATCGACAAAATTTATATCTAAAGCTTGGAGGTTGGTTTCAGCCATTAGTCTTGCAAGTCCTTGTCCTTTAACTAGTTTGGTAGGACGGATTTCTAAGTCATATTCTAGGATGATAGCAATCCACTTTCCCCTTTTACCATCGGGATCTTGGTTCAGAATGTCCTTGACAACAGTATTAGGGACAAAAGCTATGACATGAGAATGCAAGATGTAAACTCGGAAATCCTTGAGTGCTTTTACCAATGCGAATGCCTGTTTTTCCATGATGTTATATTTCAAGGGAGCATCTCTTAGGGACTTGCTAAAAAATGCAATGGGTTGCTCCTGCCCAGCTGCATTTTTTTGCAACAACACCACAGCTATTGTATGTTCTGAGGCAAATGAAAAAATGTAAAAATCTTTGGTAAAGTCAGGACTTATTAATACTGGTGTTTCAGTTAAGGTCCTTTTAATTAGTTCAAATTTTTTTTTGGCTTCTATAGTCCATTTAACCCCGACCTCTTTCTTCAACATATTTTTGATATCTTTCAGGAGTTCGGCAAGGTTTGGGATGAATCTTCTCAAGAAAATTATCTTTCCGATAAAGGACTGCAACTCCTTTATGTTTCTGGGTTGACTTATTTGCAATATGCCTTCGATTCTTTGGGGGTCTATTTTTATTCCTTCTTCCGAAATAATGTGACCTAGGAGTTTTCCTTCTTCTAGACCGAAAAGTGTTTTCTTGGGGTTTAGGGATAAACCATATTTTCTGCACTTGTTGAAAACCTTTCTTAAGTGTACTAGGTGTTCTTCATCCGATTTAGAATATACTATTATATCGTCAAGATATATGACTATGAAAACACCTATGTCTTCTGAGAAGGCTATGTCCATGGCTCTTTGAAATGTGGCGCCAGCATTTATCAATACAAAAGGCATTTTAACGTACATAAAAGTGCCCCAAGGTGTGGTGAAAGTTATTTTATGTTGATCAGTGGGGTAAACCAGCACTTGGTTATAACCAGAAAAACCATTAAGCAATGAGATTCTTTTAGCACCTACTACCTTTTGAAGTATGTGGTCCATTTTAAGGTAGTAGTGCTGAAGCCTGAAAATCTCTCGTCTAAACATTGAGGGAAACTACCTGCGGCCGGACCTTAAGATGCCTCCCTTTTCCGTTTGGGATGTGGCTCCGACCGGATTTAAAGGACCAGCTTTATAACTAAGTGATTGAATTGAATGGGAAATGGACTAAATTGAGACAGTAATAATAAAACTATTCAATCTAAACTAATGTCGATAAAGAAATTCTAATTTAACCCCGGTAATAATATGTGAATACAATCTGAGATTGTTTAATCAATAATAACCATGAAAATGTATTATTAATTAAATTGAATGTGTGAAGAATTTAATAAATATTAACCCTGCTTAATAAATTAAAACAGAAGTTATATTAGTATATTAGATTCTCCATCATATACTATCTACATATGTATATAAATGATAATATTCCAATTATACTCAGAAATGATAATATAAAGAAGAAATATTATGAAAATCAAATATATAAATGATAGCAAATTCTTCAAACGAATACCATATAACAGAGACAATTAACAATGAACAGATAAAAATACCTCATTCATATTGCAGACTGTCAAACGAAGTATGATACTCTGATCTAGTAACTCCGATGTAAAAATAACTCCAAAGGCACAAAAATGCAGCACTTCAAAGATAATTTGAGCACAAAATCACTGTGATGTGACTTTCATAGAACATAATAAGGAATGAAGTACGTAAATGTTATTCTAAATCTGTAAGAGAATAAGAACTTATCCTCTCTAAATGCATGAGAGGGATTTAAATAATAAAATTACATAACAAAATCCTAATACTACTGCCACAATCTATCAATTTAAAACTGAAATGCTATTTTGAATAAAACTGATTCATTGTTTTTCTCCTTCGCTTGATGAAGCCAAGTTGCAAATGTTCAACATATCTCGGAGTCTTGGTGGATGACTCATCTCAGTATGCAACTGTCCAGCATAGGTGGCATCAGAAAATTCTGGAATTAGACAATCGATAGCGTTTGATAGAATTTTGATAGCTGTCTGTTGATTGTTTGGTTTGATCACATGAGTCCACATACTATCCCAGGATATAGTTTGAAGTCTGCCGATTTGTTGACTTTTCCTTTCCATTTCTTCTCTCCATCTGTCTTCAGTTTCTTTTATCTTTGGCAAACTGCCAGGAACACAGTCTGAAATGAGATTAATTGAATATAGGTTGTCATTTATGAATTGCGTGAGATTGTTCATTATATTTCTGGCTCTTGATATTGCTCTATCAGATTTCATTAATTGATGTTCCCATTCTGTAAAGAGGATTTCTTTGTGTTTTTCCTCTATCCTAGGAAGATTTGCTTCTTTTCCCTTTTCTGTATCCTGCCAGTTGAGAAACTCAGAAATCTTTTCATCGGCATCATCTATTTCTTGTCTAAGAGTTAAGATAGTTTGGATCAAAGATGAAGTAATCTCACAAAAGGGTTCTGCTTGTGACAGTTTTGAGCAAAATTCAATTAACTGCTGAGTCAATAATTTATTAGCTTCAAGGGCGTCCGATTTGAATTCATTTAACTTTGGATAATCTTTAAACTTATCCAAAGTTGCTTGGAATTCCTTTTCTTGAGTCATTTTTGCCTTTTCCTCATTTTGTAACAGACTCTGCAACTTAAAAATTTCTTCATTTAGCTGCTTTTGTTTGCTTAAAAGATTTTCATCGACCTTCTTCTTTTCTTCAGCCAGCTGTTTCTCCAATTCTTTAGACCTGAATATCTGATCCTGTAGTTGTTGCTGCAATTGGCTGATCAGCTGCTGATTCTCTTTAGCTTTTTCTTCCAGTGAAGCTATGTGAAGATCTTTCTGAGTTATTAGTTGGGAAACTTCTACAACTTTATCAACTGTTGCAGCACTATAAGCTCCTGTATACTGTGAAAATTTCGTAAGGTCTTCAAATGGATTCATTTCACTGTTCTTATAAACAATATTCATAAACTCCTCTGATGGAGTAGAGAATATGCCCTGTTCTGCTTTTCTTTTCTTTCTTTGTCTCTTGACAACAGCCTTATGTTTAGGGCCGTAGAATACATCCAAAGGAGGGATTTCTTCACATTTTAATACAATATGACCTGTAGGATGTTCAGGAATGATTTCAACCTCCTGCTCTATTTGTTCTGAACCTTTATCCTGCAATCCAAGCTGTTGAGCAAACTGATCATATTGATTTAATAGCCGAGAAGAAATATCAAGATTAGTGGAAACCGTAATCTCCTTAGTTATTTCTTTTTCTTTCTCTTTATCTATGCTCTGCTTGGTGCTTTTGTCATCTGATCCATCCTTTTGATTATGCACCTCATCATTGATATTTGTGCATTTGTCTATCATTTGAGCAGTATTCCCTTTTGGGGCATCAGGTTTGTCAATAGTGACCACTTTTTGAGAATGTACAATTGGCTGGTTGACAGCCGATTGTGTAATGATTTTGCTGGTAGATGTTTCTACTAGCGTTTGGCCGGATGTACCTTCTGTCTCTGATTTTTGGATTTGAGTTCTCAGCTGGTCTAGAGGTACTCTCAACAATCTTTGGCTTCTAAATAAGAGAAATTTATTTATTTCCTCCTGTTGAAATTCATACTTGACCAAGTCAAAAATCTGAGGAAAATTATCTAATGAAACAAACAAATCATCAAACATATCTGGTTCATGCTTGAAACGAGCAATTGAAACTGAAGCAGTGACATCGAATGCTATCTTTTTTGGATCATATTGTCTTCCAGGAATGGTTGCAAATTTACAACCTCTTATCTTGAAGACTTCCTTTTCTACATGCTTGAAATCATTTAGAGTGAAATGACCACAATTGAGTGGGAATTGAGGCCACATTTTCTTTCATCGCTGTTCAAAGACTCGTATATTTTTCACTATGTCACTGATAAGAAACTTCCTGTTTGGCAGTTTGTCCGGAACAAAAGCTAAGAATATAAAGTTCCCACTATACTACCAAAAACTCTCATGTAAGTAAATTTTTCCTCCCAAACTAATCTCCGCTGCATAGGTCGGCTTTAGCTTTATCGAAACTGAAAGCTGACAAAAAATGGGAGCGGAACGGGAATGAGGAAGCCATGACAGATTCTATATACATTAGCTTGGAAATGACTCTTCCAAAGCAATTTATGATAAATATGGATTGGAAGGGGGTTATTGGGAGTCCATTTCCATCCAAATAAGGGAAATTCGGAATTGAAACAAATAGCATCAAGAATATAGGCACAAAAGAAAAAGGGGGTAGAATTTCCAGCATATTTTTCTTGTCTGTATTCAAGGATCCTATTGGCCATTCTATCAGAAAGAATAACAGCCCAATCCATAATGTCGGAATTCACAGCTGCTAGGATTAATGGGACCATTTGTATAGAAAACCTAGCTGAATTATCATTGCCAAATAACCTACACATCATGGCAGCTGCATAGGAATATGGAGGTAGGAGAGAATCTACAGAATACATACCGGATGCTTCATTTCGGTGCTTCTCTGGGTTTTTCCTCCAATTTCTGATAGGGTCAGATTGGACTTTGTTATCATCAGCAAATTCTTTGATAAATTCCTTGTTATACACCTTCTGTGGGTCTGGAAGATGATACATTGCTTTCAAGTCTTCTGCTTTAAATGAGCCGAAAGGCACTCCGGATGCTGAAATAAACATTCTATCTTTTATCTTTACAATGTCAATAATCCATCGAACTACATCATAGTAAGGCATGATGCTTGCTCTGGCTGCAATTCGATGCAGAAATGAATTTGCAAGTGTTCTTTCATTGATGTCAGAGTCGGAATCCGAGCTATCCTCGTCTGGAACTGATGCCTTCTCCACTGTAACCTTGGGGTCTAATTTTTCCAACAGGTTGTAGACTGTGTCCCATGTCATTTTTCCAAGACCTTGGCATGATGTATCTGTGACTAGCCTTAGCTTTATGGGCTTTTCTTTTGAGACTGTAGGAGTCTCGGCAAACTTCACTGGTAGAATAGTCTTATTTCTTCTCCCTCTTTTTGACATTTCTACGTCTGCTACCGCTTCTCTTTGTCTGTGAATGAAAGAACTTGGTGTTCCTTGGCTCTGTAAGACAATAAACTCTCAGTCGTGCTCAACAAGTCATTCAAACGGAATGATTTATGAATTTATGGTTTTCATTCATTTGTTTCGTATATTGCGTAAATGCTCCTTTTGGGTCACACTTAAGTATTTAAAACCAAATCACAAACCATATTCATTTGATTCGTTATTGAATGCCTTCGTACCAATAAAGATTTGGCGCTTGTGATATATTAATATATTCAACAAAAATCATCGTATGCAAAATAGATGAATCGCATCGGAAGTTTTCGAATGGCAAATGAGTATCACAATACGTTTATCCCGATTGATCGATTGCGATTGCAGATCTTTCCGATCTCTAATGGTGGGGTCTACCATATTTTTTAAACAAATGTTCGATTTTCTTTTTAAAAGCGTTTATTATCAAATGCACATCGGATCGGGGAATTTCAACTAAGCGTGAAGAGTTTCTTAAAGATTGTCCCGATTAATCGATTGCGATTGACCGCATCGCATCGGAAGTTATAATTAACTGTTTTAAACTCTTAGCGATTAAAATTTTCCGATTGGACTAATCGCATCGGAAGATTTGAAATGGGCATATGAAATTTCTTTTGAAGGTTATCTCCGATTCTCCGATTGCGATTGAACTTTTAACTTTGATTTGATTTTTTATGATAAGGCCTTGTATATTAGATCAGACCATAAGTTTTTTGAATGTTGAATCTGTTTAGTAATAATATGAAATTTTCCAAAACAATGAATTTTATTTCTAAGTGTTTTATTTCTAAAAAGAAAGGGACCCTATTTCTAAATTTTATTTATAAAATTTAGAAAAAGGGAGGGTTGTTGTATAGTACAACAATTGGCGATTCACTTGAAAGAACCAGTTATCTCTGAAAAATAGAATAAATACTATATCTTAAGTAAGTAAAGATATTTAAAGGTAAATAAAAATTATCCTAAGATAATCAAAAATAAAATCTAACTTGTGAAAAATAATAAAAATTATTAACAATCTCTTTCTAGTTTCTTGAGAATAAAAACATTTTGAGTTGTCTTAAGCTTTGATTGGTATTAATAATGAAGTAAGTGGATTTCTTCAAGTTTGGTTTTGATAATATACTCTATTGTCATAGGCATTGCCTCTGCTGCCCGCAAACGTTCATAGTCTCGACAGGGTTACCTTTAACCATTAACTGTTCATTGTCCCATTCAACTAAGATTATGACTTTTTAAAAGATAAATTCATAAGATATGTTATCTCATGTTTTTGTCTTTTATTTATTTTTTATTTCTTTTTTAAGAGCCATTGTTCTGGTTTGGTAGCCAGTTGTTAACAATGCCATTCAATAGTTATAATTAAAACTGAACAAGCTGGCTCGTGATGAGACCTCTTATCTCTTAAAAATGTTTTCAATAATTTCTTAGAATTATATTCTAAAAAATCACAACCTAAATGAATGGGGTGAACTAGTCTTATCCTTTAAGAATCAATAGATGACAATTTTCTGAGTTTTTTGAGTACCAAGACTTGAATAATCTTTACTTTTATAGATAACTTCTCTCTGCTTAATAAACTTGTAATGATTTACATTTTCCTCAAGTTTTTCCAAAAAGATTATGTAAATAATTGGTATAATCTTTCAAAGTTTAACATCTTATTTAAAACTATCAAAAGAATATAATCATTTCTCTAAAAATTCTTATTTACACTAAAATAAATATTCATAATATTTTCCTTAAGAATTTTTCTATCAAGTAAACAGTCAATTAGAGACTTATTAACAACCTTTATTTAGAAAAAACAATAAAGACTTTTGCAAAAAGGAATATGTACAATTTAAGAAGGGGTTACCTCCTTATGAGAAGAATTTCTTTAAGATAAGCCCATTTACAGGAAGAGATTCTCTCTTACCTGTTAGATCTTTGAGCATGAATGTATTTGAGCCTATCTTTTCAACGATCTGAAATGGTCCAAGCCACATCTTTTGAAATTTGGTATGTTTACCTTTTTCTTCATGTGCCTTATCCCATTTTAGAACAAGATCACCAATTGACAAAATTTTTGAGCCGGTAGAACTCGCATCAAAAGAAGATTTCACAAGTTGTTGATGTTTTTCATGAACAATTCTAGCTTTATCTCTCTCTTCTTCTAGTTTAAGGATTTGATCATACCTCAATTGAACGTATGAAGAAGGATTTTCTTCAATAAATTGTACCAGGGCTAATGATGGAAGAGTTAAATTTGATGGTATCACAGCTTCTTTTCCATAAACTAAATTAAAAGGTGAAGTTCTGATTGAAGCTTTCTCTGTAATACGATCAGCCCATAATGCAAAGATTAAAGATTTATGGCAATTCTTTTGATTTTGATCGATAGTCCTTTTAATAATCTTGATGAGATTTTTATTAGTGGATTCAGCTAATCCATTACCTTGTGGGTAATAATTTGCTGAATATTTGAGTTTAAAACCTCTTTTAATTGCAAATTCAATTAAACTATTTCCTGATAAATAAGATGCATTATCAAAGACAAGAGCTTGAGGTACACCAAACCTGGTTATGATAAATTGATCTATGAAATCAATAATTGCATCAGAATTGGCTACCTTCAAAGGGATTGCCTCTACCCACTTTGTAAAATAATCGGTTGCAGTAAGAATGTACTTGTGCCGCTTGGAAGAATGAGGTACTATCTCACCAATAATGTCAAGTCCCCATTGTTCAAATGGTTGCTCAATATTTACTGGTTGCAAAGGAAAAGCTGGTTTCCTTTGCCTTCCACTTGCAGTTTGGCAGATTCTGCACTTTCTTACATATTCATGTGTATCTTTAAAAAGGGTAGGCCAATAATAGCCAGCACGAATTATTTTTTGAGCTGTGGTGTCACCTCCAAAATGACCTCCTGCTGGTCCATCATGCAACTCCTGCAAAACCTTTTCAGCCTCAGTCTTTTCTAGACATCTCAACAAAATTGAATCATACTTTTTTCTAAACAACACATTATCAATGATCTCATATTTAACAGCTTTTAATCTTAAAGCACGTTTTTTCTTATAACTGAGATCAGAAGGAGCATACCCATTTTTTAAGTAATAGATGAGATCAGAATACTGAGACTCAGAATCCGTAACACTTATCTGATTTACTTGAATATCTTGATTTGAATAATCATTCTCTGGTATGTTATGAGCTCCTGCTAATAATATGCAAAAACCTTGTCCTCTAACAATCTTAGCTGGTTTAATATCAACATCATATTCTTGTAGGGCTGTTACCCAGTTAGCTCGTTTTTCTCCTACTTCTCTCTGAATTAATAATTGCCTCACTGCTGAGAATGGGACAATGATTTTTGTATGAGTTTTTAAGAGAAAAGGTCTAAAATGCTTGATTGATTTGAACACAGCAAAGGCTTGTTTTTCAACATCGGAATAATTCAATTCAGCTCCTTGCAGATTTGAACTAAAGAATGAAATTGGTGCTTCAATTTTCTGATCATTGAGTTGTGTTAAAACAGCTGCATAAGATGTCTCTGTGGCTAAAGTATACAAATAAAATCTTTAGAAAAATCCGGAGTACTTAATGCTGGTGCATTAATGATTGCCTGTTTGATTAACTCAAAGACTTCTTTCTCTTTATGCCCCCATTTGAATACTGAATTTTTCTTGATCATATTTTGCATAGGTAAAACAATTAAAGAAAAATCAGGAATGAATCTTTTTACAAAATTGATCTGTCCAAGAAATGATTGCATGGATTTTTTGTTATGAGGTAAAGAAATATCAGAGATCTCTTTAACTATGTCTGGATCAATGTATATACCATCTTTTGATACAACAAATCCTAAAAGTTTTCCTTCACCTAAAGCAAAGAAAGATTTTTTCGGATTTAATGAAATACCAAACCTTCTACATCTTTCAAATATTTGTTTAAGATCATGTAGATGATTGGTTCTGTTTTTAGAGAATACTGTTATATCATCGAGATAAACAACAACTGATTTATTGATCAGACCTTTAAATGCTATGTCCATGGCTCTTTGGAAAGTTGCTCCTGCATTTATTAATCCAAAAGGCATTTTTTGATAAGTATAAGTTCCCCATTTCGTTCTGAAAGTTGTTTTCAATCTGTCATCTGGATGAACTAAGACTTGATTATAGCCTGAGAATCCATCAAGAAAGGACATAATTTCAGAACCAGCGACTTTTTGGAGTATCTGCTCCATGGTTGGCAATGGGAAATTGTCTTTCAAAGATGCCTTGTTTAAATTTCTGAAATCAATACAGATTCTTATATCACCAATTTTCTTTCTTACAGGTACCATATTGGAAACCCAATTGGAATGCCTGACAGGAAAAATGATTTTGGCTTTCAAAAGTTTATTAAGTTCTGATTTGATTTGATCTTCAAGATTTGGATGAACTTTCCTTAGCTTCTGTTGAACAGGTTTAATATCGTGAAGCATTGGAATTGTGTGCTGAATAACTGAAGTATCATATGTTTTTAAATCATCATAATTCCAAGCGAAAACATTTTTGTATTTGTTCAATAGTTTAATGACGGCATCCCTTTCCTCTGATGTTAAATTAAGTCCTAAATTAACATTTTGAGGTTTTGAATCAGAACCAAGATTCACTAATTCAAATTTCAAAGTAGAACTTTGAAGCTTGGTATTAGTAACTTTCTTGAATCTGTCTTTAATATCATACAAGTCCTCCAATCTAACAACAGATTTCGGAATGGGATTTTCATTACTTTTTGAAGAAATTTGTAAGTCATGTTCTTCTTCGTCGATAATTTGATCATCATATGATTTTTCAGAAGTCATGAAGTTCAAGATATCTTGATCATGGTAAAAAACTCTCCAATTTGTAACATTGTCTGGGACAGATGGTCTAAAAAGTAATTCTATTGAAAATCTATCTGGGCTAAAATCTTTAGAAGGTATGAGTCTGGAAGCAACATTGGCTAGCAAGTCTGCTGCTGAATTTTGAGACCTAGGGATGGAAGAAATATTGAATGCAGAAAAGTGTGTGGTGAGTTCTTGAACCAGCGATTGATAATGTTTGAGGTGATTTGAAAGACAGTGAATTGTATTTCTCACCTGTTTGAAAATAATTTCAGAATCGCCGAATACTTTCAAATATTGCACTTTAAGGCCAATTGCTTTATACAAACCTTGGACTAGAGCTTCATACTCAGCTGTATTGTTCGTGCATTCAAATTCTAACCTACAGGACAGCATTGTCTTTTCACCTTGCGGGCTAACCAAGATACACCCTGCTCCTGAACCTTCGTTAGATTTAGAGCCATCAAAATATAAAGACCAAAATAAAGAAGTATTAACAAGATTATTTACAATTTCCCCCGTATCACTAAAACATCTTGACCTATCAGTTTGTGAATAGTTTTCAATCTGTGATGTTAAACTGTTTACTGAGAAAGGGGATGGTTGGGCAGTGAGATTTCCAAAAAATGAATCTGATGAATAATTTCCCAAGATGTTGTTATTAAAAGCAATTGGTTGATTTTCCTGTTCAAAATCTGTTACAGTATGGGTCATGTGTTTCTCTCGATTGATTTTTATCTGATTTGGCTTTCCTCCATAAGGTAACCACATGTGAGACCAATCGGTAGAAATATATCCGTGGAGCTTTTCAGACCAATCTCTACTTAAAATCAACCCATAAAATTCAGGTATATCAGCTACTAAGATATCAATTCGTTGAACTACCCGTGGATCAGCTGCTAACCTGATAGTTACGGAGTTAATCTCTCCTAAAACCTGGACCTTGCTTCTGTCTAACTGTACAATGTGTATGGACGACTTTTGGGGTTCTATGTTCAGTTTAGAACAAACTGAAGCTGGCATTATATTGGATGATGCCCCTGAGTCAATCAAACAATTGTGTAGGTTTCTGTTGTAGATCTCAAAAGTCAAAAGGAAGGGTGGAGTGTGAGAATTTGATCTATCCCTAATCAGGACTGAATCAGTAGCTTCTATCATACCAGAAGGTGGTTGACCAGAATCATTTGCAGCTTTAGCACTGGGAAGAGGTGAACAGGGAACAGCATTCAATTCTTTGAGAAGCAATTTCTGCTGATGTTTTAATTTGCTAAGTTCAAACATAGTTATGTTTGCCTTAGTTTTCTTCATATCATCAACAATATTGTAATCCATTGAATCGGATACTACTAATGTTTTGGATGTTGGAAGAGTATTTGAAGTTGAAGGTGGGTTTTGGGGAACTGCTGCGGGTAATTTCTTTGTAGGTACTTTTTCTTTTGTTGTAGCAGCACCTGCACTCCGCTTCTTTGAAGTTGTCTGAACAGGTTCGGGAGTACCTTTACTCCTAGTAGAGACAGGTAAAGCTTCTTCATCATTATCTGTATCGGAGTTGGGCAGTATGAAATCCCACATGCCATGACATTCAACAATTTCCTCTTCATTATCAGTTGATGAGATTGTTTCCTCTTCTTCCTCTTCTTGATCTGATTCTGCATAAGATACGATATTTGGTGGTTTTGATTCGGTTTTCTTATAATTCTTGAAGGGCCTCTTGTTTGAAGTTTCAGCTACTTGTTTCTTAATTTCAATCATTTCATTTGACATAGTCTTGAGAACCTTTTGGAGGCCTTCCATATCATATGGATCTTTTGAGATTTTCTTCTTTGAGTCTTCTTTGAATGAAACTTTTTTGGTTTTTCTTTCCTCAAGAGCCGCTTTCTTTTCTAGAGCATTAATACGTTTTTCCACAGCAAGTGCTTCTTTCATGTTTTCAACAAGTGTTGGTTTTGCGGCCCTGTCTACAAAAATAGCTATATTGGCAGGTAGGGCAGTAATATACCACTCACTTCTGATTTGTTCACTTGGTTTAGAAGTCGTTGGGATTTTATTCAAAAGTTTATTGAAACGAGCATTAAATTCTTTAATGGGTTCCCTATGCTCTATCCTAAGATTGGAGAGATCATTTATTAGTGTAGCTAAAGATCTATCGTCTCCATACTTAGTGAGAAACTGTTCTTGGCAAATGTCCCAACCGGTAATAGAATCAGAAGGCAGGGAAAAATACCAGGATCCTGCTGATCCTTGCAATGTATAAGGAAAAAGCCTAACAACGACATCTTGCTCAGTCACTCCCTTCAAATTTACTGCTAACATGAAGTTATTGATATGTTCCTCGGCTTGGGTTCCATTTTCTGGATTAAACTTGGGTAGCCATTTTTCAGGAGCATCGGGTAATGCATGTAATGGTGCGGGCATATTGACTGCACCCGGTCTGGTCCATGGATCTGCCATTGTAATACCAGTGGTGGATGATACTGCTGTTGAGATTCCAGATGTCTGGGAAGGAATTGATATTGAGGAGTGAATAGTTTGAGATGTTGAAGTTCCCAATTCCTGATTAACAACGATATGTAATGAGGGAGTGGATGGTTGACTTCGCACTGGGGAAGATGAGATGGAAGATGTGGATGAACGTGCTTCACTGTCAGAATCTTCAGTATTTTTCTTTGCCTTTTTCCTTTTAGGTAAAGGAAATTCAGTAGGTTCAATACCGAGCTTTTCACTTTGAAGTCTAGTAAGAGGGTGAGGTAGATTGAATTGCGAAGTCTCACTGCTTTGAGATAGCTCAGATTTCTGTGGTGAAATCGAGAAACTCTGAAGTTTCTGGATGAGAGACTGAACTTCAGGAGATTCAAGACTTAATTGTTCTGAAGTATGGTGAGTTTGAGCAGTGATAGTGGATACCTCTTCTTCTTGCTTGGATGCTGAGGAATCAGCAGGCAATTGGGAAGTACGAGGTGATGTGGAGGGAGAATTACTCTTAGAATGGTTTGCAGATTTGGGTTTGCTTGCCATTCACAGTTGAATGCCCTCCTTCTAGCGCTAAAAATGTTGAAGCCTAGAAAATCTCTGCTTCAAACATTGGGGGAAAACCACCCGGTCGGGACCTTAAGACAGCTCCTTTTCCGTTTGGGATGGTGGCTCCGACTGGTTTTAAAGGACCAGTTTCCTTATAACTAAGTGGATTGAATTGAATGGGTGAAAATGGGACTAAATTGACAGAATAATAAAACTATCTAATCTAAACTAAATGCTGATAAAGAAATTCTAATTTTAACCCGGGTAATAATATGTGAATACAACTTAGGATTGTTTCAATCTAATAATAACCATGAAAAGGTATTATTAATTAAATTGAAATGTGCAGAAACGAATAAAGATAACTCTGTTTAATAAATTAAACAGAGTTATATTAGCATATTGCATTCATCATCATATACCATTCATATATGTATATAAATGATAATATTCCAATTATACTCAGAAATGATAATATAAAGAGGAAATATTATGAAAATCAAATATATAAATGATAGCAAATTCTTCAAACGAATACCATATAACATAGACAATTAACAATGAACAGATAAAAATACCTCATTCATTATTGCAGACTGTCAAATGAAGTATGATACTCTGATCTAGTAACTCCGATGTAAAATTAACTCCAAAGGCACAAAAATGCAACACTTCAAAGATAATTTGAGCACAAAAATCACCAGATGTGATCTTTCATAGAAATATAATAAGGAATGAAGTACAGAAATGTTAGCTCCAAATCCTCAAGATATTACAACTTCCGATCCCTCTCTAAATGCATGAGAGGGATTTAAATAATAAAATTACATAACAAAATCCTAATACTACTGCTACAATCTATCAATTTAAAACTGAAATGCTATTTTGAATAAAACTGATTCATTGTTTTTCTTCTTCGCTTGATGAAGCCAAGTTGCAAATGTTCAACATATCTCGGAGTTTTGGTGGATGACTCATCTCAGTATGCAACTGTCCAGCATAGGTGGCATCAGAAAATTCTGGAATTAGACAATCGATAGCGTTTGATAGAATTTTGATAGTTGTCTGTTGATTGTTTGGCTTGATCACATGAGTCCACATACTATCCCAGGATATAGTTTGAAGTCTGCCGATTTGTTGACTTTTCCTTTCCATTTCTTCTCTCCATCTGTCTTCAGTTTCTTTTATCTTTGGCAAACTGCCAGGAACACAGTCTGCAATGAGATTAATTGAATATAGGCTGTCATTTATGAATTGCGTGAGATTGTTCATTATATTTCTGGCTCTTGATATTGCTCTATCAGATTTCATTAATTGATGTTCCCATTCTGTAAACAGGATTTCTTTGTGTTTTTCCTCTATCCTAGGAAGATTTTCTTCTTTTCCCTTTTCTGTATCCTGCCAGTTGAGACACTCAGAAATATTTTCATCGGCATCATCTATTTCTTGTCTAAGAGTTATGATAGTTTGGATCAAAGATGAAGTAATCTCACAAAAGGGTTCTGCTTGTGACAGTTTTGAGCAAAATTCAATTAACTGCTGAGTCAATAATTTATTAGCTTCAAGGGCTTCCGATTTGAATTCATTTAACTTTGGATAATCTTTAAACTTATCCAAAGTTGCTTGGAATTCCTTTTCTTGAGTCATTTTTGCCTTTTCCTCATTTTGTAACAGACTCTGCAACTTAGAAATTTCTTCATTTAGCTGCTTTTGTTTGCCTAAAAGCTTTTCATCAACCTTCTTCTTTTCTTCAGCAAGCTGTTTCTCCAATTCTTTAGACTTGAATGTCTGATCCTGTAGTTGTTGTTGCAATTGGCTGATCAGTTGCTGATTCTCCTTAGCTTTTTCTTCCAGTGAAGCTATGTGAAGATCTTTCTGAGTTATTAGTTGAGAAACTTCTACAACTTTATCCACTGTTGCAGCACTATAAGCTCCTGTATACTGGGACAATTTCGTTAGGTCTTCAAATGGATTCATTTCATTGTTCTTATAAACAATATTCATAAATTCCTCTGATGGAGTAGAAAATATGCCCTGTTCTGTTTTTCTTTTCTTTCTTTGTCTTTTGACAACAGCCTTATGTTTAGGGCTGTAAAATACATCCAAAGGAGGGATCTCTTCACATTTTAATACAATATGCCCTGTAGGATGTTCAGGAATGATTTCAACATCCTGCTCCATTTGTTCTTCATCTTTATCCTGCAATCCAAGCTGTTGAGCAAACTGATCATATTGTTTTAATAGCTGAGAAGAAACATCAAGATTAGTGGAAACCATAATCTCCTTAGTTATTTCTTTTCCTTTTTCTTTATCTATGCTCTGCTCAGTGCTTTTGTCATCCGATCCATCCGTTTGATTATGCACATCATCATTGATATTTGTGCATTTGTCTGTCATTTGAGCAGTGGACTTCTGGCCAAATTTTGGACTGGATTTATCATCAGTATTTCCCTTTGGGACATCAGGTTTGTCAATGGTGACCACTTTTTGAGTATGTACAGTCGGCTGGTTGACAGCCGATTGTGTAATGATTTTGCTAGTAGATGTTTCTACTAGCGTTTGGCCGGATGTACCTTCTGTCTCTGATTTTTGGATTTGAGTTCTCAGCTGGTCCAGAGGTACTCTCAACAATCTCTGGCTTCTAAATAAGAGAAATTTATTTATTTCCTTCTGTTGAAATGTAGACTTGATCAAGTCAAAAATCTGAGGAAAATTATCTAATGAAATAAACAAATCATCGAACATATCTGGTTCATGCTCAAAACGAGCAATTGAAACTGAAGCAGTGACATCAAATGCTATCTTTTTTGGATCATACTGTCTTCCAGGAATGGTTGCAAATTTACAACCTCTTATCCTGAAGACTTCCTTTTCTGCATGCTTGAAATCATTTAGAGTGAAATGACCACAATTGAGTGGGAATTGAGGCCACATTTTCTTCTTACTGTTATTCAAAGACCTGGATATACCTTCAATTGTCAATTGATAAGAAACTTCTTGAGCGAGAAGTTTGTCTGGAACAAAAAGCGGAAGAACATGCGGCTCCACTATACTACCAAAAACCCTGATGTAAGTAACTTTTTCCTCCCCAAACCAATCTCCGATTGCAGACAGGTCGGCTTTAGCTTTATCAGAAATCCTAGGGGGAAAGCGATTAAAAATGGTTTGGAAAACGGGAATGAGGAAGCCATGACAGATTCTATATACATTATCTTGGAAATGAATCTTCCAAAGCAATTTATGATAAATATGGATTGGAAGGGGGTTATTGGGAGTCCATTTCCATCCAAATAAGGGAAATTCGGAATTGAAACAAATAGCATCAAGAATATAGGCACAAAAGAAAAGGGGGTAGAATTTCCAGCATCTTTTTCTTGTCTGTACTCAAGGATCCTATTGGCCATTCTATCAGAAAGAATAACAGCCCAATCCATAATGTCGGAATTCACAGCTGCTAGGATTAATGGGACCATTTGTATAGAAAACCTAGCTGAGTTATCATTGCCAAATAACCTACACATCATGGCAGCTGCATAGGAATATGGAGGTAGAAGAGAATCTACAGAATACATACCGGATGCTTCATTTCGGTGCTTCTCTGGGTTTTTCCTCCAATTTCTGATAGGGTCGGATTGGACTTTGTTATCATCAGCAAATTATTTGATAAATTCCTTGTTATACACCTTCTGTGGGTCTGGAAGATGATACATTGCTTTCAAGTCTTCTGCTTTAAATGAGCCGAAAGGCACTCCGGATGCTGAAATAAACATTCTATCTTTTATCTTTACACTGTCAATAATCCATCGAACTGCATCATAGTAAGGCATGATGCTTGCTCTGGCTGCAATTCGATGCAGAAATGAATTTGCAAGTGTTCTTTCATTGATGTCAGAGTCGGAATCCGAGCTATCCTCGTCTGGAACTGATGCCTTCTCCACTGTAACCTTGGGGTCTAATTTTTCCAACAGGTTGTAGACTGTGTCCCATGTTATTTTTCCAAGACCTTGGCATGATGTATCTGTGACTAGCCTTAGCTTTATGGGCTTTTCTTTTGAGACTGTAGGAGTCTCAGCAAACTTCACTGGTAGAACAGTCTTATTTCTTCTCCCTCTTTTTGACATTTCTACGTCTGCTACTACTTCTCTTTGTCTGTGAATGAAAGAACTTGGTGTTCTTTGGCTCTGCAAGACAATAAACTCTCAGTCGTGCTCAACAAGTCATTCAAACGGAATGATTTATGAATTTATGGTTTTCATTCATTTGTTGCGTAAATGCTCCTTTTGGGTCACACTTAAGTATTTAAAACCAAATCACAAACCATATTCATTTGATTCGTTATTGAATGCCTTTCGTACCAATAAAGATTTGGCGCTTGTGATATATTAATATATTCAACAAAAATCTTCGTATGCAAAATAGATGAATCGCATCGGAAGTTTTCGAATGGCAAATGAGTATCACAATACGTTTATCCCGATTGATCGATTGCGATTGCAGATCTTTCCGATCTCTGATGGTGGGGTCTACCATATTTTTTAAACAAATGTTCGATTTTCTTTTAAAAGTGCTTATTATCAAATGTACATCGAATCGGGGAATTTCAACTAAGCGTAAAGAGTTTTTTTTAAAGATTGTCCCGATTGATCGATTGCGATTGACCGCATCGCATCGGAAGCTTTATTTAATTGTTTTAAACTCTTAGCGATTAGAATTTTCCGATTGGACTAATCGCATCGGAAGATTTGAAATGGGCATATGATATTTCTTTTGAGTGTTATCTCCGATTCTCCGATTGCGATTGAGCTTTTAACTTTGATTTGTTTTTTATGATAAAGCCTTGTATATTAGATCGGACCATAAGTTTTTTGAATATTGAATATGAAATTTCAAAACAATGAATTTTATTCCTAAGTGTTTTATTTCTAAAAAGAAAGGGACCCTATTTCTAAATTTTATTTCTAAAATTTAGAAAAAGGGAGGGTTGTTGTATAGTACAACAGGTAGTTATCTTTCAGACATGCCCTATTCAGGTTTCGGAAATCTATGCAGAGTCTGATTTCACCAGTCTTTTTCCTAACTGATACTAAATTTGAGACCCACTCAGAGTATCGGAGAGATACTATTATCCCGGCATCATACATCTTTTTAATTTCCTTTTCAACCAATGGGAGTAATACCGGGTTTATCCTTCTTAACTTCTATTTAAAAGGTTTTTGGTTTTCTTTAAGGGGAATTTTATGTTGGATGATGCTGGTATCATATGATTTCAAATCTTGGTACCCCCATGCAAACACATCTTTAAATTCTTTGAATAGATTTATGTACCTATGTTTTATGTTAGGTGGGAGGGTTTTGGATAGTTTAATGTTTTTTGGCTCTTCTGGGCTTCCTATGTTGTATTCCTCTATGTCATCTTCTGTAGATTCCATTTTAGGCTTTTTGGCCACATCATTAAAGTCAAACAATTCTTCTAAAGGTGCGAGTCCTCTGGGTATGGTGTCATTTTCACAATGTAAGACTTCGAGTTCTCTTTGGTCAATGTCTTCTTCTATCTCCCTATCACATGGATGGTCTACCAGGTTTAGATTTGTCCACAAAGGTAGATTTAATTCTTGGTCTTGACTTAGGCTGGGTTTCCTTTCTTCATCTCCTGAGTCTGTTTTGGTTATTTCAAACTCATTCCTAGATTGGAGGAAATCATCAATTTGATCATCATCTTGGAATACTTGCCAATGGTCAAGATTATCTGGTATAGTAGGGCGGTGTTTCACTTGAATGTCATATTTCTCACTCATACATGGTATTTGGCTAGTGCTTGCAGCAAAGGCGAGCTCATTTGCCAGACTGTTTTGAATCCTAGGGATATAGGTGAGCTCATATTTTTCAAAAGTTTTAAGGATATCCAAAGCTGCATTCCTATATTCTCTCAGTCTTGGGTTCTTGGCTGAATATTCACCTTTGATTTGCCTGATTACAAGCTCTGAGTCTCCCTGAGCTGTTATTCTATTGGCGCCTAAGTCTCTAAGCATGTGTAGACCAATGAGAAGGGCTTCATATTCCGCAATGTTATTTGTACATTGGAATTCTAATCTAAAAGAATGACCTTCTTTAGTATTGTGTATCCAGATGCCTGCTCCTGAACCTGTCTTGCCACAAGAACCATCAAAGCTTATACTCCAAAGAGTTTCTTTTTCATACATGATACTAAGATGTTTCTCAGGTTTCTTGGGACTTTGGTCATCAATTTCTTCATTCAGTAATGGTTTGGCCATGTCTTCATTTTCTTTTATCTACTTGTTTATATCATCTTCATTGTATAAGATAAAAGAATCTAAATTGGAATGAATGGAATAGATGGGGGTATTTTTTGGCTTATCTCTGTTGCTAACCATGTATTTCATGCGAGCCTCTCGGTATAACCTCCTAGTTTGATTGAAAACTGGGATATTAGCGAATGACATATCCATTTGAAGGCTACCTTGTATTTTGGCAGCCCATGCTCTTGATAGTAGCATTCCATACTTGGGTGTGATGTCAGCCACTACTACATCCATGACTAAGTTTTTGGCTGGTAGCTGTGTTAGGGCAAAGTCTATATTTTTTATCAGACCTAAACATTTGACCTAACTCGAGTCGAAAGAATACAGGTTTTTGTAAGGTTGGGTCACTTCCAGTCCTAGGTTTTCCATGACTGCTTTAGGCATGAGGTTATGGGAGGCACCAGAATCTAACATGGCATTATGTAATATTTTGTCCCGGATGTTTAAGCTTATGTAGAAAGGAGAAATAGATCCTTCTTGGTATTCACCTTCTACTTTGGGGCCAAATAAAAGCTCGGGTTTGTCGTCAGTTAGATTCAAGGTATCAGCCTTGTTCTCTAGGTCAAAGACTTTGAAGATTTGAGATCTATACCTATCTATAGTTATTAGCTCTGTAAGGGGTATGGTAATTTTTATTTTGGAAACTTCCCCTTCGAAGCTAAAAGGAGTGGGTAGTTTGGGCAGATTTGTTTCAGCTTTCTCAGACATAACCTTTTCTATGTTCTTAATTTGCTGACTTTGGCTTGGGACTTCTTTTGATACAGTCAACTTTGGGGTTTCTGTAGAGGTACTAGGAATATCTGGGCTAATACTTGTCTGAATGGCCTTACCTTTGTTTTGGTCAGTCTTTTGGGCCCTAATTTTGCTATTATCCATGGTCTTATTTAGGATTTTATCAGAGATTTTGGTATGGTCAGGGCTATTCTTTTTGGAATGGTTTTGGTTTTTTTTGCTTCTAAGATTATACTGTCGGTGAGCTTCTATTATGGCATTTTGAAAGTCTAAGGTAGGATCGTCGAGATCTTCATAGTTGGTCTCATCTTGATGAGGAGAACATAGCTCTTGTTCTTCTGCAGTGAGGTATACCTCGCTTTCATTATCAGACCCTACGAGATTTAGATGACTTTCATCAAGAGGTTCTGAATCCCTATCATCCTCTTCAACATAGTTTTCATTGAATGGTGGCCTAATCTGTTGGTCATTTTCCCTTGGTCTGTTTTGGGGCTGTTCCCTCCTAAAGTTTTGGTTTCGGTTTCTGATTGGAGGGTTTGGCTGGTTGTCCCTAACAGGAGCTTTTTCATTGATCTTTTCCCACATTTTGGCCATGGATTTGACTAAGTCATCTATTCTAGGGTCTAGGGAAGGTGATGAGGTGGAGACCTCGTCTCTATAGGTGACCTTCCTTTCGGATCTAGTCCTAGCTCTTTTTTCAGCTAAGTTGGCATCTGCTTTTATAGCTATTTGTTGCATTTCCTCCAAGGTAGGGGGATCCTTATCTCTCAGATGATATGTCATATCTGGATCGAAACCCTCGAGGAACTTTGCCAAGGCTAGACCAAGTGGGGGTTTGAAATGAGGTGGGAGGGAGTTATATACACTGTTGAACCTAGTACAGTAAGCTTGGACACTTTCCCCATTTTCCCGTTTTAGATTGTTATATTCTGACAGGATTTGAATGGGGTTTCTTCGGATTTCCCACCTATTTCTGAAGACTTGATGTAGTTCGGGGATATCATGGATGCTATTTGGAGCTAAGCTTTTGAACCATGCTTTAGGTTCACCACCAAGACTTTGGGCAAATATTCTCATTCTGACAGTCTCGTCTTGAACCTCCAGGTATTCATAAGCATCAGTCATTCTACTTATATGCTGTTGAGGTGTGGTGGTGTCTTCTCCAGTAAAGTGTGGGATTTTTTCTTGATATTTGTTTGGGAGAGGAGCCAAGGGCGGTGGCAACACCAAAGGTGCGTACCAGGCTGCCATGACTGGAGCTAATGGATGATGTACAAGATGAGGACTAGTAGGCTGAAATGAAGTGGTTTGAACAGGTGTGGTGGATGAACTGGGACTAGCGATCTGGTTTTGAGCAGATCTAGGATGATAGGAGCCAAACTGATAGAGGAGCTGGAAATCAGGGGGAGTAGTGGGTGAAGCTTCTCTACTAGGACTCTGTGGTGGGTTTAGGGGTTCAAGATCGTCAAAGTTTATCTTACTATATGATTTGCTTCTGGGAAGAGTTTGTGATGACTCTAGTTCCAAAGGTGAATCTAGTAGGATAGTGCGATGTTTAGGTACAGATCTTGTTCTACGGATGAATCTATCAATAGCTAGATGATCAGTTTCAGAAGCTTGCCACAGAATCTTTTCTGGGTCATCTACTATGATAGGGGGATTTGGGTCTGGATGGGATCTGGTATTGATTCTTCGTGAAGCCAGATTTTAGATCCAGAGTTTTAGAGAGAATGGTATTGGTGAATGTTCTGGATGAGCGGTTTTTCTAAGGCTTTACTAAGGCGAAGGATGGTCAAAAGTAAAAGGGATGAATTAGTGGAGTCACCAGGTGAAAATGGGTTTTTTTTGTGAAGATAGCTATGGTCCACCACCAGTAACTAATCTGAGAATGTTTTTGTATTTTCTGAGTTTTATGTGCAGCCTATGTTTCAAAGTATCTTAGACTTGTTTCAACACTTTGCTAGGGTGATGAGAACAAAAAGAGTTTACTCTAAATGGGTCTATGGATTGCCTGCCTATTTATGGTACCTAAAGGACCAAAGAGTCTATAAGAGTTTGCTGGACTATTATGTACTCAGTGTCTTACCATCTCCCGCTATGTTAGTGAGCGATGGGACAGGTCTATCAGATAGTAGCCTAGAATTTGGTAAAATAGTAAGGCTCACTAGAAGTTAGTGGAGTCGCCAGGTGGAATGTCTATTGTTTTGAGGTATATGTGTATGGTCCACCACCAATACTGTCAAAAACCAATCTAAGGGAGTTTTTTGGGGTTTTTCTGAGTTTTATGTAGTCCTGAGGTTTGGAAGAGTGTCCTACAGCTGAGTCATCATTTTGCTAGGATGGTGAGACAACCAGATTCTACTCTTCTAAGTTTGACTGAGATTTTGAGAGCTCCTAAGGGATACCTAGGATGTTTTGACTCAATGTCCCACCGTGATCGCCATTATGTTAGAGAGCGGTGGGATAAGTCAATCAGCTAGTAATCTCAAAAAGTCTTTAAAGATGAGGGAAACTAAGTTTTTTAATCACTCAGTGTCCCACCGTGATCGCCATTATGTTAGGGTCCCGTGATTTGGCCGATTGGCGAGCCAAATGACGATGTAACATCAAACCAAGCTTTGGAGCCCAAGGACCTAGCCTTCCTGGACTCAGAGAGGGCTCTCTCTATAAGTGTAAAAGATGTCGGTGTGTTTACTTGTGATGTTCTGATATTAGGCTAGTTATGAAGTGTGTTTTTGGTTTTTTTTAGTTTTTAAGTTTGTGAGGGATAAAACTGATCAAATACATAAACTGGATGACAAGATGGAGATAAATTGGGCTATGGGGTCAAACGGGTCAAGGAAGTTATGAAGTGATGATGTAAAGCTGCTGTAGGGCCGATTTGATTCACGGTAGAAGGGATCTCTGGGAAAAATGGATTAAATGGACAACAAGTTGGTGAAAGACAAGGGATTTCGAGTGTAACTAGTTAATAGCAGACATAAACATGTAATAGCAAGCCATTAATCATTCTAAGTATAACTATAAGCTAATTAATACATAGAAATCAAACATTCCAGCCATACATAGAGGTATAAGACCCTCTAACTTCGGGAAATGGCTATCAGACTTTGGGGAAAACACATAAGACAAACTAACAACTCATAAACTACGCCGGAACGCCTAAAAATAGTCTCTAAGTCATTGGGCACTTGGACAAACAAGTTTTCATAGTTTTAGGCAAAGGGCTAGATCGGGACTAGGCCTCTTTGGTTCAACAAAATGATCAACAAATCAGTCAAAGAGAAAGTTTTATGGACTGAACTATGGGCAGCTGATAGGTAGGTAGGCAAACCATACATCCTACTCAACATACATAGAACTGATGAATAAAACTTAGCAACAATACCTTAGGTTACTAAAGAGCAGCTAAGAATTCTTTAGCATAACTAAGGGAGAAGAAAACATCAAGCTATGAAGATTCAGGGATTTTGAGGTGCCTCCATGGGCATATCTCAAAATCAATCTTTACTGATCTATAGCAGCAATAAATATGTAGTATGAATGAAAACTAGAAGACAAAACACATCAAGAGACACTATACCATTCTACCATGTCAAGGAATCCATCAACAATCCTTCATCATTCCTCAAAAGCATCCAAGAGGCAGTCCAAAAATCATAACTCAAGTGTATTCATCAAAGCTCATATGACCAATGTATTAATTCTTCTCTCAAGTTCAGCCTCTGATTTACAATGAAAACCATGGAATAAATAGGCTTGAGGGAGGAAAACCTCATGGAGCAACTAGCTATCCCATTGGCCAAGTCAAAATATCTAAACTTGTCCTTGAGGCTTTGCAAAGCCTAAGGCACAAAATATCCCATAAAATATCTAAAAACTGCTAAAAACGGAAATTATATTGACTTTACATGATTTCCCAATGATAAAAATAGCTTAACGCACATTTGGGAAAAGCAGATTTTTGGAGTTCAAAAATTACAAAAATACTTCATATTTATGCCTGAAAAAGGTCCCCTGAATTGCTGGATGCAATAGGCAGCCTTCCCGATGTCGAAATGAGGCTCATGAGGGCTTGCTGGAAAGCTCTCTGTGTCTACTTTCCGGCGCAACTAGAACCAACTCAATCTGAGGTCCGGAAGTCATCCAAAACTGTACCTGTGTGCAAAAACCCAGAAAATAGCAGACTGCTGATATGGCGGGCAGAACGTGCAAAATGAGGGTGTTTTTCGCCAATTTGAGGGGGCGAATGATCTCCAAATGTCCTGAAAATCGTTGGAGACCCGCTCATGGAATTATGGCATCCATTGGTATCATTCTCCTCCCTTGACAACTCATCAAACTGAAATGGAGAATTTATGAGTTTTTGGCCAAAAACCCAAAAAATGCCAAAAAACAAAAAGTTGCCGAAACAGGCCCAAAATTGGCATGCATGACCCTCAAGGGTCCATAGCAACATGCTCCAAAGCTGAGGCCAAAATATCAAGGGCTGATATGCTTTTCCCTTCCTTCCGTGCTAGGCGCTTCTCCTTCAACTTCTTCAATTTCTCTTGTGCTACCTTTAATTTTCGCCTGGCAAACTGATTTAGCTTCTGAAAGTGAAGAGTCCTCTTCCTTTGTAGCTCAAGATCCCTGTTCGCCTTCTCAAGCTTTGTTTCCAAATGCTGGTTAGCTCTCTCAAGCCATGCTTCTTTGTTTTCCTCAATTTCCTGCTCAAGGAGGGCAGTGAGAGGAAAGGCTTCGAAATGAGCTTGTTCTTCTGCTCTCTGCTTTTCCAAGGCTCTTCTAAGCCTGATGGTCCTAGGCCTCTTCCGCCTAGGCTGGTCTTCTTCCTCTTCATCATCAAACTCACCAATGAGTTCTTCAATTCTTGCTTGTGCCTTTTCTGCCTCTTTCTTATACCTGATTGCCCTTGCCTCATGAATAGCTGCATGAAACTTCATTTGTTTGTTTTCAACCTCCAAGAAGTGGTTGAAATTCCTCGCCCTTTGAAGGTCTTCTTGTAACACCTCAATTTTCCCCTCTTTGTGAATGAGGAGGTTTTCAAGGATGCGGGCCTCATTATCACTGTCATCGCTTGGAATAGGGATGACAGCTAATTCACCTCCATGCTTGGCACTTTCTCCAACTATGCTTTTGCCTTTGAAAGCCAATCTGGCACTTTTCCTCCTTGGCAAGCTAGAAGGTGTCTTTTTGGGCAATTTCCTCTTTCTAGGAACAATCTTTGCTACTGTTAAGGTGGCAGCTTTAGCTTGCTCTCCTTCCTCAATATCTTGTCCAGTTTGTGGCTCAAAAGGTACTTCAATTGTCTGCCCAACTTGCTGCTCCTCAACTGCTGTCTGCTGCTGTCCCTCTACCTATACCTGCTGCTGTTCCTCAACCTCCAAATGCTGCTGTCCCTCAATATCCAAATGCTGCTGTCCATTGCCTTCTCCTTCTTGCTGCTGTTCCTCAAACTCCAACTGCTGCTGTCCCTCAACCTCCAATTGCTGTTGTTCCTCAACATCCAACTGCTGTTGTTCACTGCCTTCTCCTTCTCCCTGTGGTTCACTGCCCTCTCCTTCTCCCTGTTTACTTGGCTGCCCAGTAGTCATTTTGAGTTTTTTAGGTGTAGGCCTACTAGACAAAGGCACAGGGCGATGGACAGGCTGAGTAGGAGACACATGAACAGGAGGGACAGTGGAAAAATCTGAATGGCTGATGAAAGAATCCCATGAAACCCCTTTCTTCTCTAGCTGGTGTAAGAAGATAATCTTGATCAAGGAATGATGAAAGAGAGAAGGGATTTGCTGAGGTGGAGCCTTCTTTTGGACAGTAGATGCCATTTTCTCTATGCTCTTGGACAAAAAGTATGGAAGGTTTAGTTGCTTGCTTCTGGTAAAATGCATCAACAAGCGGACATGATAGGCATAAATTCAATTAAACCTCCCTTCACAAGTGAAATATCTCATTATGGATTTCATCAGTGGAGCATAACTGTCAAGAAGATAGGAAAAAGGGAAAATAGCAGTGATAGTTTCCCTATGTTCAGGCTTGATGAAAGGTTTATAATCCTCTAGATCAAGATGAGCCTGTTTAAACCACTTTTCACCATGATACGGGATCTTGGTAGCCTTGGATACATACCTTGGAGAAATTTTGAAGTCAATACCCGCCAATTGGAAGTGTTTGTCCTTGAATCTCAAAGCGCACAAATGTGTTAGTGGCGAAAAACTCTTGACTTCTTCTATCCTCTGGCAGAAATCAAGACAGCCTACTTCATGGAAATTGAAAAGCACAGATGGGTGAGCATTGATCTCTTCTATGGAGATAGGCTCATATCTCTTATGTGGACCGCTCCTGTGATCTTGCTTTGGAGGCATCCTGACTTGAACAAGCTTTGGAAGAGGCAAACTGCCTTCACTGTATGTAAAAATGCTCTGCTGGATTGAAACTGGTCACTAGACTGTTTGGACAAAGAAAAATGTGAGGTGGAGGGTTTGCAACAAGTGTTTCTTTGAATAAACAAACTTTGCTCTCCTTAAAACCAGCCCTTCACCTTTGGAGGTACCTCAGCCCGGTAAAATTCTCAATAGGACACCATCAGTAAAGATGAGACAATATGCTGTGTAAATTTCCTTGTGCACAGTGTTGAGGAATCACTTCTCCTGGTGAGTTTGTCAGAGGTCAACCAACATACCTACATCTCTGTCTTTAATGTAAAATTTAATCATCAACAACCTGTCCTTTAGAAAGTGGCCCTATTCACCCTTAGAATATCTCTGTCAACAACTCTTCAACATGATAACATATAGTGAAAAGGAAAGGCAGACCTAGGTTAGGTGAAATATCAGTGCACAGTGTTTAGGAAAAAACACCTCTTTACTTGTGAATTTCAAAGGTCAACCACCACACCTGTACCTCTGTCTCAAAGTTAAATTCAATCATCAACAACCCTGCCCTCCAGTGTCCTGTTCACCTTTGGAAAATCTCTGTCAACAAATTCACAGTAGTGAAAAAATACAGTGAAAGAGGGGCAGTATGCTAAAAGAGTGTGCTGTGAGAAAATGCCAATAATCACTCTGTTTTTGAAGTCTTAGATGTCAACCAGTACATAAAACTCCCTGCTCAAGGAGGCTTTCAATCATTAAAAACCTTGCCCTGTATAAGTGTGCCACCTTTCAACAATTTGCATCTCTAGCAAACCACCATACATATGCTTAGACTGTCAACACACAGGATTGGGGCAAAAGTGACAGAGTTTTTAGAAGACCACACAATCTTTGGCAAAAACTATGTGAGTTCTCTTTTTTCAAAGCAAATATGTCAAAATCCTTTTCACTGGTTGCATTTCACTGTTGTAATAATGTGGAACTGTTTTGAGGACAGCGTGGAAATTTTCTCTGCAAACCTAAACCCTGTCTTTCTACAACAAAATCTCCTTTAATCAAAACATAATTCTTTACAGGAAAAACTTCTGCTTTTGGATTGTTTTGAAAACAAACTGCCCTTAACCTCAAAACCAAGTATCTTTGTAGGTGGTTGTTTGAATAACACAGTCAGCCCTTTATCATATTTCAACACTTCTCGCTGTGTGGAAAGGATTGTCTTTAGCTAAAATGACAAGGTCAGAAGGTTTTGAAAGTTTTTTGAAAACTAGGACAAGCCACCCCGTAATTCGAAACAGCTTTGCTCTACCCCTTTCTCTCACACTGCAGTTCGAAACAGTCCTTTAAACCATTCCTGTCACTTAGAAAAACTTTGAAGTCGACGGGGGAATGTATAAAAATACCTTTAATTTTGATGAACAATCCTTGTGCAGGGCTGGAGTAGCACTGGGAGACTTTACACCTGCGCGGCACTCTTTTGAAGCCAGCACGTCGCTCATACAACACCTGTCGGGTCAGCCTGTCGGGTGGTCGAGCGGCCTGTACAGGCGTTTCGTGCCACTGTACAGGCGCGTCGCGCTAACACAGGCGGCCCGTGTAAATCCTCGCCCAGGCGCGTCGCGCAGAAACGCAGGCGCGTCGCTCGGCGTTAAACAGTGCAAACTCCTGAACTTTCGACCAGATCTTCCTTGTGTTGATGCTATGGAGGCGCGGGGCTCTATTTTAAATTTTGAAAATGACATTCTCACTTGCATTCTTCAAACTTATGTCGTTTCAAAAAACATCTCCAACGGTCATTTCATTTTAAAATGTAAAGCAGAACTTTGGTTTGGCTTTTTGCGAAGTTTTCACAGTCTTTGATCATTTAAACCCTTGGTGCATTTTGCGAAACTAAAATCATAATCTTGTGCATGTATTTGAAAGTTTTTGATGCTGTTGGGTTGTCCAATCAATGGACCAAATCCTTTATGAAAACAAAAGAAACTTGAAATCAGCACTCTGTTCTGTAAACAGTTGTTTCATAGGGTGATTTTTCTCCAGTTTTGTCCTTTGGGGAACATTTCAACACCAAACTTTTAAACTCTGAAAAATGTTTCCATAACCTTTATACTATCTCTGCCACTGTTTTCAACAACACTGGTCATAGTTATGATGCATAACAACCCCTTTTTAAAACTGTCAATGAAATACCTGAATACTGCTTTGTTCTTCGAAGGACCGGGCTAGTTTGCCAACTTGTTCTGACAGTTCTTGTTCTTTGATAGTTTCTTCAACTTTCATCCACAGTAGGTGCCAAACTTGCTGACCCTATTTGGACTCGATCATGACCTGCTGATTTGATAAGGGCGCCTCTTTTTCCAAAATAATTGCCTGCTTATAGGTATATTACCTGTGATGTATCTGTCCTTTTGAATGCTGAGAAAGATGCATTTGTTCCAAACTCCCAAAACTGACAATCTGTCACACTACTTCTTTGTCCACTTATAGCATTGTATACCTATTCATCATGCATTCTATAGCTCAACTTTGGCCACTGTTTTACCTTCTTAGTGATAATCTGAAGAAAATCAATCAGAATGTGTCAAAGAGCACTTTGACCAACCTTGGCGACTGTTGTGTTATTCAACATGAGATGGCATGTGTTCTTCCAATGTGTTTGATAATTGCTGCTTCCAGGTGATTCACAAGCTTCTCTCTGGACTGTAAGTGCACTCTTTTGGTTGCATGCTTTCACACTATACTTCTCTGTTTACTCAAAAGGAGCTCTTTTAGACTTCTGGGCCAGTGATAGTGGAGTATCTTTTAACCATTTCCTTTAAAGAAATTTCTCCTTTTTGGTATTAATGCATGCATATATTCAATATTGTCTCTTTTCCACTACAGGTACAGTCTGACAGACAGCTCTTTTAAATAGGGAAACCAATACCTTTGCATCATAAACACTATCACTTACCTGTGCAATGACTTCTATTCAATTTTTTGTATCCTTCCACTGCATTTTTAGATCAATCAGTTTCCAACAACCTGCACTGGCTTTGGCCATCTGCTCATACATGGAGGAGGCTCTTCATCAGGCAAGGTATCTGAAGGTTGCTTGACAACTCTGTTTGACACAGCTTTTCTCTGGATGTGATGGTAAGTGAGCCTCTTTGAAAAACATCAATATTAGCATCTCTACTTGCAATCATCACTGTGTTTCAGAAGAAACCCTAGCCAAAGTGACATTGTTTCTCTACACTGCTCTAAGGGTGACTGGAATATCATCATTTGGTTTGGTCACCTTATGACAGATTACTTGACAAATAGTTTCTGTGACTATGGAGGTCAGTGTCTTTTGAGAAACCAAGAACTTTCTTTCTGCCTGTGTAATGGCATTTGTTGTTAGCATCTATTCCATTTGATCTTGTGGAAAGCAGGCTTCTTATGATTGGAATTTTTACTAATGACAGGCCTTTCTAAAGTTCAAAAATTCACATGACTTGAAAGCTTCAGATGACCTCTTTTATCAGACCAGATTCTCTTTTCCTTTGAGCTAGCATATTTCAACTCTATTCCTGTTATGATCATCAGTCACATTCATAAAACCTGGAGTCTCTGTTTAATTTGTTCAGTTCAAGGCAAACCTGGACTTTTGCAATCTTCAAAGTCAATACTGGCCAGCGCCCTCTGCTTGTGGATGAAGGAGGTGCCCTAACCCTCTGCTTGTAAATGAAGGAGGTTCTGGGCCATGACCATTTGCCAGTTTGCTGTGACAGTGGTGTCTTTCTGTGATTTTCATGATGGAAAGAACTGTAAAGTCTCGATGAGTAGCTTTCTGTTTTGCAGGCATATCTCAGGCTCAAGTTACATTTAGAAGCAGTTGTTCCTCTAACTGTAAATTCAAGCATTTCTTCTTGAGATGAAGTTATATTTCCTGCCTTTGTAGAAACCATAGAGCACTGTGAAAAACCTAATAGTCAGCTTGAGATTGGGGTTTATGCAGTGCTGAGAGCTAGGGGACGTGAGTGGCACGACTTAGGGCTGTTTGTCAATTTCATTTGCAAAGTAAGAGGTCAGTCATGGTAGGTCTGTTGCAGATGGAGGCTTTTTGGCTTTTTGATGATTGCCAAGGGTGAAATGTCTTAAAGCGCCACTTCCTAACATAGGGGAGACTTTTGAAACAGATGTGGATTTGCCTTTTAAAGCTGATGGGCAGACCAAGAAGGCTGAAGCTAGATAGGATAGTGATAATGAGTTTTTGATTTCGACAGGGGTGGACTGAAAAGTAGAAAGGCGAAAAAAGTTTTAGGAGGGTTTTCTGGATGACATATTGACATAAGGAAATCAGTTTCTAGAAAATTCAGCTGTAGATATAGTCATCACTAACATGTAAAAAATACTGATGGCTAACATATCTGGAACTCCTCGGTCAAAGCTTAGATTGTTTCATTAACAAAGTGTGTACCTTTGTCGCTCATGAGGATCTTCGGACATCCAAATCTGATCAGGATGTGCTCGAAGATGAAATGTGTGGCGGTATCCGCAGTACAATATTTTACAGCTTGTGCTTCAGCCCACCTGGTTACATAATCAGTGGCAGTAATAATGTAGCACGCACCTGTCTTCTTCCTTGGTGGGTTGATAGGCCCAATGAAATCGATAGCCCACTTATCAAATTCTGGTAGCGCAATTTGTGGCTGAAGAGGCATTTCATCTTTGCAGGATGGCCTCCCTGTTCGTTGGTACGCATCGCATGCTTTACAATAATCATGTGCGTCACTGTGCAGGGTTGGCCACCATAACCCAGCTCTCAAGACCTTTTGTGCCGTTTATGTGTAGTGACCTCCTGCTACTCCGTCATGAGCTTCTGCCAAGATAGCATGACTTTCATGCTCCAAAACATACCACCGCAGTACTTCATCTGCTCCCATCTTATACAAGTGACCTGCGATGATAGTAAAATATGTTGCCTGGGTGACTAGCTCTTTCTTCTGTTGTACAGAGTATTCTGGAGGTGTCGTCCCTGTAGTCAAGAACCAAATGATATCCGTGAAGTGTGCATCCACTACCTTAATAGAAAATAGTTTCACATCAGGCAATCCAGCCTCTAGGTTGGTTGGCTCCTTTACACTCTCTATTCAGGACAGGTGATCCGCTCAGCATTTAACCTTCCTGGCTTGACGATGATTTAAAATTCATATACCTGAAATAGCAGTAGCCATCAGCATATTTTTCCCCCCAACACAAGCTTATTTACCAGGTACTTTAAAGCCGAATGGTCTGTGAACATTTTGAAGTGTCCTCCTAGCAAGTAATGTCGATATTTCTGCAAAGCGTAGACCATGGCCAACCCCTCCCGCTCTGTGGTGGAGTAGTTGTGCTCCGCACCATAAATTTTCCTACTTGCAAAGGCAACTGGATGGTCAATATATCCTTCTCCTGGTTGTGTAAGGACTGCCCAGAAGGCAATACTCGATGCATCGACATGAACATGGAATACCTTCTCCCAATCCAGAAAGATGAGAATAGGTGTCCAGACCATCTTTTCCTTGAGTAATTCGAAGCTATTTTGACATTTTTCATTCCAAAAGAACGACACATCCTTCTTGAGAAATTGTTCGATAGGGGCAATAATCAACGCATAGCCTTGAATTAATTTCCTGTAGTAGCCTGTGTATCTAAGGATCGAGCGCAACTATTTCTCCATGGTTGGTACTGGTAAGTTTATGATAATTGTGATTTTGACAGGATCTACCATCAATCCCTGCTGACAGACTATGTGGCCGAGCAAGATGCCGAAAGGTACGCAGAAGATACACTTCTTGATATTTAGGGAAATCTGGTGTTTCCGGTAGGCATCCAACATCAGGTGCAGGTTTGATACATGTTCCTTTACCATGCCGAAGACAGTCCAATCATCGAAATATACCTCGACGAACTTGTGGATGAATTCCTTGAATACTGCAGCAACAACCCTTGAGAAGATAGCAAGGGCATTTTTTAGTTTAAACGGCATGACCATATACTAAAAATATCCCCACTCAATGGCAAACGTGTTTTTGTTGTAGTCCTCAGGTGCGATTCTGATCTGATGGTATCCTGAGAACCAATCCGTGAAGGAGTATGCTTCCTATCCTCCCACGCTGTCTAATATTTCGTCTGAGAATGGTGTTGAGAATGGATCATGAACGCAGGCATCATTCAGCGTGCATAGTTCCACATAGATCTGAATCTCACCCTTAGTTTTTTTCTCTTGAACCACCATTGGATTGATCCAGTCCGATTGTTCAACAGGTTCGATGATACCCACAACAAGCATTTTATCGAGTTCATCCTTGACCTTCTTCTACTTATACTTTGGGTTCAACCTATAAGGTTGTTATTTTACGGGTTGCACATCAGGTTTGAGAGTGATATGCATGATCCTTAAGTCCCCTGTGATCCCCTTCAGCTTCGAGAATTTTGTTGGGAACAATTCCTGGTATTCTGTAAGTAATTCGACCACTTTTCCTACTGTATCCTCATCCCAGTAGTCCCCAATCTTAGCCATATTAGGGTGTTATTTCGTTCCAATGTTTACTTCACGCAGCTTGAGGGGCTTAGTGAAATCGACTTCTTGTAGTGTAGGTCCTTCAATGGCGCACTCCCCTTCCGACTTCGAGATAGCGGCAGACCGCAGATCATCTTCACTGTCCTCCCTTGCCAAGCTACAACAGTTGATAATATCCTACATTTGTGCTTCCCATGTCGGCGCCCTGGATGCTACAGAGGAGCCGAATTTTCCAAACACAAATGTATCTATGTCCTGCAGAGCTTTTTCAAGTGCCTCAGAACCCCCTATCAGTCTGAATGTTTTTATGAAGTCACTTGTCAAAGTTTCCCAATGGCGGGTGCGCTGATGGAGCTCTGCATCTAGGTACCAAGCAGTAGGGATTGGACCTAGCACATGAATGAATAAATGACCTGCTCTTCTGCAGTTCGGTCACCCCATGCCTTTATCCATGCAATCACGTGTTCCCACGGATTTCTTGGGCCAAGGAACACCTTGACCTGTACTTTCGACGGAGTCTCAAATCGCAGAAGCATAATTTCCTGACAATCCTCCCACTCCTGGAACGCTCCTTTATGTGTATCCCACCATCGTGCAGGGGTAGCATGCATAGCCAAGTTAAGGGCCCATTACCTTCATTCTCTGGGAACTTCTGCTTCAAATGCCCGCAAAAAGTCTTTAATGTTACTAGAACTATCAAAATAGGGTAGATCTCTTACCTCTGACGAAATGCAGCAGAAGTTATTAGGGGAATTTTAAGGTCTAAAATGGGCCTCCTAAGGAAATAATAAAATAATAGCTAAAGCAATAAAATAATATTTATGAATTTGCAATTCACTTTTTGCACCACAATCCATGTAACCTTAGTTAAATTCAATTCAAAAGTTGTACCAAAATAAAATTAATAAAAAAAATGTATTGATGTGACTATAAATAAGAATGATATTTTCAAGAAAATGTTATTATCATTGAACAACTAATGCATTTGTCCTTTATACTTAAATAACTTAAAATATAAATATAAATATACATTTATAAATTCTTAATTATATTATATGCTATTAATTAAAATTTGTATTATTTAAATGTATAATAACATGTAATTAATATACTATATAAAAGTAATATAATACAATAAATGTATAGGGATATGCATTGTTTCTTTCAAGAAATATGAAATGACAATAATATATTTTTATTCAAAAAGTGTGAAATGGCATTTATTATGAGTACATTACTTTGAATTTAAAAGTACTTAGAGCACTACCATGGTTAACCATGAGTTTTTATCCACCATTGAGAATGGGACAAGTAAGTACCTTTAACTCAAACAATGCCACCTCAACCATTAGGGATGATTTCATCCCCTAAAATTTGATTGGTTCTCATAAAGTGAATTGTGATTGTACATTTTCCTTAGGAGGCCCATTTTAGACCTCAAAATTCCCCTAATGTATTTGCGACCCGAAGGCATCGCATCTCAGAGACTTTATGTAACCGATTGTGCCAGTTTTCCATCTCCTCGTCGGAGTCGAAGAAGCATTCACTATCCTTTTCCTAGCATAGTACTCCCTCCACTATGGGTTTTATCCAATCTTCATCCCGCGCAGTCAACTTATATATGTAATATACCTCCTCCTCCTCGTGGACCGGCTCTATGTATCGTTTGCCTTCCGCATGATCTAATGGTACTATCACTCTTGTACCGTTATTCTCAAACACCATGCTTCTCTTCTTCAAATTAATGATACCTCTCATATCTATGGCCCAATATAACCCTAGAAGCATAGGGTAGGGTTCTGTATCTTCTACAATTTGAAGGACTTCAAAATCAGCCCGGACCTTGACCCCTGCAATATCTACCACAATCTTTGATAGTCTCCCCAAGGGTATGATCTTCTGCTGATTGACCATACGTAGCTGGATAGTGGACCATTCCAACATAGGTTCCCCCATTCATTGCCAAGTCTATTTAGGTAATACATTCGCATCTGACCCTAGGTCCAAAATAACCTGATCCATCTCGTAATCACCGATATGTGCAGTCAACCGTATCTCCCTACTGGTGGGTTTCTTATATCTATATAGTTTGTGTACATCCCTGATTTCCAGAGGGGGGCTAGGTCATGCTACGCAGCTATCTATTAATGCCTGAATATTTTCCACAGCCTTTGGGCTGCACAGCAGCTTCATACATGCTTGTAAAAAGGGCTTGACTTCCTCTCCTACCTTGAGGCATCCTGGTAGCTGCGAAGTGGATGTACATGCCTCAGCAGAGTCTGTGCGAGCGACGACCAACGTTTATTTTTCCTTTCTTAGATTCAAATCGTCCTGCTTGATAGCTACTTGCCGGATCAGAGGTTCGGTCGCAGTCTTCTCCCCAGGCCCTGCGGTGGCCATCCCATTGCGTGTTACAACATTCACGCTTGGGTCTTTGTCTCACAGTTCAGCCTTAACCCTCTGCACATTCTGCATAGGTGTCAGTTGTTTTTCCTGTATCTTTGCTATCAAGATCAAACAGTCTTCAATTGCATGGTCCAACTATCTACAACACCGGCAGGACTGCCTTGTAGGATTTGGACAGTCCCTAGCAAAGTGTCCTACTTCCCCAAAATTATAACAAATTAGTTGTCCTCGTCCCCAACCTGTGCTTCCACCTCTCTCACCTCCCCTGCCCCTGGCTGGGGAGCCACCTGAGCTCGAGACATATCTTGGCAAAGATGGATCCGACTATACCCTATAGAGGTTACCTTGATTGATCATCAAATCATACGTTTGACAGTTCCATTCATCATGTCCTACCGACCTGTAGAACCTGCACCATTGCTGCTTTACCTCTGGGACATACGCAGCAATGCGG
This sequence comes from Pinus albicaulis, assembly GCA_034641835.2. Classification (NCBI taxonomy): domain Eukaryota; kingdom Viridiplantae; phylum Streptophyta; class Pinopsida; order Pinales; family Pinaceae; genus Pinus; species Pinus albicaulis. Next base: position 4,825,249 of record CM076571.1, read on the forward strand.
GGACAATGGTTTGTATCATGCAGTCCTGCAATGCGACAATAATCACACCATAACGCCAGCCCACTTGATCCTACAACTTCCCTAGGGTGCAATGGACTAGGTCCCCTGGCTTGCATATAGTCTGCTAATAGAGGGCAGTTATCCTTGGTGTGACCATTTGTCCTACATCGTATGCACCATCTTTTGGGGCTAGCTTCTGCTCCTCGCTCCTTTTTTAGGTTCTAGATCTCCATGTGCATCGCCTCCAATTATCCTTGGATCTGTTGGACACCCAGCTGGGCATCATCTATGGGCGCAGCTTCTAATTTCATAGTGACCTCCAAATCTTTTTCCTGCGATTCGAAAGTTTGATGACCCATAGTTACGCACAGGTGAGGTAGCAACATAGCAATGAACCATTCCGTGTGTTTTTTGTCATCATATTGGAACCCTCCTTCTCTGATTACCTCCTTTAGTCGCTGATCGGCCTCCCACACAGACTAAGAGGGCCCCTGCTTGAAGTCTTTCAGGTCAACCACTATTTGAGAGTAGGCCTTAGGTTTCTTGCATTGTTGCTTCAAGGCATTTTTAATCTCTTCAATGGTCATGTTTGCATGTTTCCCAATGTATCCCATGTACAAGTCCAAAGCTCTTCCTTCGAAGGCAAGGGACAGTTGTGCCCTCTTCACCGTATCACTAGCTACATTCTGCGCAGTCCAGACCGATCCTGCGACAAACCAGAACTGATCCATGTCTTCATCCCCCACACCCTTAAAGGTGGGCAACTTCATGTGCGTAGCCATGTGGCCTTCTGGTGGTGGCATAGGTGTAGGTGAGTTCTTACCCCTATGCTGATTGGAAATTGGTGTGGCTGGAGGGCTCTGCGCAACTTCTTCTCTTACCAGAATGTAGACAGATATGTCTCCTTCTTGGTTGGTCTGATAGTATTTTCCGCTTTGTGTCATACTCCCGTCTAGATTAGAGGTCATTCATTCAGTGTGGATGCATAGAATACTCTTTTCACATAGTAATATCTTAATCAGCAATGGTAAGGTCTTCAAAAACTTACCCCGGAAACCCTTGAAGAATCTTCACTCTGCTTCGGAGTAGGAGACGAACTAATTGATGGCAAATTATGTTACAAACCCTCTTAGCACACTTTCCACCACCTAGTGGTCCACCGTGCGAGTGATGGTGTTATCAGAATTCTCTAACTACTGGATCAATTCAAGGGTCCACTGCGTAACCCGCTCGTCCTTCCAAAACTTCTGAAATTCGACCAATCTTGCGAGCCACTCCTAGAGATCGATCGCAATTGTTACAAAGAAGATCTCGTAGATATCCGTGAAATTATACTTATTCTTCCACTCTTCGGTGGTCAACCTCTTACTGTGATTTTCTTTTACTATGAATTCCTGAACTTGCTGTTCAAACCATTCATCAATTTATTTTCATTCAGGTTTCCAATAAAGCCTTGGCATTACCCGATCCCTCTCTCAAAATTCTCCTGGTCCTGGCAACGGAACAATTTTTTGGCTTGAGGGGTCCTAACCCAGGTTCGGAGGTTAAGGTTTGCCAACAAACCCCTATACTTCTGGCCCTTTCGACAGTGACCTTCTTGCGCAGGCCAAAGTCTCACCTAAAGTAGTATGGGAGCATGCTGGAACCAGGTTTCCGCACCCTGGAAGAGGGTAGGTAAGTCAAGCAGAGCTGCGTTCAACGTCATAATTACCAGATCGTATATCCCAGAACTCATATCTAAAGATTCCTTCGCATCCACGTGTGCAATACCAATTATAATCACAGCAATCAACAGATCATAAATTCACAGAACAATAACACAACTAACACAGATATTCTTGCATAAAATATAATAGAAAGATGTCAACGCAGCATAAGAAAATAACACAGTTACGTTCACAGCTTAACGCAGAACCATGCATATCATAACAGATTCGTATCAACAACCTTTTGCTTTCATTAGTCCTTCAGATCCTTTTACAATACCCAAAACCCAAACTGTGCACACAATAGTAGGGTCCGCACACAACAGGACTGAGGATCTCCGTGCACACAGCTAGCAGGAGTCCTTTCCCCAATAAGCCAAACAGATCTACTAATTCATAGTTCGCATCAATCTTAATTCATTCTTTTCTATTGACTCAAAATGTCCTTCTATTTATAACGATCTAGCCTAATATTTCCTGTGGTCCGCAAACCGTGGTTTGCGGACTCTAGGTCTACCCTTTTACCCATTATAATGCCTTCGGGGCTTTGTCCCACTCCAAAACCCCTGCACTAGACTAACATATGCAAAAACTATATAAAAATATTCAAAGTTGCCCCAATTCACAACCTTTGGAGGACCTCGTTCCAACAGCATCCCTAACTCTTAAGGAGTTAATGAGCCTCCCTCCATTTATAACAAAAGTAAAATACATCTCTATGTGAAAATTAAAAAAAAAAAAAAAGGATAGGGGGTCTCATTACGAGCCAGCCTACCATGATCATGAGGATCTAACAGGTGACACTCCCACAATGGCCACCACACCAGGGTAGTGACCTTCTCAAGAGCTCAAACTTATTGAAGGATGGGAGGTCTCATCACAAGCCAGCCCGATCACTCTATTAAATCCCTATGACTGGCACTATGACTATCTAGCCACAACACCATCATAGTGGTCTCTCCACAAAAAAAGCAAAGTGTCTACTTTTAAATAGAGGGTTTTCGCTTATTTTTTTGGGTTAAAACAACAACCCTGTCGATGCTATGGACGCCTGCTAGCAGTAGTGGCTTTGCTTGTGGTATTGGAGTATTTTTTACAAACATCCAATTCTTTTACATGCCCCTATCTCCTATTGATCCATTCCTGAAGCGGAATGTACTATTTGACGAAGTGTTATCATTATCATAACCTATATGCATAATCAAATTTGATTTTGGATGAATTATCTTCATTATGTCGAATTTACTGATAATAGCAGCCGTCATAATCTGTCACATGTCATGCTTCCATCATATTATGCCATCAAAATAGGAAATCTTTTTTCACAATAATTTTTCCTCCGCTTTTCTCCCTTTTTGGTCATTTCCACCTGATGTACATTTGCGATGATTTCCAGCCTCTGATGTACATGTACCTTTCTCTTTTCTTGTGCTTAAAGGTCGTGGACGACCTTCTCTCATTGGAGGGGGTGTGAATACCTATAATAAACAGGAATGTGAATTAATTATGAGACTCTGTTCGGATAAGCTGATTAGACAATAAAATCATTGCATTAACATCATGTAGTCACATATCTAATAATAGATTTTATAAGAGTTGCATGCACTATTTGTATTTTTTTAAACTAACAGATTCGAGAGAAGCACATGCAGAAGGGTGAAGAAATCAGTTCTAAAAAGACAATAGCTATGGGTGGAAATTATCTTCGCAATGAACCCACAAACTTTCAAGATACGGAATTGGATCACTTTGTTCTCCGTCAATCTGGTTGGATTTCATATCTGGACAAGCTACAAGGGTTCAATACGGAATTAGCAATTGAATTCCTTCAGAACCTGCAGGAATGGCACGCCATAGTTAAAGGAAGAATTATACCAGTCTCCGAAGAAGTAATTGCTGGGGTTTCTGGACTTCCAATGGAAGGGGAAAATTGGACTGATAAATATGTCCTCATATAAGAATCAGTTTCAGTATATCAGGACCCAGATGAGCAATTGGTATGAAAAGGAAAAGGTATGGACCCTACATCCTTGAAGCAGCCCTGGTGAGAACTGGCAGTCATCATCCAAAGGTATATCACATGTGACGGACGCCAGGACGTGGTAAAGTCTCATCAACTCAAATTGTTAGTTGTACTCAAATAGAATATTTCAGTTAATTTACCTTTTTTCTTGAATTCTATATTGCATGACACTGTTGTTTAGATTAGGAAAGCTAAAAACCCTCAGGCAGTTTTCAACCATCATGACCTGATAAAATTGATTATTTTTCATGATTTAAACAAACATCAGTTAGCATGGGATAGATTTTTCAATCCTACCCTACCTGCCCCTAAAGGAAACCTTGATAGAGCATAAATTGAGTGTCCAATAACAAACATACCAGTCCCTAAGAAAGCTAGAGGGAAGAGAACCTGTGTTGCAACCTCGGGTCCAGTAAAATGGAGACGGTCTACAAGAATAAAACATCATCAAAATACCTTAGCATTGCTAGAAGAAATAGGGCCATCCTATACACCCCCTCTGAGCCCTCATAATGCACCTTTACAAGGTTATGAGGAGGAAATAGCTCAATTATTAGAATATATGAGATCATATTGTGAAGCTAGGAGCCCATTTGAACAAAATGAGGAGCAGAGGGATATTTCGAACCCGTCTACCTCTGCTGGCAGTTCTGGTCACACTGAAATCCTACCTTCCACTGATTAATTGCAGGATTTGAGGGACTTATCTCCCTCTGATAATGAATGTTTGAATAAGGAAGACTAGGTAGAGAGAGAATCTGAGTTTGGAAACCAGTCAGGAAATATTGTTTTATTAGACCATGACACAAATGTTGATACAGCTCCTCTGACACCTGAAGAAAATATTGCTCCACCCAGCCAAGATATCAATGTTGACACAACCTCTTTAGTGCATGAAGAAAACATTATTTCATTAAGTGATAACTCTAATACTAGCACATCCCTTCCTGAACATGAAGTTGTTGCTGCATCTTCCCCTACTAGAACCCCTTTGAAATAAAAATCAGTTTGGGTTATATTGAGAAAAATGTGCAGGAAATGCAGAAAATTGAGAAAAAAAGTGAAACGGTTAAGGGAATGGTTGAAAGAGGCGGAAAAGGCTTGGAAGCCTAAAAAGGAATTAGATACCATGGAAACCCAAACATATTTTGTCACACAAATGGTAGATGTTGTTGAAGTCTCTGTGCAGACTCATTTGATACCTACAGATGACAAAGAAACCCAAATAGAGGAAACACCTGCTTACACTCCTAAGGTACAAAGAGATACCAATCAAAATTTTCGTAATGAATTGATCCAAATGCAACAAGAATTGGCCTGGTATTGGAAAGAAGTAGTGCCTTTACAAGAACATCAGGCATTACTAAAATGATTTAATGACCTTACTGCAACTGAAGATGAGACTTTTGCCAAACTTAGGGAAGAAAGAGTGAAAGTGAAAAGGGCACAGGTTCAGCTAGAATAGGATAAGAAACAAACAAGTGTTTTTTTTTTCTTTTTACTCAGATGTGTTCTCTTGCAAAGCACCGGCCACCAATTATGCCTTATTTCTAGTGGAAAGGTATTTATTGTTGAAGATCAAAGCTATCAAAGCAGGGAAGCCTACTACTTTTAAATCCACTGAAATAATTTTTCCAATGTTGAAATGATTAGGATGAATAGGTCTAGCACCTTCTGTGTGAATTTTACTTTCACAAATTCTTTTTAGAAGATGAAAGAGATAGTAACCCAAATCTCTTCATTGGGGACATTCAGTTTCAAGCTTTTCTGTCTTTTGCTAAAAACCATATTAGTTGGGCTAAGGCCTACAATATCTTCCAGAAAAGAGAACATGGGTTAGATCTATGGGTCAGAGGGGAACCTACAAAACCCCTACATTTATTCATTCAACATAAGAGGTTTATGCAATGAGAAGGAATGATAGCCAAGCTAGGGTCAATTCACAAAGATATTATACAGAATGGGAAATCATACTTCCAGGATATTCAGGAGGAAGATTTATTAGTAGCTAAACAAATATGGAAAGCCTCTACCAATAACGTTAAGAACATAGAGCCATTTGGTTACAGGAATTTTAAAGTTGTTGCTTCTCATTTTCATATGTATAGAAATTTAATTTTAAACATGGGTCCTACATGGATAGGGTGAAAATATAGATGCCCCATCATATGGTACCCTCCTGAAGACTACCACCATGATTATGAATTTCCAGAGGGACATACAAGCTTATCATTTGCAAAAGTGAAACAAAAGCATGGTTTTAGACTTTACAAGGAAGAGGTATATCATGCCTATTCCTTAACTCAACTACACCTCAATTATCTGTTTGCACGAGGACATGCAAAAAGGTAATAGGGGAGTATGTTGGGCCGAGGAAAAGGTGCATTTTACCCCCATCTTTAGCTTGATTTATTATTAACTTTTATATGTTGTCCTTCATTTTAGAAATAAATCAAAGGAGGATAATGTAAAAGTAGGTTAAAATGAATTATTAATAAATAATGTATTTAATAGTATAAAAACTAAATTTTGATGTATTTATTGATAGGGAATCCAAACAAACTGACTGCTGACCAAATGACCAAATAACAGTAGTCAATAAAAGCAAATGCAATCGCATATGGTTCCTGAAAATCAGCAAGAGATGAAAAGACGCGACTATCTTTGAAGCATTCAGCTAATGACTATGAAGCCTCAAGATATCCTGATCCTAAGGATTCGTTACTCTCCATTTTGTTTCTCCTTAAGTTATAAAATTTTGTAGGTGAAAAATAATGGGAGAGCTTCTCCCGTATATTGTAATTTTTTGTAATAAACAATTTATTCAGACAAAGTCTCTGAACTCGTGATAATGAACCTGTTCTATTGATTAATGAAAGAGTTAGCGTTTTCATTATAAGCGGATTTTGAGTATCTCTTGGTAGAAGAATTCTAGAGGCTACGGGCCCAGTCCCTGGGAGTTCTCCTGCTATTTTGTGTTATATGTTTATTTATTGATTCTCGCAATTTATTTATTCTTTACGCTTTGTAGAATTATAATTCAATTCAGTAATCGCAAGTGTGGTGTGTTACAATTTCCTTTTTAAATAGGTCAAATTTATCATTAAAATTCTTTTACTACTGAGTGACATTTTTACATTCATTAGATTGATTTCAGCATGGTTAAGTAGTTGTTGTTCAATTCTAAACATTGTTATTTCTTGATTTTTTCAATTGCAAGTGTGAACGTATGGTTTGTTGTTCAATTTTGAAGGTTGTTATTAATTTAATTATAGAGAATTCCATTGCAAAATGTTAATAGATGATTGTTCTTCAATTTATTAAGTATTCCTTTTCTATTGTTGTTCAATTCATTAAGCTTGTTGTTCAATTGCAAAATATCTTTCATTTCAGCATTGAGTGTTTACTTTCTGCATAAGATCATACTAGAGTTTCATCCTTTGATTGGAGTGAAGTATTTCATAGTTTAATTTTGAATGAATTTATTGAACTTCAAGAATTAGATAGTATTTCTTACAACGATCTAGAGTATTTGACCTTTGATTTCACTCACATATACTTTGCTTGCACTCTTGAAATAAACAGACTGGGTTGATGATTAATGTGAATCATTAAGGTTACCTTTAACAGTCACCTTTTTGAGCCAACAAGTGTATCAAAATATTTTTGTTGTTTCCATCCCCACTGAAAGGAAACTTTATAACATATTAAATCATTTAACAGTGATGCAATCAAAGAAAACTCATGAATGAATTTTCTGCAATATTGAACTGCACCTAGAACAATCACATCGATTTTAGCTGGATATATTTTCAAATGACCACCTCCAACTATGTAACCAAGATAAATCAATGAAATTTTCCCAAACTCACATTTGGACAGTTTAAGGTACAATTTTTCCCTTTGCAACACTTCAAAGACCTGTTTAACATGCCTAACATGCTCTTCCATACTAGAACTGGAAATTAGGATACCGTCTAAGTAGATTATGAAAAATTTATCAATGTATGGATGGAATAAATCATTCATAACCCACACGAAATTTGTTGGAGCATTACACAAACCAAAAGGCATCACTAACCATTCAAATAGCCCCTGTCTAGTTTTAAATGCAATTTTCCAGATGTCATTTTCTGCAATTCGAATTTGATGATACCCACTACGCAAATCCAACTTAGTGAAATAGACAGCATTTTTCAACTCGTCAAGTAAATCATCTATCCTGGGAAGAGGATACATGTTCTTAATTGTGAGATTTTTTAAGGCTATAAAGTCGACACACATTCTCCATGTCTTGTCTTTCTTAGGAACCAAAATTATGGGTGAACCACATGGAGATGAACCAGGTCGCATGAAGCCTTTCTCAACCAACTCTTGGATTTGTTTCTTTATTTCTTCATTCTCTATAACTGACATGTGATACATTCCAACATTAGGAAGAGGGGCATCAGACATCAATTGTATCTCATTTTGTATTTCCCATTTAGGAGGCAGATATTTTGGTTCCTTAAATAGACTTGAAAATAATCTATCACTTTAACCAAACTATCTTAAAACTAAAATTCACAACCTAAAAAAGCATCATGTTGATCCTTATTTTGTTATTTTACAACCATGAGTACATATCTCTTACTTGAACTTATTATTCTCTTCATCTGATTAGCAGTAACTAAATCCAAGTGTGTTTTTATTTTATGTGCCCTAACAATGTATTCAATCTCATATTTCTTAAGGTGATATTTATGCTCTTTCCTATGAAACATAGTGTCACGATCATAGAGATAAGGACTTCCTAGCACTACTCCACATATGTCTAATGGAATCACATCTAAATCCACTTCATCAATGTAATTAGCTGTGATGGAAAATTTTAAACGAGTCTGAGTCTTTTCTTTTATACAACCTAACGGGTATGGTCTTGGATGATTCTGTGTCTCCAAATCCAATTTATTAACTAATGCTTCAGATATTAAATTTTCCTATGATTTGATGTCATACAATGTGATGGGCCTCTAAATTAGACATAAAATAAGGTCCATCTAACCTTTTTTAGGCCCATCTAACCTTCCTTATGCACATAAAAGATATATTAAATCTCTCCTTATACACTTAATAATGTTTTATTATGCTTTAGTATGTTCCTAGGAAGGTTTAAAGGTAATTTCATATTTGTGCCTAATATTGGTTATTTTTGTAGAATATTGTGAGAATATTGGGCAGATTATGAAGATTTGGAGAAGGCAATAATTTAGGGACTTGCTCCCTGCCACTGGAAGATCAATATTGAAGAATAAATTAGCACAATGTCGGGAAATTATGGAGAAATATTGGAGAGAATCAAGGGGTTTTTCCACCCTCTTTAACCATCAAAGGTTGCCAAGCAAACTGAGGACGAAGTGCACTCAATCTATGGTTTACTTGGAGTCAAAATGGACTCAATCACTATTTTCTAAGGAGTTGTTGGTAGCTGCCTTGTAGAATAAATAGAGAAGAGCTAGATCTAGGAAGGGATTTGATTCCATTTAGAACTTTTGCTGCAAGCTATTAATATTTTTATTATTGTACTCAGTGATTAAACTTTCAGAAATGTAACGATGTTATTCTCTTTTTAAAATGAGCAAACAACTCCATTTTACTGATTTAGTTCCAGAGATTTCGGTTCGTGGGCTAGGACCCAACCCATCTTCCTCAGCTTCTCTGATGTTTTCATTCTTCTATTTCTATCATTTATCTAGTTTTATTTCTGATACTTTCATTGTTGTTATAGTTTGCTGCTATAGATTTAATATGCTTATCTGCGATGTACAATAGTTGATGAAATCCATAAAACTGTGAGGCAGCCTTCCCCTCTCATCTCTGTCGATAGAGCTCAAGGAGGGTAGACCTTCCCGCAGACCAAAATTGCTTTCTTTTTATGATTCGTTGCTTCTTAGATTAGAGTAGAGTGCAATAACATTTTTAGTCTTTCTTCCACTTTGTTATCACGCATTTTTTCTATTTTTCCTTGAATGATTCCGTAGGTTTTTTTTGTAGGAATAAGTATTAAAGTTCTGGAGAAGTTCACCATCACCTTCTCGCTTCATTTTCCATCCCTATATTCATGGTTCCAAACACCGTTGTTACGCTCTATTCCCTCCTTCTTCTTTTATTGCAGTTGTCGCCCTTGCTCCTCGAAACTCCCGCTCACCATACTTCGCTCATCGCAAATCACAGATCTCTTGCGTTCTCTATTTATGCTCTCCCATTCCAAGCCCCGATTGCGATATTTCCTTTTGCCTTACCTTTGCCACTTATCAGTAAAAAATAACTTCATAAACATTAGAACCCGATCCTTTTTCCTTCAAAGACTTACCGCAATTGCAAATTACATTTCTCATTTGGTTCCGGTAATACTTACCACTCCTATCCGCTAATTGTGATATTCTTTCTGTACTCCACCATGTCACCTGTCGCATTTTTCATTTCACTCTTGAACAATACTTCCGCTACTCTCCAGCTTTGTAGTCTTTCGATTGCGATATCGCATCTCGCACTTTCATCACCCATCACATTTTGCATTTCGCTCCCGCTCCCGAACAACATTTCCGCCACTCCTCCAGCTTTGTGATATTTCAAATTTTGATATCACATATCGCATATCGCACTTCCGTCCTCCCATTGCGATTATGCCACCACACTTATAAAATCCTCCCTCTACAAAGAATTTTTGTGATATCATAAGGTTTAATGAAGTCTAAACCCCTCTTTGCACCTCTAAACCTTGTCACGTGTGTTAAGCCTTCCATTAGAATATTTATCCCTTTTTCCTCCTATTATAGGTCAATTTGGGCATCATTCCCAATGACTTGGTTAAACTGGACATTATTATCACTCAAATTGAACCTCAGGCTGAAAGAAGGCAATTATGACGTAACCTCAAACCATGCTTAGCCAAGTAGCTAGCCCTACTAGGCGAGGAGAGGGCTCTCTTCATAAATATCACAGCCAAAATGACTGAGGAAAGAATATATTAGGCTAGGTATAGTAGCTCAGGGTTTTGATTTTTTGAACGTGTAGGGTTTTGATGGATCAGGAGGAGTCAAACTATCAAGATGAGGAAATTAGGTCAAAATTTGCAAGGTGTTATATGGGGCAAGGTAGGTACAATTTTTATCACTTTACATTTTTGATGGGTGGGATGATCAAGACAGGTGAGGAGCTAGAAAGAGCATGGTGAATTCATGGTTTCTTTCTAAACTGAAGAAATTACAAATTGTGAATATTTACCCAAAGCAGAGCATAGAAATTATGGATTATGTTCATCTAAATTGAAAACATTAATTTAATAGGAATGAAATGATGGATGAAGTAACAAAACATTATAACATCTTAGCACAAAAGAAGAAACTGAAACTAAACACAATACCACATGGATCCCATAAAAATAGCTACAAATTTGATTAATGTCCAAGCCAAAACTAATACAAAAGTATGTCTCTTGAGAAGCCAAACCTTAAAATGAGTCCAACCTCTACAAATGACTGATAAAATACATAATATATACCTAAAAACCACTCTCCCTAGGGTCAAGGGGTCGAATCCATGAGATGAGGATCAGTTTCCACCAAATGTTGAACAAGGATTTGAAGACTAGAAAGACCCAACAACTTACCTCTAAAAGAGAGGAAATTGATTCATTTGACCTCAACTGATGACTTACCTAATGTATCTACCTGTTGTGGTAAAACACAACCCCCCATTTTTGAGTTATACACTTCAAATAATGGGGACCCTTTCTACAATTTTTTTTGGCTAAACACCTTTTAGGATTTTCATTAAGTTAATTATCCTGCATTTTTTCCATTTTTTCATCTTCCTCGAAATTTTTTTTTGATTGCTTTATTGAATCCATCTTTTTACAAGCTTTCCAACGATACGTGTTTCACTTCATTTGGTCAACCGGTTTGTAAATGGAACTCTTTTGAAGTTTGATCATTTTCTCGCTTGGGCTAAAAAATGTATAAAGTGTGCCAATATTTTAATTCTCGTAGTTAAAATAGTCATTCAACGTAAACATTAACTTTTAGTTCATTTTTAATATTTCTTTCATTTTTCACTTACGGTCCTACAAAATGACCCAACTAAATTGCATAATGAACTAAAACACATTTCAGGATCTTGGTAATTTACTCCAACTCATTATTTTAAAACAAATTGCCAAACCCAAAATCCCAAAATTGAAAAAACTAAAGTCCAAAATGTAGGATGATTAATCCCACGTGGGTCCCACTTCTCACCACATTCACTCTTCTGAAAAACCCTATTTACAAAAAGGCCGAAATAAAATATGCGATGTGATATTGCGATTGTGATACATCACAAATTGCATATCGCAAATAGCAAATATTTATTTTTTGTGTATATTTCAAAACCTCCGAAACTCCGATGCGATTTGAAAAACATGTGAAGGGTTATTTGTTTTAACATAAAGTTTCGTTTCACCTTATGACTCCCGTGACCTCACCCTCACCTCACTCACCCTCCACCTCACCTCTCCTATCTCACGCTTACCTCACCTAACCCTCCACCTCACTCTCCCTCACCTAACTCTTCTCTCCACCTTATAACTCCCACTCATTCTCCTCCTCCCTTATTAGTACTCCTCACCTCTCCTCCTCCCTCCTGTCTCCCTCTCATGTGGATGTTTAGTTTTTAATTATTTAATATATAAATATTATATTTTTATTATAATTGTTATATTTTAATTATAATATTTTATTATAATTTTAATATAATATATTTATATTTTAAATAAATTTTAAATCGTTTATTTTTATTAATTAATTTCTGTTTATACTAAATTGAGATTAATAACATAATTTTAATTAATTAGAATTAATTAATTAATTATTATATTTTAATTTAGGATTAGAATTTAATTTAAAATTTCTTATTTTTAGCCCAGGCAACAGAAAATTCCAGATTTCCGGAAATTTTAATATACCAACTTTGGAAGCTCATAAATGGACTTTTTCTCTGCCAAATGAGGCCCAAGACAGCTCATTAGATAGATAAAATGATGGAGAACATTTATAAAGTTGTTTCATTTCTAGATTTGGTCATTTATTAGGTCTAAAATTCAGTAGAAGATCATGCTCCGAATTTTTAACAAAATTAATTTTCTGAGTTTTATTTTCTGCATTTTAATTTGCCCACAACTTCTTCTAAATGCAGATCCATTCGTCAATGATATCCTTGGCCAATTATATCAGCACAGAAATCAAAAGAAATATTATACTTCATTTTTCAATTATTTATTTAATTAAGTTTTGATTGGATTTATTTAATTTCTTTTTGCATTTTGATTTTATTTTTTACATTTTTTTTTTTTTTTTTTTTTTTTTTGGTAGGAAAATAGTTGAAGAGATGAGAATAAGAAGCTATCAATCAATGAGAAGGCTCCAACAATTGAAGAATATGATTTTTAAACCAATGAAAATTGATGGAGCAAAACCACTCTTCAACAAACTTTTCTATGAAAAATTCTTTTGTAAATATTATAAATAGCAGATTGCAAAATGTATTAAGGGTTTCTCTCCTCTGCAATTCTAGAATTATTGATGGCACTATTGTAATAGGAATTTAGGGTTGTAGGGTGATAGGAGAGGGATCTCAGATCTGGAGATTATTGAGGTTTTTCTTTTACATTCTGAGTTATGTATAATGAACAGAGTCTTGCACTATTGTACCTCTGATTTTGAAAGCATAAGTTCAGGCATTGTAAAAGATTGTTAGAGACCGGAGCTGGAGAAATGGACTTAACAAATAGGTATTTATAATACTATTATTTTAAATGCTGGTTTCATTTTATGATAACATGAATGTTTTAATTTACTCGCATACTTGTGCACTTCTGTCGGTATGAGTAATTTGCCTTAATTTATGTTATTATTTGTCTCTACTCTTATGGGTTGAATTCTGATTTCTGAGTAACTATTTACTCAAAAATATGTCTTCTAAAACTGATTTATTGAATAGTGATATGTTGTGAACTATTTCCACATGTTATTGTTTAATTATTCAAGTTGTTGATTAAATAATCAATATCATTTTGAGAACTACTTCCTGAGTGTTGTTGATTAATTATTTCAGTTAAGAGGTCTCTAGACAGAATGTGTTTGGTATTCACAATATCAGTTAATTGAACTACTTTGTTAGCTTGATACTTATTTAAAACAAACATATTTAAATCTCAATTATTTAAAACATCTTGCTCTCAGTTGGGATAGATCCATATCTGCCTAATTGAGATAGGATTAAAATAGTTTCTTTTGCTTGCATCTTCGAATAATATTGCATTTAGATTAAATTCTACATCCTTAAAAAGTCCTCTTTCTGAAGAGGCAGAACTTTAATTGTGGCTTGGCTAAGCCCAAATTAGCTTAAGGATTATTTTCTTGTCCGATCGGCAAGAGAAATGATCTGATGTCTCTTTCCCATTGATAGATGAAATTCATATTTTAAGCCAATAGAGATTGAGAGAAGGTAACTGGACCTAGTTAAACTAGTCGGAGCCACCATTCCTAACAGAAAAGGAACTGCTTTAAGGTCTGGACCGGGTGGTCATCCCCCATGTTGTTGTAGCGAATTTCGAGGCCTCAACATTTTTGGCACTAGAAGGAGGGCCTGAGACTTGTTTTCCTTTGGATTCTTTGTATTCTAATATCTTATTTTTATTGTAATGGCTCCTTTAAAACTTCCAATTTGGAGTTGTATTTCTGGACGAGCGTCTTCCAATACTCCACCAGAAATAGTAAGACACTTGTATTAGGTAAAGTTTAAATCTAAGAGGAATACTTCTGCATTTAATCATGCTTTACAATTCATTGAAAAATTTTCAAATTATGCTTTTCATGAAATTGATAAAGGTATTTTATGCAGGATTTTTACACTTACATTCTTGGCAAAAGCCAGAAACTGGTGTAAATCACTTCTAGTTGCCTCAATCCACACTTGGGAACAATTTATTACAATATTCCTTTGTAAATTTGATGGATATATCTACAAACAGGTATGTGATGATTTTGAAAATCTACGAAATTTTGAGGGTGAGTCTTTAATTGATTTTACCATCAGGTTTCGTTTAAATTGTTTAAAATTTAAAATTGAAGATAAACCTTCGAAAACAGAATTATTATATTGGTTTGAACATATTTTCTCTCTTCCTTCCATTCATAATCCATGTAAAATTATTTCAAGATTTGATCAATCTCCTTCTAAATTCATTGAAATCAATAAAAATTCCAATATGAAGGTACAAACAAATGATGATGAAGAAGCCTCTATTGTGTATAATCAATTCCTTCAATTACTATACACTTCCTACAGTATTGAGAAAGATCAAGGTACACCTTCACATGTCCATGAATCTCAGTCACGAAACTTGGAAAATTTCATTGATCAATTGCAAGAAAATATTAGTAGCAGTATTGAAGAAGATATCGCTTTGAAATCTGAAAATCAGTATGCATTAGAATCGAAAAATCAGATTATAATTTGACAAGTTCCAGTAGTGATTAAAATATCCAATAATATGTAATCTGTTGTACAAATTTATGAAATATTTCATGATGAGAAAATTTCAAATTCATATCAACAAAGCAACATTCTTCAAGAAAGCATAAGTAGCCAAGAAAATGATCTTAAATCTGAAATTTGCAATGGCAAAAATGCATAAGAATTCTCAAATAGAGATATTTTCAAATGCATTGTTTCGGATTCATATTTTTCTCTTTATCCTGATAATTTTTCTAATAGTAATTTAACCTCTCTTCACATTAAAGATATTTCAAAAAATAGAGAGGTTGATTTGAATAAATTCTCAATTAGTTTTTATCAAGATAGAGAATTAATTAATGATCATTCTTTTGACATTAATGAACATGAGCTTAATATTCTTTCTTGTTTTGATACATTGAATAAGATGGAAGGGAATTCTAATGAATGTCTTGAGGTCATTTATGATAACCAATTTGACATTGAGGATATTGATTTGTCTTCTTTACAATTGAATCCTCATGATCAAAGTCTAACCAGATGTGAAAATGAAGAACAATCTAATTTATAAATTGTTCCAAATAGTTCTCATTTTCAAACAAATAATCATACTTATGATTTCAGCATTCAAGAAACCATTCCAATCTATGCTTTATATGATGATCACGCCCGCATTCCTATTCAGAGTCATATATTTCTCTCTAATTCACAAGTGGGTATCAACAATCATTCTAATTGCATTATTCTGCCCAATTCTTATGAAGAGGAAATTTCTTTAAGTCACTCCCAATTGTGTTGTAACAATAATTGTAACACTAGTGTAAACTATCATTCAATTTTGTTATTATTTCAACATTTATTTTTAACTTCAGATTTATTTTCTGTTTTTGGTCCTAGATTTTTAGATACTTTGTGTTGGCATATTGAGAAGCTCAATATTGAACACTCAATTGATGCATTACCTCAAGGGAAAAATGAAGATCCAAATTATAATTGTGAACATCAAAAGTTATCAAACTTCCAATTTCAATTGATGTTCATTCCTTATCAATTACTTCTTACTTCTCAATAGCAGTGCAAACAAGAGAGTATATTTTTATTTTATGACCAGAAATCTAATTCAATTAATAATCTTATGTTGGACCCATCGGACTTCCATCCGTTTTTTATTGATCAATTTGAAAGACATTTGGGAATTTTTCATTCACGGAAGATCGTTAATAATTTAGCACTTAAACATAACACTAACAAAATCACATAGGGCATTGTTTCTGAAAGACCATTTCTACAACATGGCTTGTCATCTTCTCTTTTAAACCTCTCCAACTCAATAATGGAAATCCATCCAGATTTCTATGATTCAATTGAAATTTAGTTCGAATGGACATTTCAAGAAAATGTAATGGTGAATAAGCTACTAACAATAAAGATACATTATGCTTTCAGATTTAGTTTTTGTAGTTTAATTATATTTTCATTTTTGCTAATGTTTGACATGTACATACTCTTATCACTCTAGTAATTTTTCTATCAGAAATATTTAAAACTTTGTAACTTACTAGAGGTAACCACAAACCTACTTTTGAAATCTAGGATCTAGCCCTCCTAAATTTCAGAGAGGGATCTCTCTTTATGATTTAACTTTGTTTTGGATTAAATTTTAGGCTAGGTATGATTGGGAAATTGGTTTTGATTTTAAGATGTTTGGTGGGAATAGAAGGTACTTCAAGGTAAACCACAGAGAGATCTACCAGACCATTGGGCTATGGAGTCAATTTCTTGGCAAGTAGAGCTAGGAAATAAGGTCAAAAGAGAAAATGTACTAAGAGCAGGGTAGATGACCTTCAAAGTGTTTGAAAATAGGATTTTTGATGAAATGGTAAGATCTGAACAAAATGGCAATGAAGGATCCTTAAGTTACAGAAAAGAAGATGAAAGAAAGGGGTCAAAAGGGACTAAGAGTAGTTAAGGATTCTTAAGTCCGGATATCAGCAGAAAACATATCAATGAATAACTAGTAAACAACAGGGAACTTTTGACACTAATCCTGTATAAATCCTCCTAGTTAATCATTCAAGAAAGAAAACATGTAAATGTATGTATGGAACTTAGAAAGATAAACAGTGAAAACAAGAAAATACTTGACTTATCTGATCAGCACAAGAATCCTGAGTTATGATGTCTGTTTGACTTAGTTCTAGTCTGCTTCTTTACAAATCGACTCACAAAAACTCCAATGTATTCAAAAAAAATGTCTATAGTAGTCTTGAAAAATTGTATTGCACCTAAAATACTTTAAAGAGTGAATTATTTATACAAATTCTAAACTAGAATATCTTGAAAAAATATTAAGATTGGTTCACAAATATCTCCAACTGTTTTACATAAATAGAACTTAATTAAAGGACACTCAAAACTAATGCATCTATTTGGCACTATTTTTTATGGATAGGTGATGACAAAGAGGAGAATTCGAATTTGATCCAACTCTTAGTTGATGATGAGGCATCCAAGTCACTAACTGTTTCCTTTCTTTGTGCATTCTTCTCCAGCAATTTTGCAAACTTGGGGTCCAATGATACCTTTTTATTTCTCAATCCAAAATAGATATGTAAAAAGTGAAAGAGGTTATTGTAGATAAATATTTTTTTGAAATAACCTCTCTCAATTTCCTAAAATTCCTCTCCAGCTGTGCACAATAGGCTCTGAACAAAGATGTGTAAAACAGAATTTTATAGAGTTTGAAAAATAGGCTGTAAATATGTGCATGTATCTCTCATTCTGAAATAACTGTGCAAAAAGTGAGATAATTTTTTGTAGATGTATCTCTTAGGAACAAAAACCTCCTTTAGTTTTCTAAGATGTGTTTCGGTTTGGCCACCATCTTCTCTGCAAAACGATGACTTAACAAGAAGTTTCCGCAAAGAGAGCTTTCCAATATTGTTCAGTATTTCCCAATCCATAATAGCTGTTAGAAAAGTGAGAGAGGTTTTTGTAGTTGGACACCTTAAGAACATAAACCTCCTTCATTTTTGCAACATTAATTTTGGATTGGTCACAATAGTTTCTTCAAAACAATGACTTAAATATGATATTTCTGCAAAAATGTTCCTTCTTGTTATGTTTTCATCTTTTCACCTTTTTTGTTCTTTTAACTATTTTACTTTCACTTTGGATAAACTTCATTGTTGGTGAAAGTATTTTCATCTCTTTTTACCATTACTGACTCTGTTTTTACTTTTATTGTTTTACCTTGACTACTCTGTAACTTTGTTTAAACTTTCACTCTAAATTTTACCTTATACACTTTAACCACTGATACTCTTTAACTGTCCCTATGAATTCTCATTTCACTTTTACCATTCATTGTGCACATTTCATCATTCTGATCTCTCTCTAACTTGATTTTGTTCTTTCTTTGTATACAAATATATTGAGTTAAAATCTGAGAATTTGGAGCAAACAATTTTGTCAACTAAGATTGAAACTGATGGCCCAATTTCTTATTCTGATAATAACCTGCAAAAATCAAACAATTTGATAATGAAATCCAGGTCTGCAAGGAGATGATTGAAGGCTTTTGAAAGACCTGTGGAATGAGATCTGTATGTGGAGGTTTAACTCTGTTTTTTTGGCATTTTGGGTAACTACTGCAAGATTAGACTGTTTGCAGGAGTTTTTACTTCAACAGAGGGATAATTGAGCAAATTTGGTTAAGGATAATCTCTTTTGGGTTTTCTACTCAATTAGGTTTATCAAAAAAAATTTGAGGGTGTGAAAACTGGAATAAAACAGAAAACAGGGGTTTTGTGAGTTTTTTTGACTGAGAAATAGGGTTTCAAGGCATATTCAAAGTTTCAACCCTTTAAATCTTTGAATTTTTGTCTTTGGAGCTTAGAAACGGAGGAAACTGGCCTTTAAAAGACTGGCTCCATAACAGAGAGCTCCCTCAATTTGCAGGTATTTTGATGTTTTGACAAGGTTTCTGAAGCTTCTGTGGTTGAATTTGGACTTCTGTTGATTTTGTTGAAACAGTGTACTTTGTTTTGTTAACAGGGTATCTTCAGTTGAAACTGGATCGTTGAAGCTGCAGCGTGAGTTGTAGAGGGTAGATTTAATGGTCTTTCAGATGCAGTCATAGTTGTAAAGTTTAGCTCCAGGGCTATAAATTGGTCAAAAGAGGCTCGAAAATATTTTAAAATAGTCGGGGCGGGAGTTTAACCAGTCGAGAATGCAACTAACAGATATAACAATGATATATTAAAGTTTTAACCTTAATAAACATCATCATATTCGACGTTTTTTTTATAAGTTCATTCAAAGGAGGGAGGCGGATTTGGAATTTTGAATGTTAAAACCATTCGGCGGTATCGTGTTACTTTAAGATGGTAAGTAGTTTTGGGCTTTTGTAACGCGATCCAATTAAAATTGGACACGTAGCAGTCAGTGGTTTCTCAAAACAACTTTTATCGCGTAAATTTTCCCAAACTACGTCCAATCAATTTCGGCACGCGATATGAAACGCGCACCATCGGATCTGATTAACTTATGCGAATGGTCAGGATTGGAATTCAAAGCAACAGGGAACAACAAGGTGTGACCGGGCTTCAAGATGGGCCATTGATTCGATAACAAAGATCAACGGTTATAAATCAACGCGATGGGAATGGTGGGGCATAGGTTCGAGTTGATTGCGCTAAGAGTGGACCGTTAGATTAGGTATATAAATATGATCAGAGGGTGATGGATGAGCATGAGGGCACTGGGTTATTTGATTGGATGATGAGGCTTTTTATATATAAAATGAGTTTATATATATGAAGTGGAATGCATGGGGGCGAGTTAATAGGATTTTAACCAAGGTTTAATATACACGTTGTAAAGTGGCAACTAAGGTTTATGCTGTGTGGAGGGCAGATGAAGGGGTAGTAAATAAAAGGCTTAATGTAATCAAACTTTGGTTAGAAACAATATATGAAGCATCGGAAAGAGTTTTTAATTTTCATTTGATACATCGTATTCCGAAACTTTCCTTTATATCTTATTATATAGTTATTCGAAACCAATTAGGCTAAATAACTATAGGGGAGTCAGTATATTTGTTTATGGATAATTTTCATGTCAAAGGGGTAGCTTAGGGATTTAATTTAAACATGTGAATAAGAACTTTGACATAAAAATCTTATAATAAGGGGTTTTTTGGGATAATTAATAGAAAGGAGTTATATTAATAGGACTAGGATTTTCTATAGGGAGTTAATAAAATAAGTTAGGTGTTAATATGAAAATGGAAAGTGAATACTCAAAAAATACAATTATAACCAAGAAAAGTGAAGATTAAAACCAAGCTTTCATTGTAATAATTTCATCACTTTAACTTAGAATAAAATGCATTTTTGAGGGTTTTATGCTTCATGAGATGTAGGAAGTTAATCAAATGAGGGTTTTAAGCACCACTAAGTAAAAATGGGGTCTTTACTTATGATTTTTCATGGTAATGAATGCATGAATGGAAAATGATGTGATTTCTAGGATTAATACAGAAACTTAACACTTTCCACTAGTCATTCATTGAGCCTTGGGTCCGGTCCCAACAGAAGTCAAGGAAATGCCCTGAGCCTTTCTGACTGATAGTCTAGAATGTTAAATAACTATGGGGAAGGAAAATTAGTTATTTGTAGCCTGGTGAAAAATATTTACAATGGATTTATTGCCTCCTTCTACCTACCCAGTCATATCTTCTAACATTTTTTCTTCTATTTTAATCAAGTACATTTGAGCTAGCAACCTTCAAAACATTTATTCTTTTTGAAAGCAGTAAAACTATCTAATTCTAACTTATTTCCTCCAAGAATCCAGATTAAACTGTTGGATTATTTTTATTCTCTACCTAACTACTGAATTGTCATGACTAAACAGTATGACAATTCCTTATTCACTATCTACAACAAGTAAAATTGAAACATGACAAGTTAAGATTAAATTGTTCAAATCATCATGGATTATGGCATTTATTGACACTCTACCATAATCAACTGCAAGAAGTAAAAGTAGTGGCATTTAGACTTGCACACTTGCATGTTTTATTCATCTTTTTCTTTTGGGGTATATTATTTTTTCTAATTCCTTTGATGTTTCTTTTAGGACTTTTTACCCTCTTTTTGATTTTTTTATTTTTTATTTTTTACAAAATATAGGAAAATAACTTGTTGAAAGAAAAGTTTGTACATAATTACAAGAATACCATCATTCAATTCAAAATTATGAATCATATATTTATAGGTTGCTAACATCAACTTCACATGGGGATGGCATCTCCTTGTGAGATGTCAAGAACACCGCTGACTAGTAGCCTGATCCATTGGGCCAATCCCAAACATGCATTTGTTGTGGCTGAAAATCTTGAATTGAATATAGTCATTTTTCTGCAACCTAAAATCTGATCTGAAACTAACAAAAACATACTGAAATTCTCAAACCAAACTAATTAGATCTTAAATATCTTTAGGACCTTCTCCTTAGCTTCAAACCTTAATGATTTATTTAAAACTAGCTGAAAATTGAACACTGAAATAAGCTGAAATCCTACCTACTTACTCTAATCAGCTGTCCAACTGCTGGTTAGGTAAAATGAAATAACCAATGCAACCATTCAAGAATTATGTACTTTGATATATTTTGTTGCATTTGCTTGTTGATTATCAAAATTGTACTTCTGCAACCTATTAGAAACTTATCAACAAATGGGAGGAGAAGGAAATACTTG
Source organism: Pinus albicaulis (assembly GCA_034641835.2). Taxonomy (NCBI): domain Eukaryota; kingdom Viridiplantae; phylum Streptophyta; class Pinopsida; order Pinales; family Pinaceae; genus Pinus; species Pinus albicaulis. Next base: position 4,847,279 of record CM076571.1, read on the forward strand.
ATTTCCTTCGTTGACTCTAGAAATTGTACAAAAGGATCTTCCAAAATATATACACTGATGTTTAACTGATCTGAACAATTGTAAATTTTTTCTGGATGGCCTCCATACCATGAATATGAAATGTTATTTTCATCTTTATCTCCCTGTAAACTTTCAGATAAGATTTGTGATGATATTCCTACCGATTATAATGTTTGACTGTTGAAACCTTTATCATCTTGATTCTAAAAATCATAGTTATTTAATGGAGGAAGGCTTTGAATGAATTCAATATTCAGAATATCTGCTATTGGATCATGAAAATTTTGGGGAAATTGTTCCAACCTATGGCTTATAGGATTCCATGGTACTTCATAAACTTCAACAAGTTTCTCATCCTTTTCTTTAAATATGTTATACCATATTTCCTTTAAGCGTTGAAATGATTCAAAACATAGTGGTATGGAACTTTCTTGTGTCATTTGATTATCTATTTCAATGGGAACTAATAACTACAATTGTGAAACTAAAAAATCTTGATCAATAGTTTCATTATCTTCTTTGTTGTCAATCACAATTCCTAAAGATTGTTGATTATTGATGGCATGATAGTTGTCTCGAATGAACTAAAATGAAGCAAAACAAAGAGGTAAAGAACCTTAACTTATTTCCACATTTTCTCATCTTTCTTCCTCACTCTCATGGCTAATCTGTATTAGCTGATCATTGTCTTCAATCTGCTGAAACTGCATTTCTTCATCCTCCCAACTAGCTTCTGATTGCTCTGCAAAGTTAGCTTGAATTTGGAGAACATATCTATCATCATAATGATCATACTTAGGAAAATCATCAAAATAAGGAATGTCATCAAACATACACATTATATCAGCAGATTCCTCTTCCTCATATTGATTTGTAAATTCATTTTCTAATCTATGATAATTGGAATTAGCAGGAATTTGTTCATGGCTATCAACCTCTTCTATTTCTTCATGGTGATTTTGAATAAAAAATTCATCTTTCATAGTGATCTCCTGTGTTCTTTCATCTAGTTTTCTTACCAAAAGGCTGAGTTTTACCTCTGTAATGTTTTTCTTTTCCTCTTCTTCTGCTTTCAACTTTTCCTGTCTGATTTGCAGATTAACTTCTACATCAACTGCAATGTTCTGCATCTGTACAAGTGTTTTTGGATCACTTTCTCTTAACCGAAATTCTATTTCTGAATCAAAGGCACTTGGATAATGCAAGAGAGTTGAATCATGAGGAGGTCTAATATTTTCTGGCATTGAATAATAAATTTGATTAAATCTGTCAGAAAATTGTTGTATTGTTTCATTTGGATGTCTTTTTAGCTGATTATATTCTTCCATGATCACAAAATGATTAACTTTGATTATCCATCTATCAAGGAAAAGTTTGATACACTGTTGGAAATTTGAGATGCTAGCATTAGGGATATTTTTGAACCAACTCTTTATTCTATTTTGCAAAGAAATAGAAAAAAGTCTGATTTTAACATCATCTTCATCAATCTCAAATAAATCCAAATAATTCTCAAAACCTTGAATATGTTTTTGGGCAGTGATACCATTCTCTCCATCAAATCTAGGAAGATATTTGTAGTATTTTTTAGGAAAATCATGGAGTATAGGAGGTAAAATAAGGGGCTTATATCTATCTGGAACTTTATATGGTACAGGAATATGTACAGGGATTATAAGATCAGTCTTGATTATTTGAGGCTTCTTAATTGGAAAATCATCATCATTAGATTCAGAAGAAAGCTGCCCAAAGAGATTAGAAGAATTATTATTTACAATTTTTAAAGGAAAATAACTAAAAACTAATCTAAGATCTTCTATAAAATATAATATACATTGAAAAAATTTCCTAATGAGAAAGAATATAATGTCTTGGATTAAGATCCAAGTTAAAACCCTGATCTTTCCATATTGTTCTTTGAGGTTCATTCCTCTAGTGGTGTCTTGATTGTGAAATTGATTTGGAGTCGCCAGCTGGATGATTTTAAACTTTGTGTGTCTGATCGCTGTCCACCATCATAGATTAGATCTGAACCTGTAAAATATTTCTGAAGAAAAGGTTAGTCTTCCCCAGTATGGTCACCAGTATGTTATCACTCTAGTAATTTTTCTATTAGAAATATTTAAAACTTTGTAACTTACTAGAGGTAACCATAAACCTACTTTTGAAATCTAGGATCTAGCCCTCCGAAATTTCAGAGAGGGATCTCTCTTTATGATTTAACTTTGTTTTGGATTAAATTTTAGGCTAGGTATGATTGGGCAATTGGTTTTGATTTTAATATGTTTGGTGGGAATAAAAGGTACTTCAAGGTAAACCACAAAGAGATCTACCAGACCATTGGGCTATGGAGTCAATTTCTTGGCAAGCAGAGCTAGGAAATAAGGTCAAAAGAGAAAATGTACTAAGGGCAGGGTAGATGACCTTAAAAGAGTTTGAAAATAGGCTTTTTGATGAAATGGTAAGATCTGAACAAAAAGGAAATGAAGGATCCTTAAGTTACATAAAAGAAGATGAAAGAAAGGGGTCAAAAGGAACTAAGAGAAGTTAAAGATTCTTAAGTCTGGATATCAGAAGAAAACATATCAATGAATAACTAGTAAAAAACAGGGAGATTTTGACACTAATCCTGTATAAATCCTCCTAGTTAATCATTCAAGACAGAAAACATGTAAATGTATGTATGGAACTTAGAAAGATAAACAGTGAAAACAGGAAAATACTTGACTTATTTGATCAGCACAAGAATCCTGAGTTATGATGTCTGTTTGACTTAGTTCCAGTCTACTAATTTACAAATCGACTCACAAAAACTTCAATGTATTCAAAAAAAATGTCTATAGTAGTCTTGACATATTTTATTCCACCTAAAATACTTCAAAGAGTGAAGTATTTATACAAATTATAAACTATAATATCTTGAAAAAATATCAAGATTGGCTCACAAATATGTCCAACCGTTTTACATAAATAGAACTTAATTAAAGGACACTCAAAACTAATGCATATATTTGGCACTATTTTTTATGGATAGATGATGACAAAGAGGATAATTCTAATTTGATCCAACTCTTATTTGATGATGAGGCATCCAAGTCACTAATTGTTTCCTTTCTTTGTGCATTCTGCTCCAGCCATTCTGCAAACTTGAGGTCCAATGATACCTTTGTATTTCTCAATATGAAATAGATATGTAAAAAGTGAAAACATTTATTTTAGATAAATATGTTTCTGAAATAAACCTCTCTCAGTTTCCTAAAATTCCTCTACAGCTGTGCACAATAGGCTCTGAAAAAAGATGTGTAAAACAGAGTTTTACAGAGTCTGAAAAATAGGCTGTAAATATGTACATGTATCTCTCATTCTGAAATAACTGTGCAAAAAGTGAGATAGGTTTTTGTAGATGGATCTCTTAGGAACAGAAACCCCCTTTAGTTTTTTAATATGTGTTTCGGATTGGCCACCATATTCTTTGCAAAACGATGACTTAACAGGAAGTTTCTGCACAGAGAGCTTTCCAATATTGTTTAATATTTCCCCATATATAATAGATATTAGAAAAGTGAGAGAGGTTTTTGTAGTTGGACACCTTAAGAACAAAAACCTCCTTCATGTTTGCAAAATTCATCTTGGATTGGTCACAATAGTTTCTGCAAAACAATGACTTAAACATGATATTTTTGCAAAAATGTTCCTTCTTGTTATGTTTTCATCTTTTCTCCTTTTTTGTTCTTTTAACTGTTTTACTTTCACTTTGGATAAACCTCATTGTTGGTGAAAGTATTTTCGTCTCTTTTTACCATTACTAACTATGTTTTTACTTTTACTGTTTTACCTTGACTGCTCTGTAACTTTGTTTAAACTTTCACTCTGACTTTTACCTGATACACTCTAACCACTAATACTCTTTAACTGTCCCTATGAATTCTCATTTCACTTTTACCATTCATTGTGCACATTTCATCATTCTGATCTCTCTCTAACTTGATTTTGTTCTTTCTTTGTATACAAAGATATTGAGTTAAAATCTGATAATTTGGAGCAAACAATTTTGTCAACTAGTATTGAAATTGATGGCCCAATTTCTTATTCTGATAATAACCTGCAAAAATCAAACAATTTGTTAATGAAATCTAGGTCTACAGGGAGGTGATTGAAGGCTTTTGAAAGACCTGTGGAATGAGATCTGTCTGTGGAGGTTTAACTCTGTTTTTTTGGCATTTTGGGTAACTACTGCAAGATTAGACTGTTTGCAGGAGTTTTTTACTTCAACAGAGGGATAATTGAGCAAATTTGGTTAAGGATAATCTCTTTTGGGTTTTCTGCTCAATTAGGTTTATCAAAGAAATTTTGAGGGTGTGAAAACTGGAATAAAACATAAAACAGGGGTTTTGTGAGTTTGTTTGACTAAGAAATGGGGTTTCAATGCATATTCAGAGTTTCAACCCTTTAAATATTTGAATTTTCATTTTTGGAGCTTAGAAACGGAGGAAACTGGCCTTTAAAAGACTAGCTCCAGAACATAGAGCTCCCTCAATTCGCAGGTGTTTTGATGTTTTGACAGGGTTTCTGAAGCTTCTGTGGTTGAATTTGGACTTCTGTTGATTTTGTTGAAACAGTGTACTTTGTTATGTTAACAGGGTACTTCAGTTGAAACTGGATCTTTGATGCTGCAGAGGTTAGCTTTAATGGTCTTTCAGATGCAGTCATAGTTGTAAAGTTTAGCTCAGAGGCTATAAATTGGTTAACAGAGGCTCGAAAATATTTTAAAATAGTCAGGGCGGGAGTTTAACCAGTCGGGAATGCAACTAACAGATATAACAATGATATATTAAATTTTTAACCTTAATAAACATCATCATATTCAGCGTTTTTTTTATAAGTTCATTCAAAGGAGGGAGGCAGATTTGGAATTTTGAATGTTAAAACCATTCGGTGGTATCGCGTTACTTTAAGATGGTAAGAAATTTTTGGCTTTTGTAATGTGATCCAATTAAAATTGGACACGTAGCATTCAGTGGTTTCTCAAAACAACTTTTATCGCGTAAATTTTCCCAAACTGCGTCCAATCAATTTCGGCACGCGATATGAAACGCGCACTATCGGATCTGATTAACTGATGCGAACAGTCAGGATTGGATTTCAAAGTAGCGGGGAACAACAAGGTGGGACCGGGCTTCAAGATGGGCCATTGATTCGATAACAAAGATCAACGGTTATAAATCAGCGCGATGGGAATGGTGGGGCATAGGGTCGGGTTGATCGCGCTAAGAGTGGACCGTTAGATTAGGTATATAAATATGATCGGAGGGTGATGGATGAGCGTGAGGGCACTGGGTTATTTGATTGGATAATGGGGCTTTTTATATATAAAAGGAATTTATATATATGGAGTGGAATGCACAGGGGTGAGTTAATAGGATTTTAACCAAGGTTTAATATGCATGTTGTAAAGTGGCAACCAAGGTTTATGCTGTGTGGAGGGCAGATGAAGGGGTAGTAAATCAAAGGCTTAATGTAATCAAACTTTGGTTAGAAACAATATATGAAGCATCAGAAAGGGTTTTTAATTTTCATTTGATACCGTATTCCGAAACTTTCCTTTATATCTTATTATATAGTTATTCGAAACCAATTAGGGTAAATAACTATAGGGGAGTCGGTATATTTGTTTATGGATAATTTTCATGTCAAAGGGATAGCTCAGGGATTTAATTTAAACATGTGCATAATAACTTTGACATAAAAAGCTTATAATAAGGGGTTTTTTGGGATAATTAATAGAAATGAGTTATATTAATAGGACTAGGATTTTCTATAGGGAGTTAATAAAATAAGTTAGGTGTTAATATGAAAAGGGAAAGTGAATACTCAAAAAATAAAATTATAACCAAGAAAAGTGAAGATTAAAACCAAGCTTTCATTGTAATAATTTCATCACTTTAACTTAGGATAAAATGCTATTTTGAGGGTTTTATGCTTCATGAGATGTAGGAAGTTAATCAAAATGAGGGTTTTAAGCACCACTAAGTAAAAATGGGGTCTTTACTTATGATTTTTCATGGTCATGAATGCATGAATGGAAAATGATGTGATTTCTGAGATTAATATAGAAACTTAACATTTTCCACTAGTCAGTCATTGAGCCTTGGGTTCGATCCCAACAGAAGTCAGGGAAATGCCCTGAGCCTCTCTGACTGATATTCTAGAATGTTAAATAGCTATGGGGAAGGGAAATTAGTTATTTGTAGCCTGGTGAAAAATATTTGCAATGGATTTATCGCCTTCTTCTGCCTACCCAGTCATATCTTCTAACATTTTTTCTTCTATTTTAATCAGGTGCATTTGAGCTAGCAACCTTCAAAACATTTATTCTTTTTGAAAGCAATAAAACTATCTAATTCTAACTTATTTCCTCCAAGAATCCAGATTAAACTATTGGATTCTTTTTATTCTCTACCTAACTACTAAATTGTCATGATTAAACTGTATGAAAATTCCTTATTCACTATCTACAACAAGTAAAATTGAAACATGACAAGTTAAGAGTAAATTGTTCAACTCATCATGGATTATGGCATTTATTAACACTCTGCCATAATCAACTGCAAGAAGTAAAAGTAGTGGCATTTAGAATTGCACACTTTCATGTTTTATTCATCTTTTTCTTTTGGGGTATATTATTTTTTCTAATTCCTTTGATGTTTCTTTTAGGACTTTTTACCCTCTTTTTGATTTTTTGATTTTTTATTTTTTACAAAATATGGGAAAATAACTTGCAGAAATAAAAGTTTGTACATATTTGCAAGACTACCATCATTCAAGTCAAAATTATGAATCCTATATTTATAGGTTGCTAACACATACATGCAGGAATTAAAATGCTTACATGGTTACATTGGAAGTATGACTATACCTAGTCATGTTTCTGCGATTAAGTTATAAATAGCAATAGATTAATTTTCTTTTTTGTTTGTATTTATTTCATTATTTCAGATTTTCAATAAAACAAGTAATGAATCCAATTTCTTTTCAGCATCCCATTTTAGAAAAGCAGTTTAGATAATTTTAGAAAGCTCTTGAATTATTTGAGCATACTTATTTTTCAAGCCCTCAATTTTCTTGTTTTTCACAATTCATATCGTTAATCATACATGAATAAATTCCAAGAATTTTCTACCACTTGACAATTTTTGATTCGCAAGTAATTATAAGAACTCATTTTTACCACTCTTGTCTTCTGATGTAATTTTGGAAAGGATGAAATTTCAGAAAATTAATTACTTATCATTTTAAATTAAAATAAGAAGGTGATATTGAACTTATGCAATTTTTGAGAAAATTTGGGAGAACTTGAAGCTTCAAAGAGGTAAAACTTACAATCAAAATTCTTCCAGGTATGTGTTTACGGGTTCATCATCATCTATTGTTATTTTAATTTCAAAGTTTGTTACTTATTTATATTTTGTTTCATTTTCAGATCTTCATTTACTTGATTATGAAAACTCAAAATAAACAAGCAACCAATGTAATATTCCAAATTTGGAACAGCTAGCAAGGATGATTGGAAAATGCATTTTCTAGGAATGACTGCTACAGGATTTGAAACCAAGACCTAGATCCCTTAGATTGATGTATCTAAGACTGAAATCCAAGAGGTGGCTCAAAATAAATCCCTCTAGCTGGGTTAAACAGATCTCCCACACCTAGTTACCTTCAAAAAGTGCCCAATGAAGGGGCTGCAACAGTTCTTGAACAAGAAGTGGAATAACGTCGTTATTTTTAAGAGTTGTGAGACATGAAGATACAAATAGCCTTCCCTTTGATATTATAGTAGCAAAAGAGTACAATGCTTTGAGGAATCAATCACTCAAGCTAGGCAATGAGAGCCTCAACAAAACATGTACAAGAAATTGGAGAACACTGCTACATAGAATTTACACAAGGCTCTATCAGTGCAGTTTATAAGAGACACTATAAGAAAATAATAGATAATACAATGATATAACAATATCAGCTCAATAAATATGGGGGAGAAAGCTCTCAACCCTTGATAATAAAAATACAACAATCCTCAAGAGGATTGGCTGAAATATATGTACAAATGACAGATCTGCAGAAATGTCGGAGTTGCTGGGCAACAGCTGCAACTCAGAAAATAGAAATGGATGGAGATAGCTAATGATGTTTCATATGATGAATATATCTCATCCAATGGATCTCTGAGGTAAAATTCTGATCCAATCCCTAAATATCTCACCCTCCAAAATAGTGGAGCAAGTCTCCACTACAAATGTGCTCAGAAATAACGCAGCCAAGGAGTTGGACTGCACTGTAGGAGATAGGAGATGCTTGGCCTGGTGCAAAATATGTGCAATCAGCTCTGAAACCTTCCCCACTAACCTTCTTAAGGAATAGGAGCTCCCTCCTCTAAAATATGAGCCAAGGAATGGTGTTGTGGAACCCTCCACTGCAACATCCAGCAACACTACGTTATACTTCAGCAGAAATAACGCGATGACTGAAGGAAGTGGCTTTGGCCTTGAGCCAAGATGTGGAGAAATGAAGTGCAATCCTTCAGGAGGCCTCTCAAGAAGGAGAGGAAATCCTAAACAAGAATCCCTCGTGCTAAACAGCACTGCAACTCAGCTAAACAGCCGGAGACTGCAAATAGTCTACAAGACCAATAATCCAATACTCAAAAGATATCTCACTATGGCTGCCTCTTCCTCCTTTTATGCAAGTGAATGTCTCTTTGCCCTGGACCCCACACATTAGGGTTTCTTCCACAAGGAATCTTTCTTCCTCTCAAACTGTGTTGTCTTCCCAAGCAAGCCACACCCTCTTAGGCAGCACTGTTGACTTGGTCAAACTTGACCTTGTCCTCATGCAATTGCCCCTTTTCACACTGGAATGTACAAAATAAAGCTACTCCATAGATCCCTTTCACACTATGATGGATTTTATTCCTACTCATGGGTCTCCTCACCCATTTTATTCACCTCCTAGATGATATGAGCAAAATTAATGTTCCAATTAACTTCATGAAAATTTTGGAACATTACAGTCCTCCCCTCTCAAAGATTGTTTGTCCTCAAGAAAGTGCAAGGATAGACTGAGTTATTTTCTCCTCCTCTCCATGTATCATCCATGTATGATGATCTCCTCCAAGTGAAGTGATGTTATCTCATCAAATAAGCCTCCACATTGCTCCTCCTCAGCATGCACTATTAAGCCATCATCATGTAAAGGTGAAATACTCAAGAGGATAGAAAAGTGATGTCTAGAGGTCCCCTTGAGGAATGGGATCTGAAATCTAATGGGAATTATTCCTCCCATATGGATCCTCCATCCCCAAGCTATTAGCCATGCAAAATGAGTCACCTCCCAACTAGGAAACTCCTGAAGACTATCATCCACCTTTGGCTCTGGCAAAGTAGGTGGGATAAAAATTTGCACATGGTAGACAAAATAGTCTACCCCACGCTATCCTCCTCTCCACTTAAGATAAGTGTAGAGTGTCTATTGATATTGGGCTGCAATAAGGTTTCCCTCAAGTTGCAAGATGAGAACTAGATCTCCAAATATCTCTCCTCCAACGCTGCAAATCATACTAGCCCAAATGTCCCCATATATGATGAGTTGGAAGTCATCATCATATGGCATTACATCCAGCATATGGCTCACTACATAAGAAAACAAATATGTTGCTCTAGTGGCCATACCATCTCCCATGCTCCCCTTAGAACATGTAGTGCAAAAAGTGTGGGGAATTCTTCCGTTGAAGGACACATCCATCCTATGTGTCTCTCTCCCAATCATGCTCCTCATAAAGACAAAAACAATAGAACCATAGGGAGAAAAAATGAGAATCATGCTTGCTTCCATGTGTAACAAGTGAGAAGGAAAATGGTTCCTCAAGTGCAACCAACGCAGCTTGACCCTCAACTGCAATAGAGACTGATAAAATGTGTGGACTCTCAACCACTTGCTTGCTGCTCCAATATCATCATAATTATAGAGGAAGTGAATGATACATGGTGTAAAATGAGCATGTCCTCCATAATATATCTCTTCCCCAAGTCCTCCTAGGGAATGGCCATCAATCATGCTTATGGCCTCAAAGAGACCATGAAGCCTAAAAGAAAGAATGCTCTTTCTTGGAGCAACATCCTGCACATATATGGTTAAGGGATATATACATACATCATATAAATAATCATGCAAACAATCAACACCCTTTCCACATGTTCTGCTCATACAAAGGGAGTGGCTCATAAATGAGTCTCCTCTCATCCTCAAAGAGAAAAGAGGTGGTTGTGCTAACTCTTCCAAAGAGTTATGTCTCTCCTCCATCACCACATGATCCATGCATCTCCTCATATGTTGATAAATCTCCTCCTCAAAGCCTACCCAAAAATACCCCTCCATGATGGTGTGGTATGCTCTCATAGAATGTCTGTGGCTGAAAAGGAAATCCACATGTGTTGCTTGTAGCAACTTCTCCTTAAGCTTTGAAGCTCTAGATAAAAATATTCTACCATGATAGTAGATGACCCCATCTCTGACTGAATACTCCTCCTCATGCAACTGGCCATCCAATATCCTACAAGCATGAATATCCTTGGAATACTCCACCAATATTTGGGAGCTCCAATATGGATCTATCCTCCATAGTGACAGCGCTAATGAACTATCATGAAGAACATCTTTCATATGGCTGCCCTCTCCTTTGACATCTTCCATGTCAAATATGCAAGTTGGAAGGCTGCTATCCTTCCCCTACTTCTTCTGCCACAGTGTAGAATCTGAAATGTGAGTGGGTAAAAGTGATGTTGAGAGAATGCCTCTCTCCTCCTTGAGTCTACCCAAGACTTTTAGTGTTGTACCCAGCTCTCGCAAGGTCTCCACCCTTCTGAAATCAATGAGTGGTGCCTCAATATGTGAAGCATACATCCTCCTCTGCTGATCCAGTGGTATCCCCGGTGAAATTTCTCCATGAAATGAGACATCATCATCAAGAGATGACTGCATAGATGAATGGACAAATCTACCCATGCTCTCACTGCACAATCCAGTCTCCCTCCTAGGTGTAACAACCTCCAGAAATGGATATGGGTGTGTACTCCTCATATCATGATGTTGGTTATTCTCTCTACCTCCTCCTTATGTCTCCATGGTTCCACACTTCCTCAAAAATGGGACATGAGTTGTGCCTTGATCTCCACACATGAGATCCTGGGGACTTCCTTGCAAAGATGCAAGCATCCCTCTACTTGGAGCAAGAGCTCATCCTTCCTCTACATGAGGCACTAGACAATATCTATATGTGATAGTGATGTTACCCTTAATCTCTACAACATGAATGGGAAACCTCCCAATGATTGGATCCCTCTTTGAAAAAGAGATCTCCATGCTTCCTTGCTCAAAGGTGTGAGATGAAAGTCTTTCTTCTGGCAAAGTATGGTGCAAGTTTTCAGCTTCATCCATTTTTCTCTAAAGTGGTTTTGAGTTTTTATGCAAGGTTTCTATTTGAGTTTTCTTATTTGGCTCCACCACATGTGTGTTATGAATCCTCTTATCACATCTCTTCACTAATGCCTTAGTGAAACTTGCATAAGATGAAGTGTTTGCATCTTCTAAGGAAAAAGATTCAAAATTCCACCAAGCATAGGCCTTACCTCTCAAATGCAACGATGTAACCTTGATGGTTTCTTCTTTAGAACTGGAAATTCTCCTTTCTTCTCCTTCCCTTTCCCTCATGGTAATCTTGGGCATGTGACTGCGTTGTGTATCATGGTGTGTAGCTGCTTGCTCACACTCCTCCTTTGACACTCTAAATTTTGCCTTGGGTTCAAAATCTTTTGGAGATTCTCCATACATCTCCCTCCTTATCTTTTGGAGATCTTCATGAATTTTTTGTACAGATTTAGGAAGAATATTTGTAAGCCTATCCCCTTTGTCTCCTCCAGCAAATGGAGTCTTTTTCCTGCTTATCTTTCTATCTCCTTCTTGATGAGAATAGGAAGTGCAGGGTCCTTCCTCTTCTATTTGCTTATCCTCCTTGGGGAGGTTCTTCATGGATCTGAAATATGATGAGATAAAACCCATCCTCTTCAATCTTCTAATCTTCTTGGGCTGAGACTCATAGGCTAAGCCAAGAAAGATGCTCTGATACCACTGTAATATTCCAAATTTGGAACAGCTAGCAAGGCATGACTGGAAAACACATTTTCCAGGATTGACTACTACAGGATTTGAAACCAAGACCTGGATCCCTTATATTGATGTATCTAAGACTGAAATCCAAGAGGTGGCTCAAAATAAATCCCTCTAGGTGGGTTAAACAGATCTCCCACACCTAGTTACCTTCAAAAAGTGCCCAATGAAGGGGCTGCAACAGTTCTTGAACAAGAAGTGGAATAACAGCGTTATTATTAAGAGCTGTGAGACATGAAGATACAAATAGCCTTCCCTTTTATATTATAGCAGCAAAAGAGTACAATTCTTTGAGGAATCAATCACTCAAGCTAGGCAATGAGAGCCTCAACATAACATGTACAAGAAATTGGAGAACACTGCTACATAGAATTTACACAAGGCTATATCAGTGCAGTTTATAGGAGACACTACAACAAAATAATAGATAATACAATGATATAACAATATCAGCTCAAGAAATATGGGGGAGAAAGCTCTCAACCCCTGATAATAAAAATATAACAATCCTCAAGAGGATTGGCTGAAATATATGTACAAATGGTATATCTGTAGAAATGTCGGAGTTGCTGGGCAGCAGCTGCAACTCATAAAATAGAAATGGATGGAGATAGTTGATGAGGATGCATATGAGGAATAGATCTCATCCAATGGATCTCTCAGGTGAAAGGCTGATCCAATCCCTGAATATCTCACCCTCCAAAATAGTGGAGCAAGTCCCCACTGCAAATGTGCTCAGAAATAACGCAGTCAAGGAGCTGGACTACACTGTAAGAGATAGGAGATGCTTGGCCTGGTGCCAAAGATGTGAAATTAGCTCTGAAACCTTCCTCACTAACCTTCCTAAGAATAGGATATCCCTCCTCTGAAAGATGAGCTAAGGAATGGTGTTGTGGAACCCTCCACTGCAACACCTAGCAATGCTACGTTATACTTCAATAGAAATAACACAGTGACTAAAGGAAGTGGCTTTGGCCTTGAGCCAAGATGTGGAGAAATGAAGTGAAATCCTTCAAGAGGCCTCTCAAGAAGGAGAGGAAATCCTAAACAAGAATACCTCATGCTAAACAGCACTGCAACTCAGCTAAACAGTCGGAGACTGAAAATATTCTACAAGACCAATAATCCGATACTCAAAAGATATCTCACTATGGCTGCCTCTTCCTCATTTTATGCAAGTGAATGTCTCTTTGCCCTGGACCCCACACATTATGGTTTCTTCCACAAGGAATATTTCTCCCTCTCAAACTGTGTTGTCTTCCCAAGCAAGCCACACCCTCTTAGGCAGTGTTGTTGACTTGGTAAAACTTCACCTTGTCCTCATGCAATTGCTCCTTTTCACACTGGAAGGTGCAAAATAAAGCTACTCCATTCCCTTTCACACTATGAGGGATTTTATTGCTCCTAATGGGTCTCCTCACCCATTTTATTCACCTCCTAGATGATATGAGCAAAATTAATGTTCCAATTAACTTCATGAAAATTTTGGAACATTACAGCCAACTTTTCTTAAATATGCAACATGTTCAGGAAAGTATTTCTGATTTCATTTGAAATTTGAAGGATATCTAAATTTTTCTTATATTTAATGAAATCCTAATAATACTTAATGAACTGTTGGAGGAAACATATCAGATCACTATATTTCACAAACTCTCTTCATAAGGAAGATCTGGTAAAATTACTTTTCAATCGGTTATTTTGACAATTAATTAAAATTATTAAAGGATTATTTATTATAAAGAAAAATTAAATCACTCACTTTCTTTTTGAATTGAATACTTTAAGGAAATCATCAACCCCACATATGGCTCATTATAAATTGCATATCAGAAGCTCTGAAATGAGCATACACTAAATATATTCGATGATCTCTCTGTCTGATATCACATTATCTGTATCGCAACATTTGATCAGAAGCAGCTCTTAATGATTCCTGATAAGAAACCTTCGATGCATATCTTCCAATATTTATTCTCACTCATTTTTCAATAAAATTACTTCGCCAAAATTGTGATGTTTATATAACTTGGACCCGATATGACATTTAAATCCTCTTTATATACAAATATCGCGTCTGTTTATAAATTGCAAATTTGGTAGGGGCATATATTTAAACTTTTCGATGTCCTGGATCCGAGATGAAATTAAAATTCATAGAATAAAATATCAGGTCCATTCTTCATCGTACATCAGCGTATCAACGAAATTACATTTCGCATATTGGAAATTTTAGTGGTTATTGTTAAGACCTCACTTGATAAATTATATTAGCTACGATGAGATAAAAGACAAGGTAAGGATATTCCGATGCGATGCTACACATATCGTATATCGCACGAGATAAGTAATATGTTAAACAATAAAAGTTACAATGAGCGATGTGGAGTTCGCTGCGAATTGAAAAAATCGCAAAATCACAAAATTACGAAAGTGTTAAGTTATGAAATCTGCAGGAAGGTAAGTTATAAAAGATGCGAAGTGCAATCGTGCATAATTGATCACTGTTTGTATGGGTTGCAAAACCAATGTTCCACGCATATATTTTAATATTTATAGTCACGTTGCATTAGTCATTTACCGCATTTTTATTATCTCAAGAATAATATTGGTGTTTCATTTCATTCACAAGCATTAAACTTCCGATATGACTATTCTTCGATATCGCATTCATCCCATCGCACATACTCATATTGCAACTTTTCCATTGCAAAATTTATATCGCATCACTAAACTTAAATGAAGTTTTGTCTTCAAGATCTTTTGTTGCGATAAACTTCGATATTTGTCCTTCCACCATTATCTTTTAATTTTTATGGAAAGATCTCAATCGCATATCGGAAAAATTGGAAGTCACATATTTTAAGTTATGCATGGCAAAGAATCTCGCGATGCGAAAAATTTAGCAAGGTAATGTGCCAATGATTAATCTATATTTTTTATTTTCTTTTATTCTGAATTTATCTCCATAATCATCATATAAAGATTCAAATCCCCTTTATATATCTGTTACATTATTCGGGATTTTGAATCGATTTCAATACTTTTGGACTTATATAAATTCAGAATGGAAGAAGCAAAAGAACATTCATCGTTTCAATTCATAACAAAACATATCTTCACCCTCGTTTTCTGATGGATTCAATATATTTCTGATTCCTTGAACTTGAAACATTGCTTTCCTTTAGTTTACTGCTTGATTTACTTTAGATGTAATAAAATAATGATTTTGGGTCAATAAAACTTCTTCATGCTTTTAATTCTAATTAAATAAAGAAGTTAACTTGCATTGGAGAAAATCATCTTTCTCAAGTAAGATTAAATGCAATTTTTCAATAGTAAGTTTCATGTGCCCACTTTCATTTATTCACATTTTTTCATTTTTGTTGTTATTTTTTGCTGATCTTGAACTCTATTTCTACAGGTTTTCATAAACCTTTCACACCTCTACCAGATCAGTTTTCGAAGTTCATTTTCTTTTACTCTTTGAGATTCTTGAAAGATAAGCAGTAATGAGCCTCATCAAATCAGCTAGACTGGGGAGTTTTTGAACCTCTAGTCTGTTTCTTTAAAGCATTACTTTTATTAGAAAATAGTTAAGATGATTTTATGCAGGTTTTGTCTTGAAGAAGAAAACTTTGTAACATATAGAAACTTCTCATTCAACATATTATCTATAATAACTGTTATTCACCTTCTACATTTTGAGAGACTCATTTTTATACAACTCTACAAGATAAAAATTTTAAAATCTCAACATAGGAATGAACGTACATATACTTATTTTCTTTTATAATACTTTGTTGAGAAATTCATATAAGCGATCTTGTTAGAGTTTAGCTTCTAAAGTTTGTTTTCTTTCAATTTTTTCTTTCTTCATTTTATTTGTTGATTTCTTTTCTTACTTTAGTTTAGGAATTATTTTCCTTTTACTTTCAGTTTTGATTTGATTTTTGGTGATTTTGTCATGATTTATATGAAAAATATTTTTCTTACCTTACAGTTGTTGAAATACATGGGAGATATTTTACTCTATCCATTTAAGTGAATTTCATTTATCATTAAAGGCATATATTTATGGAACCATAAGGCCATCTTACTTTAAATATTTTTCGTGGAGGAACATACATCCTTTCTAAGTGATTGAGTTTACTCTTTCAAGGAAAGAACTAATTTGAGTTTAGTTCAATGAATCCTTCCCACCCCTCCACATAAAAATCCTCTGATTGATAGTTGCAGGGAAAGAATTTGGAGCAAACATTATGAAAGTATTATGTCCATTAAACATAAAATCTCTATTACCATCCCACTTCTTTCACTCAAATACATCATAAATAAAAAGCTTGCAAATGCGCTTATCAAAAGAGTGATAAAAATAGGAAGCATGGGAAATAGAAGTAAACTCATCGGGGCTATGGACGCTCGCTGGCAGCGGGACTAGGCTTGTATGGCATAAAAGACAACTTCGTCGAGGTATTGTTCAGGCTCGCTGGCAGCGAAGCGACGTCAGAGATAAACTTAAAATGGATATATGCTTTATTAAAAACTCTTATCTCTACCTTCTTCTATTTTTCACATGAGGAAAATTTAAAAAACAAATTTCCCCAAATTTGGATTCATCACTTTTACTCGAGTCTGTTTTAAGTATTTATCTTTACAAACTCATATTGCTTAATCTATTTATGTGGGACATATGGAAATTTTTTACTGTTAGATGATTTCGTGATTTTCATTATTTTTAACCTTTCGGTAAATTTAAGTTCATTATCTTTAATCAGAGATAACTGGTTCTTCTCCCGCATGTCGCCATTGTTGTGGTAAAACGCAACCCCTCCATTTTTGACTTATACACTTCAAATAATGGGGACCCTTTCTACAATTTTTTTGGCTAAACACCTTTTAGGATTTTCATTAAGTTAATTATCCTGCATTTTTGCCATTTTTCACATTCCTCGAAATTTTGTTTTGATTGCTTTATTGAATCCTTTTTTTTACAAGCTTTGCAACGATACTTGTTTCACTTCATTTGGTCAACCGATTTGTAAATGGCACTCTTTTGAAGTTTTATCATTTTCTCGCTTGGGCTAAAAAATGTATAAAGTGTACCAATATTTTAATTCTCGTAGTTAAAATAGTCATTCATCGTAAATATTAACTTTTAGTTCATTTTTAATATTTCTTTCATTTTTCACTAACGGTCCTAAAAAGTGACCCAACTAAATTGCATAATGAACTAAAACACATTTCAAGATCTTGGTAATTTACTCCAACTCATTATTTTAAAACAAATTTCCAAACCCAAAATCCCAAAATTGCAAAAACTAAAGTCCAAAATGTAGGATGATTAATCCCACGTAGGTCCCACTTCTCACCACATTCACTCTTCTGAAAAACCCTATTTACAAAAAGGCCGAAATAAAATATGCGATGTGATATTGCGATTGCGATACATCGCAAATCGCATATCGCAAATAGCAAATATTTATTTTTTTGTGTATATTTCAAAACCTCCGAAACTCCGATGCGATTTGAAAAACATGTGAAGGGTTATTTGTTTTAACATAAAGTTTCGTTTCACCTTATGACTCCAGTGACCTCACCCTCCACCTCACGCTTACCTCACCTCACCCTCCACCTCACTCTCCCTCAGCTAACTCTTCTCTCCACCTTATAGCTCCCACTCATTCTCCTCCTCACTTATTAGTACTCCTCACCTCTCCTCCTCCCTCCTCTCTCCCTCTCACGTGGATGTTTATTTTTTAATTATTTAATATATAACTATTATATTTTTATTATAATTGTTATATTTTAATTATAATATTTTATTGTAATTTTAATATAAATAAATTATAATATTAATATAATATATTTATATTTTAAATAAATTTTAAATCATTTATTTTTATTAATTAATTTATGTTTATACTAAATTGAGATTAATAACATAATTGTAATTAATTAGCATTAATTAATTAAATATTATAATCGAATTTAGGATTAGAATTTAATTTCAATTTTTTCATTTTTAGCCCAGGCAACAGAAAATTCCAGATTTCTAGAAATTTTAATATACCAACTTTGGAAGCTCATAAATGGAGTTTTGCTTGGCCAAATGAAGCCCAAGACGGATCATTAGATAGATAAAATGATGGAGAACATTTCTGAAGTTCTTTCATTTCTAGATTTGATCATTTATTGGGTCTAAAATTCAGCAGAAGATCATGCTCCGAATTTTTAACAAAATTAATTTTCTGAGTTTTATTTTCTGCATTTTAATTTGCCCACAACTTCTTCTAAATGCAGATCCATTCGTCAATGATATCCTTGGCCAATTATATCAGCACATAAATCAAAATAAAGCTTATACTTCCTTTTTCAATTATTTATTTAATTAATTTTTTATTGGATTTATTTAATTTCTTTTTGCATTTTTATTTTATTTTTTACATTTTAATTTTGATTTGATTTGTTTTTGCAGGAAAACAGTTGAAGAGATGAGAAGATTTAATGTTCCCAAATTTTAGTCTCAAGCTAAAAGGAACATTATAGTTAGCATTAGATGAATAAAATGGGTAAGGAGGCCCATTAACCTTTTTAGAAGGAAAATAACATTCCTCATATGAAAAGGGGAAGAATAAGCAGCTGGATTGAGCACCTACAAGTGTGAACAGGGTTGGATCATGTTGATTCAGTCATATTTGACCAAGTCCACATTCACTGTCTAGATACATTGTATCTCCATGATGGACTGCACAGTTTTAATGGAGGACAACTTGCATGAGCTAGGTGGCACATATGGATGGGACCCATTGTGGAGAGGAGGATAGCCATTGTATTCATGCTTTGATTATTATTTTCTTTGGTTTGTTGAGACTTTGCTTCCTCTTGATGTTTAGCAGGGTTGCAGTGTTGTTTAGCACAAGAGTGTTCCCAGTCAGGAATCCCTACCTCATCCTCAGGGAAGGAGAGGTTCTTTGAGCTACATTTCCTCATTCTGGAATTTTTTCCAAGCTACCTCATTCAGCTACAGCATATTTTCTGTTTAGAGCTAGGTTGTGTTGCAGGGTGCAGCAATGGAGGATCTCTTAGGGTCTTTTCCGGGCTTGTTTTTCAGTGGAGAGCTTGTCTATTCATTGGAGGATTAGTAAGAAGTACTCCCGGGCATATTTCTACATCTTTGGCATCAGGCCAACCATCTTCTATCCCTCACAGCACATTCACCATCTTGAACTGCGTTATTTTTGGAGGCATTTGCTGGGAGGGTTCATTGAGCTCATCAGGAGGGTCTATTTCTGAGTAGAGGGATCAGCCTTCTAATCAGAGATACCATTGGAGGAGGACATCAGCATTTCAGATCTGTCATAGCCTCATTTTCATATCAGACCCAGTTTGCAGTGACACATTAACCCCAGAGTTATTTGTCACATTGTATGTTTTCCGGCATTTCTAGCAATCCTTTCCGGGTTGGCTAGAAATCTTGTATTGGAGCCCATATCTTCATTGTTGGGCATTTCTTTTGTTTCTATCAGCAATATTTCATGTATATACATCTACAGCTGCAGCTACAGTAATATATACTATGCAGTTGCTGCTCTTCGGCATTCTATATAGTTGTAGCATCTCATGTATCTATTGTTCTGATCATGGGAGACTTGTTCTTATGGCTTGAGTGGCTTTTCCCTCATGATATTTTGTACATTATTGCTGATACATTAATAAAATGATGGTTTTGCATTAATCCCTCTCATGTCATGATCATAATTGTTGTGTTTACAATATTGTGTTCATGTATTGTTGTAGC
Organism: Pinus albicaulis; assembly: GCA_034641835.2. NCBI lineage: Eukaryota > Viridiplantae > Streptophyta > Pinopsida > Pinales > Pinaceae > Pinus > Pinus albicaulis. Next base: position 4,867,320 of record CM076571.1, read on the forward strand.
TCCACATTTGGAATATCTTAAGATATTCCCAATAGTGTAGAAATTTCCTATTTTGAGATATTACAGTGGTATCAGAGCATAATCTTGGCTCATCCTATGCATCCAAGACATTATGCCATTAGGAGGAGAAGCTTCTCATAAAGAGAATTTGTGCAGAAGAAACAAAAGCATTACTCCATTATTTAGAGGAATGAAGGAAGAGAGGGTCTACCTGCTTCTTTTCCAAGCTATGAAGAATATCAAAGAAGATCTCAAGGATATGAAAAGGGAGGAATGTAGAAGATTTATGAGAGGGTTTGAAGCAAGCCCTAGCTATTCACTTGATGGGTGTGGGCATTCATCCACACATGCAGATCCACAGCGCAGTCTATTGCCCACATTTACTACAAGAAGGATGGAGGAAGAAGATGCACCAAGGGAGGAGACCTTGAGTGACTATCTTGAGGAGTATGAATCTCAATCATGGAGATTCATAGAGCACTTAGACTTCCAAGGGTTTTTCAAACTCAAGGAAGCAAGATCCAGCAGCCACAAAAGAAGTAAGAGAGGTAGAATCTTCCTATCTCACTTTGATGGATCAGCAGAGTGCACAGCCAAAGCTTGGGTAGAAGAGCTAGATTCCTATTTTCAGCTACACCAAGTTTCAGAGAAGGAGGCCATCAGAGTAGCAGCGCTGCACGTCAAAGGTATGGCCCATGATTGGTGGTTTAATGATTCTACTTCATTTTTCCATGCAAATGTAAAAACTTATGTTGGGTTCACTAAAGAATTGGTGAGAAGATTTGATAGAAAACATTGTGAACCATCATTTGTTAAAAACAAAAACTCAAACACTTTGCATGAGTTGGAGAGACCTATTAACCCAACTCCACTCCAGATTTTTAAAGGGGATAGAAACATGCATGATATTTTTCCAAGGGAAAAATCCCCACTTCTTGAAGAGCCCTCTTCTAGTTGTGAAGACATGGAGTTCCTTCCTTCAAGAGATGACCAAGATCAAGGGTCTCTCATTGAGGATGACACATTCTCATACATGGAAGAAGAGGAGAAGGATCAGCATCAAGGGATGATGAGCATTCACCCTTATCTATTTCAGGAGGTTTCTGCACATAAGGAGGGGACTGCACTGCGCAGTGAAGAGAGGAACAACTCAGTCCACTCATATATACAGTCCACTTTAGATTTTGATGTCTCACTACATGGAGGCATTCCACCTGGGAGGCCACCAGATTTAGAGTTGATAAGAGACATATTATCTTTGGGTTCACCACTCTTGGATTTTGGAGAGGTGAAGAGTTTGGAGGAATACTTTAGCATGGGGGATGTCAAAGTAGCAGTCAGCAGCATGAGGAGAGCTTCACATACCAAATCACCAGTGTTGTCTCTTGGGAGGATTGATCCATATTGGAGGTCTCAACTCTTGGTAGAGTACTCCAAGGATCTTGGTGCTTGCATGATTCTTGATGACCCAGATGGAGATGATAGATACATGGTGGATGACATGGTCATCTATTCTTATGGAAGAGTCTTCTTGACTAGAGCTTCTAGTCTCAAGGAGAAGCTGCTACATGCAGCACATGAGGACTTCCTTTCCATGCATTATGATGCATATCTTTCTTTGGTAGAGGAGTTCACTTGGGAGGGAATCCAGCATGACATATTTCAGCATATGGAGAGATGCATAGCTCGGATGGTGATAGAGAGGAGGTCACAGCCACTTCCCTACTCTTTGGAGGTGAGGGAAAATTTTTGGTTGAGCCATTTCAGCTCAAGGTCTCAAGTACATGATGAAGAATGTACAATTTCACTTTATGCTTTGTACTTATTTTATTTATATGAGCAGCATGTTGTACCAAGAAGGATTGTCCCTTCTTGCATATTATATGATGATGTACTTAGAGCCACTTGTGGCATTGAGATTGGCTACTTATTTGGTGGTTTGTGGGGGAAGCCATAAGATTCTTGGTGTGCACCATGGGCACCAAATTGTACTTTCATGTTTCTATCTTGTAAAATGATTGTGGCAGCAAACAAGTGGTTGGAAGAACACTTGTTATTGTTTGATTTGATGCAAGAAAAGGATGCACTGTGCTAGTTCCATGTGAGGAACCTTGGTCCACTTTCTGGTTGTCATATGACAATTTGTTTCTATTGGCTTTTGCTTCCATGTATGGCTGATATTTTTATGTTCATGGACAGCTTTGTTTGGAGAGTTGGATATGAGTTGGAGATGCCCATTGGGAGTATGATCCTCCCTATTTTACATGTTGTATGTTTCAACAGAAACAATGGGCACACCATGATGACCACATCACACCTCTTTCCTTCATATAGGAGGAGCCATTGGGAGAACTTGCATTCTTGGAGGAGGCACTTCATGGTTGACTTACTTTGTGGGGCAACTTGGGCCATTTTTTAGGGCCATGGAATTTCAGCCCAATATCAGTAGCCCCCTCATACTTACCATAAATGGAGAGAGAAATTACTTGGATGGGAAAATATAAACTCTCCATTCAGCCCCAACACATGGCATAAACCCGGGGTTGCAGATTTCTTTGATGAGCTACCTAGAATGGCTCATTTCATTTGGATGATAGCATGGGTGTGTGGGTCACTCATTGGGAATGATATTTCCCATGTGTATCATCACTCCTACCTTGAGGAGGCCATGAGACAGCAAGAATTTTTTCCACTTACACCTTCCACCTTTTCATGATGTGAGCCATTTGGTCATGCATCTATGGGAGGAGACATTGGAGGGAAGATTTGTTGCAGACTATCTTGAGTAGTGGTGGGGACTATTGATGAGGAGGACATAAGAGGATAAGAGAAGGAACTTTGCTCTTTCTATGCAGTTGCTTGAGGACAAGCAACATTTTGGAGGGGAGGACTGTAATGTTCCAAAATTTTAGCCTCAAACTAAAAGGAACATTATAGTTAGCATTAGATAAATAAAATGGGTAGGGAGGCCCATTAATATTTTTAGAAGGAAAATAGCATTCCTCATGTGAAAAGGGGAAGAATGAGCAGCTGGATTGAGCACCTATAGGTGTGAACAGGATTGGATCATGTTGATTCAGTCATATTTGACCAAGTCCACATGCACTGTCTAGATACATTGTATCTCCATGATGGACTGCGAAGTTTTAATGGAGGACAACTTGCATGAGCTAGGTGGCATATATGGATGGGACCCATTATGGAGAGGAGCACTTGCTATATATGGAGAGGAGGACAGCCATTGTATTCATGCTTTGATTATTATTTTCTTCACTCTGTTGAGACTTTGCTTCCTCTTGTTGTTTAGCAGGGTTGTAGTGTCGTTTAGCACAAGGGTGTTCCCGATCAAGAATCCCTACCTCATCCTCAGGGAAGGAGAGGTTCTTTGAGCTACATTTCCTCATTCTGGAATTTTGGCCAAGCTACCTCCTTCAGCTACAACATAGTTTTTGTTTAAAGCTGGGTTGTGTTGCAAGGTGCAACAAAGGAGGATCTCTTAGAGTCTTTTCCGGGCTTGTTTTTCAGTGGAGAGCTTGTCTATTCATTAGAGGATCAGTAAGAAGGACTCCCGAGAATATTTCTAAATATTTGGCATCAGGCCAACCATCTTCTATCCCTCACAGCGTAGTCACCTTCTTGAACTGCATTATTTTTGGAGGCATTTGCTGAGAGGGTTCATTGAGCTCATCAGGAGGGTCTATTTCTGAGTAGAGGGATCAGCCTTCTAATCAGAGATACCATTGGAGGAGGATATCAGCATTTCAGATCTGTCATAGCCTCATTTTCATATCAAATTTAGTTTGCAGTGGCACATTAACCCCGGGGTTATTTGTCACATTGTATGTTTTTCGGCATTTCTAGCAATCCTTTTCGGGTTGGCTAGAAATCTTTTATTGGAGCCCATATCTTCATTGTTGGGAATTTCTTTTGTTTCTATCAACCATATTTCATGTATATACATCTACAGCACTAGCTGCACTAATATAGATTGTGCATTCACTGCTCTCTGGCATTCTATATAGTTGCAGTGTCTCATGTATCTATTATTATGATCATGGGAGACTTGTTCTTATGGCTTGAATGGCTTGTCCCTCATGATATTTTGTACATTGTTGCTGATCCATTAATAAAATTATGGTTGTACATTGATCCCTCTCATTTCATGATCATAATTGCTGTGTTTACAGTATTGTGTTCATGTATTGTTGTAGCTCCACATTTGGAATATCTTCAGATATTCCCAATAGTGTAGAAATTCCCTATTTTGGGATATTACAGAAGAATAAGCTCTCAATCAATGAGAAGGCTCCAACAATTGAAGAATATGATTTTTAAACCAATGGCAATTGATGGAGCAAAACCACTCTTCAACAAACTTTCCTATGAAAAAATATTTTGTAAATATTATAAATAGCAGATTACAAAATGTAATAAGGGTTTCTCTCCTCTGCAATTCTGGAATTCTTGATGGCAATATTGTAATATGAATTTAGGGTTGTAGGGTGAGAGGAGAGGGATCTCAGATCTGGAGATTATTGAGGTTTTTCTTTTACATTCTGAGTTATGTATAATGAACAGAATCTTGCACTACTGTAGCTCTGATTTTGAAAACAGAAGTTTAGGCATTGTAAAAGACTATTAGAGACCAGAGCTGGATAAATGGACTTAACAAATTGGTATTTATAATACTATTATTTTAAATGCTAGTTTCATTTTATGATAACATGAATGTGTTAATTTACTCGCATGCTTGTGCACTTCTGTCGGTATGAGTAATTTTCCTTAATTTACGTTATTATTTGTCTCTACTCTTATGGGTTGAATTCTGATTTCTGAGTAACTATTTACTCAAAAATATGTCTTATAAAACTGATTTATTTAATAGTGATATGTTGTGAAATAATTGTTTAATTATTCAAGTTGTTGATTAAATAATCAATATCATTTTGAGAACTACTTCCTGAGTGTTTTTGATTAATTATTTCAGTTAAGAGGTCTCTAGATAGAATGTGTTTGGTATTCACAATATCAGTTGATTGAACTACTTCGTTAGCTTGATACTTATTTAAAACAAACATATTTAAATCTCAATTATTTAAAACATCTTCCTCTCAGTTGGGATAGATCTATATCTGCCTAATTGAGATAGGATTAAAATAGTTTCTTTTTCTTGCATCTTAGAATAATATTGCATTTAGATTAAATTCTACATCCTTAAAAAGTCCACTTTCCGAAGAGGCGGAACTTTAATTGTGGCTTGGCTAAGCCCAAATTAGCTTAAGGATCATTTTCTTGTCCGATCGGCAAGAGAAATGATCTGATGTATCTTTCCCATTGATATATAAAATTCATATTTTAAGCCAATGGAGATTGAGAGAAGGTAACTAGACCTAGTTAAACCAGTCGGAGCCACCATTCCAAACAGAAAAGGAACTGCTTTAAGGTTTGGACTGGGTGGTCATCCACCATGTTGTTGTAGAAAATTTTGAGGCCTCAACAATACCTTAGATAAAAGTAAAAACATGACTTTTACATTAATATTGAACATCTACATAAGTAAAATTACATTTCGCAAAGTTAAAATTCAAACTGGAGAATATTTGCTGAAGATTGTAAAAATTTGCAATTTTCTGGCAAACGCGCAGCGTCCAAGCAGGAAACATAGCTTGTTTTGCAAGCTATTTTTGTGTGCCTTCCCGATGTCAAAATTAGCTCCATGATAGCTCATTGGAAATCCCTCTATGTCTAGTTTCCAAATATACCTCCAGTTTCTAAAATGGTGCTCATTTTCCCCGTCAAAAATTCAATCTCTCGAGACTATTAAACACGCAGAGACCAGGTCAAAAAGGAGGCAGAAACATGAAAATTTGGTAGTGTTTTTCATTTTTGAGGGACCAGTTCTCCTCCAAATATTCTAAAACTTGATAGGGTTGATATCTTCGTCATTATAAACATGATGGTGGTAGCCATTTGGAATTTTAAGGCCCCAAAAAAGAGGGCAGCATCCAGGTCATTGCGCCTTTGCAAACGTGCAGCGTCCTTTCCAAACGCGCAGCATCCCTGCAGCACCATTTTTCAAACCAAATTTGGAGCCCTTCCCAGTGTCCAAATTGGGCCCAGGATAGCTTGTTGGAAATATTATCCAGTCTACGTTTGAAATACACCTTTTTTTTTCTTATTGAAGTTGATTTTCCTTATCAAAAGTTGATTTTCCCAAGACTGTTCAAAAAGTGCTTAATGAGGGTGTAGAAATGCAGAGTGCTAGTGCAGGAAACTTTTGGAGGCCTTCCTAAACCCAAAATTGAGCTCATTATAGCTCATAGGAAATATCTCTCTATCTAGTTATCATTTGACTCATTACAAAAGTCATTTGGACAATCCAGCTATGATAAAACTTGATTTTCCCAAGGTCACTCCAGAAGTGCAGCAACTCTCCCGTGGCACCTGTATTTTTGACATTGCTATAAAACCATGATAAATGTGTAAAAAATGAATTATTTTTTCCTTCCTTGACCTATGATGGACAAAAACCTCTCTCATGTTTTTTAAATTCATCTTTGTTTGGTCAAAAACATAGTTTGAAAAAACCGACCCTATGAGTGGCAAATGACTAGACTCTTGGAAAGACTTCTCAAAAAATGATGGATACATGATGTTTATGAGATGAAATGACCTCATACTTACTGATATGACCTACCTTATGGCTCCTCTTCTCAAATTTCTCATTCCCATAGCAAACCTTAGCTCAGTGGGAGAGGAAATTAGGGTTTGTGAATCATTATGAGTCTAGTAGCTCTTTTGTGGTTGTTGGTTCATATCTGATGATTTTTCCTCCTTTCTTACATGATTTACTCTTTTTTGTTTGTTTCCTCACTGAAAAGTATGTCCTCTTATTCATACATTGTGGGCTTGAAGGCTTTAGAAACCCTAGGGTAAATGGAATGAGATGAAGGGAGTGAGAGATGAGATGACTAGCTTAGGCAAATGGAGGGAGTGAATGTAAATGAAAACTTAGGCCTATGAATACCCTAGGATTTAACAATATTTATGACTGATATGTGTTTAGGGACATGAATATGGATATGATGCATGAAAATGGGAAGGAAATACAAACTAGGGTTTCATAGCAATAATCACTTCAAATCTTCTTATGAAACACCAAATATATTAGAGGAGAGGTGTCTTTAGGGTCTACTTACTGATTTAAAGTCTTTTAAAGAAATTGGTGAGGAAATGAAGCTTGTTGGAGGTGGTGAAATGCTTTGAAACCCTCCTTGAGCAAACGTGTGGCGTTCTGGAGGAACACGCAGCGCCCGGGAAAACGCGCAACGACCACGGGTAAATGCACAGTGATTGTGTTGTTTGTTCTGTAGTTGTGAGGAAAACATGCAGCGCAGCTCCGGGTAAACGCGCAACGCCTAGGCAAATGCGCAGTGCCTGAGTGCGAATGCACAACGACCTTGAATATTTCTCAAAATACTCAAAAAACTTGAAATTTTCTCCTCTACTGGAAACTTCTGATGGATGAATGGATGTAATGACTTGCTTTGAGGTGTTTTGAAAGGCTTTATAGCATAGTGGATTTGAAATTTTAATTTGAATCACCCACTTTTCTAATGTTCACTTTTCCCTTTGGACTTTGGCATTGATGCTCTTTATCTTTCTGACTTTTTGGCATTATAGGTTGATCAAGTCATGGATTTTGGCTTTCTTTTCTCCACTTAGGTTGGAAATGATTGCATTTGACAACTTGGGATTGAATTTATTACATATTAGAACATAAAATTACATTTGGAAAAATATAAATAAATTACATATTGAATTTTATGTCAAAATGACATTTTGATATAAAAGTCATTAAACTCAAAAATTACAACTCTGAATATATGATAATTACATCATGATAATCTTATTTAGTCCCTCTCATATATGTGTTGACCTCATCTGAAATAAAGGAGTGACCATGAGAAATATAAAAACCTAATGACCTAATGGGACTGCTTTAGCCCTAACTTTCATGAATAAGATTTTAACAAGACTTCTTGGTGAAAAGAGCATTTCCATAGGTGTTTTTATGCTCATGGAGACATGAGAATGAGTCAGCCAATATGATATTCTGAGGGAGAATGAATTTTATTGACAAGGAAAACCACCAGTGGAACCATTTTATATCATGACCTAATGGAATGATTGAAATTTTATTTAGAGTGGAACACCTAAGATGCACATGCAAAAGTGTTTTGATCCCTTGTGGAAGTGTGCAAATACTGACACTAACAGACATCATCCCTAGAACCAATGAATAGGGTCTATCATCCCCTATCATTTCAGTTGCTACATGCCCTAAGACAAAGAACAAAGACAAATCATCCATGACTTCCATTGCAAGGTTTCCAAGATTTGAAGTATATGTTATATCACCTATGAGCTCACCAACGCAGTCTCTCAAGGGGCTAAGTGCATTGCATATGCAGTTACCTCCATTCAAGGGTGCTCTGAAAATCACTTCCCGACACACAAGGGTGCATTGGTCAATTGGGAGTGAAATTCTCATTGTTCTGAAATCTCCACATGGCCAGTGCCTTCTAGAAGAGTGCATTTGTGTCAAGCTTCAAATCCATGTGTCCATTTTACATCTCTGAGCTTGGGAACATGTCTTGTCTATTATTAGAAATTCATTGATTGTAAAACTACCTTCAGCTCATCTATAAATTGAGCACAAATCCTAGTGCCTAAGAAGGAAGAAATTGAGTAGAGAAATGCTGGTGAAATTTTAATTGAGGATTTGATTTGAGTGATATGCTACTGGAGAAATTTTCATTGTGATGAGGCTGGGATGATGCTGGAGATGGTGACATCAAATCAATCGCTGGTTGTAACCTCCCCTTCTATCCATTAATAAAGATTTCTTCTTACTTTCCCACATATGTATCTGTATAAGCTTCTATCTTTCATATTATGAATTCTTATATGATGTATATGGTTCATGTTTCATTTATTTAACGAAATAACTTGAATAGGCATCTATATGATGCAATCTATTTGTTGTTTAGTGTTTATTCTTGCAGGAAATATTTTGACAATCTAGCTTGGATTTGAAGCTACAGCAAGAGTGATAGAAGGAGAATAGGAAGCGCTTGGACCCCAATTAGGTTTCTTGATCTATTATGTGTGTCTATTTACTGTTAGTAAAAGTATCTGAAAAGTATTTAACATGTTGTTCTAAATTCATAGCACCACATTTAGGGAAGAATGTTTTATCCGTAATTCATAATTCTGCATAACACCTCCAAAATACAAGAAACACTTCTGCAAGTTTAGTTATATCATGAATAGTTGCATGGTTACACAAAGGCTTCACTCAGGGAGCAATACCATACCACGTGGGTTCATATTGGGGGATATATATTGGGGAAAAAATGCAATAATATATTGGGGAATATATAGGGGGTAAAGGGGTTTTATATTGGCGGGTATAAAAAATGGATCTCAAAGTTAATGAAAAATTATAAAGGGGTATAAAAAATGCTAAGGAAAAAATGGATACCTACAATATTTAGTGGAAGTAGGGGTTTTTTGAATTAGGAAGGTGTATTGGGTTCATATTGGTAGGGGGTTAAATAATGTGATTTTTAGGGGTATTTTCCAATATGTAGTCAAATTAAGGGTATTGTTTAATATGCCACGAACGCACGCGATAGGTCAGAGGTTCATTGAGTGAATTCCCTATGCATGGTTATAAGCATGGTAGCATGGTAGATATATCATAGGATAAGTAGAGTGTGTTTAGCCATTTGGCCCATTAAGTGTGGTTAGAATTATTTTCCTTTCCTGTCATTTATTTTCAGCAATTTAATTTAGTTTCCTTTCTTTCATTTCCTTCCTGCAATTTAGTTTAGTTTCATTGAAGTGTGATAGACCTCACCGATAAACCCTATAAGTAGAACCCTTTCGTAGAGTGGAAGAGGATGACATGAGTAGAATGCATCTGTTGTGTATATAGCACTGCCACTTCCAAGTTTGTACAAACCCCGAATTGATAAAGTAAAGTAGTGTAATGTCCCTTTTTGGGGATTCTCAAGATTATATGTCAGAGATAGACTACAGAGTAATTTAATGGTTATTTCAACTCTGAAAAGAGGGTGATAACCAGAGGCTACCTGGCCAACTACAGACTCTGCCTATAGAACTTGGAATAATCCCAATTCAGGAATCTCAACAAGGCCTTAAATGAAAACGTTGTATAAGAAAATATGAGCAATGAAAATGCAGATCAAGGTTGAGATCCCTTCATTCAAGCTATACGTGACATGTATATGAAATTTCATCAAAAAAAAATAAGTTTAAGCATGTTAAACAGATCTCCCGGGAACAAGACTAGCTAGAAATCAGCCAAAGAGAGAGACTGCTGCAAAATGAAAACCCCAGCTACTAGAATTGCGCAGATCTGACTGAAGCTCAGAGGAGGTCAGCCAAAGGTCTGATATTTCAGTAATATAATAGTAAATCAGAATTACATATGATCTTATTGCCTTTACAACTAATTACAGAAGAACTAGGGTAATATCCCTTCAGAAATAAGAGTTGCAACTAGAAATAAACTACAGAAATACATAGACAACATTATTTTCCAGGTGGTTCAGATGTTGTACATCAAATTTCATATCTATGACAGATATATGGATGAATCATTAGATCTAATACAGATCTAGAAGCTACAATACTTTAAGAACAAGATCCAATTGGAATTACATCAAAATACTGCATATTAAGCTGTAGATCTAAATTACAATATATTGTGCTGCAGAAAACCCAGAAATTTCTAAAGATAACTTTTATTACTGAAATAGATTAGATCTATAGAGACATGGATCAGCAACCCAATCCATGGATCACCAAGGGAAGGCAAGCCTAACACCAAGAGATCTCCTCCAAACTGATAGCAAACTGAAATGACAAAGTCATCTCACAAAATAACGCAGTATGAAGCAGAAACTGCACAGAGGGTGAAGGAGACTGAGTACATGGAATGAAAAGTACAGATATGATATAAAATATGGATCAGCTAACTCCTTGGATGCTGAAGAACACTCTCCAATAGAGAAAGCCTCTCAAAAACAACTAGATCTAAGCAGATCTACAATGCCACTTGCTACAAAAGATAGCAGTTGCAAAACCTTCAATGGGCCAGCGCTGCTCATGAAAGATAGAGCTTGGTCTCAAACCAAATAGTGGCCAACTTCAGCAAAGAAATCCTCCAATGATCCTCAAGGGAAGATATGAAATCCCTAAACAGGAATTCCAATCACAATCCTCCACTAAACAATAGAGAATGGTATTTGTCTAAGCAGACAAATACTTCAGAAATATAATTCATCAACAACCTCTTCATGTGTCTTATCCTCCTTTTTATAACATGAGATAGCCTTTGCAAAACCATAAACCACTTGGATTATTTGGTCCTTTTTCACATTAGAAGCTCCCTTCTAGAATTGCGCAGTCCCTCTTGGTGATGCATTGAACCTAGACAGTGCAGTTGATTTGGTCAAGGTGGACCCAATCTTTGGCTCAATCCTCTTTCACACCTACAAGTGATCATTTACATGGCCCATATTTGTCTTTTTTCACATGGGAATTGATTTATTAGGAGTTTTACATGTCCTCCTTTATTCATTTATTCATAAATCATAAAATAAATCAAAATTTAATGTCTCCTCTTAGCTAAGGCTAAGTAGGGGCATTACATTCCTCCCCCTCAAAATGTTACTTGTCCTAAAGCAACTGGTAGGGTAAGAGATGTGTCTCTTCTCCTCCTCCATTGATGACACCATCAAGAATAAAGCTCTCATCATGAAGAAAGTGTTCACCAAGGCAATACATCAAAAACTGCTCCTCCAATGCTAACATGATAGGTTCATAGTCTGCCCCTTTAGGAGTGTAAAACTCAACAGAAATATGCATCGGTGAACCAATGTCACATCTGAAGCATGTATCATGAAGTATTGGATATAGCTCCATCCCATGTGGTACATGTACACTACTGACTCTTGTCCCATACATACCCATAAACAAAACCAATATGTCATCTATGTATGGTAGCAAAATCACATAAAGGCAAACTGAAAGTTGCACATGAGGAGGTGGGTCACAATCCCACATAAGGTACCAACGCAGTACACTCCTTGTTCTGAGTAGATCTGAATGTGATAGGTGGTACTCCCACCACATATTTTCTACATAAGCCACTTTGACATGGATGAAGGTGAAACTCTCATTGGGTGCCTTTGGAAAGCACCCATCATGAAAAACAATCTCCCTTTGCACCTCAAGGGAGTGGCCAACTTTGGAGTTTTCATTGGCCCCATCTTTGCCATGAGATCTGCATGTATTATTTCTCCTTGTAGGAGTCATGGCCTGCATACATATGGTAAGAGAGTGTGCCAAATCAGAAAAATAAACTTGCTCTACAAGATCATATTTCTTACCATACAAACCTCCCATACTCATAGAGTTAGGCATGGGCTTTTCCCCTCTTTTGAGAGAAGAAAGAGATGACTGAAATATACCCTACATAGGATCCTTTGGCTGCCCCATCTCCCCATAGCTATTGCACTCTTATAAGTTTTGATTTAGTTCCTCCCAATCATAATGTTGATGTAGCTCCTCCTCCATACCCTCCCATTCAAAACTCTTCAAGACTAGGGAGTAGATTTTTGCTAATTGCATGTAACTGGAAAGGAACTCCTTGTGTGCCCTTTGTAGTATTTCTTCCTTAATTTTTGAGGCTTGAGACAAGAATACTTTTCCAAGATGATAGATGACCCCTTCATGGACCATATAGCCTCCTCCTTGCTTGATGCCATCTAAAATCATCCCAGTGTGCAGATCTTTGGAGTACTCTACAAGGAGTTGAGACTTCCAATATGGATCTACACTCCTCAACAAGGACAGCGTTGTAGATGTATCTATGGTGGTGCTTGCCTTGTTGCTGCTTGCTTCTTTGACATTATGCATGCCAAAATTTTGTGTGGGAAGGCTGAACCTCCCCTTTTCTTCCTCCCATAGCGCAGTGATTCTTTCTTCCATTATTTCAACACTTGGTGAGGCTCTCTCCACAAAATCTAATGGCATCCCAAGAGGCTTGCCATAATGTAGGAATGTCCCTTGTAGCAATCTCATGAACATGAGAGAAGGAACCATGAGATCCTTTCCCTCACTACGCAACTCCATCTTTGTTGTGTGGGTAGAGACATCAAGTGAAGGGTAGGTGTGCATTCCTTGAATAACTTGTTGCTTCCCACTCTTCAAATCCACCCACTCCATCTGCAAGGCCTTCCAATCAGTGGTGAAATTTCCTAAATTAACCAACCACTGGACACCCAAGATGAGGTTGGCGTCTGGTATATCTACCACAAAGAAGTGTTCCCTCAAAGTGTAGGTCCCCATAGTCACATAAAGTGAGGGAACATACTGCATGCACTGCATAGTTCTGTCCCTCGGAACCAAAACAGAGAACCCGTCAAAAGAATTAGTAGGGATCCCTCTCCTCTACACAAAGTGAGCATCAATAAAATTGTGGGTTCCCCACTGTCAATGGGAATAGATACTCTTTGGTCCATAACTGAACCCTGTACTCTAAGAGTCAAATATTTGGGCACTCCCCTCAAAGAAGAAAGAGTCCCACTAGTTGGAGAAAATGCTCCTTATTCTTCCCTGCATGATGATGGATCCTCCTCATCATCATCACCAGCTCTGTGACCTCTCCTAGGTCCATCATTTCCTTCCTCCTCCTCATAATCAGAGAAGACTTCAATATAATGTGCTCTCCCAGCAGCACACCTATGTCTCGGCACCCATGATTCTTGACAAGTGAAACATAATTTGTTCTTTCTCAACTCCCTCCAGAGATCATTGTCAAGAAGCTTTTTCTATGAGCTCTCCTTGGGTGGAGCATCTTTCCCTTCCTTCCCTTTAGAAGAGTGAGTGGCTTTGCTAGGAAGGGTTGCCTTTGCTCTTGGCAAGGCATCTTGGAGATCTCTTGTTCTTTCAATGGCATCATGCAATGTGGTGGGTTTGGTAGACTTGACCAACCCATGCAAAGGTTCCTCCAAGCCATATATGAACATATAGACTCTCTTTGCAACTAAAAGATCAGGAACCATAACAAACAGCGTCAAAAATTTAGAAATATAGGTTTCAGCATCTCTTGTCTGCTTAAGCTTGGCCAAGCCTATGAAAGAGGCCTGCGGATCCTTCCGATCAAATATTTCCACTAGTCTCCTAGTGAACTCAGCATAAGTGGACACATTGTTGTGCCCTAATGTAGAAGTTCCATGAAACCACCAGTTGTGGGCTTCTCCATCAAAGTGCAGTGCAGAAATATTAATGGCTTCTGCTTCAGGCACCTTATTCAGTTAGAAGTAGATGTCCAACTTTTCTACCCATGCTTTAGCTGAACAAGAAGGTGATCCATCAAACTTAGGAAAGAATAACCTACCCAAGGTGTGGTGCCTCCCATGAAGGAAACCTCCATCTCTATACTATTGCAATGGCCTCCTCCAGTCCTTGAGATGGCATAAATCTTGAAAGCTCAAGTTATCCTTGAACCTTTGACTTTGTGCATCATATTCTAGAAAATAACCTTCCAAAGAGGTTGAATCCTAAAGCCCTTCATTATCTACAACCAAGAAGGTAGGAATTGTAGAGCTTTGTGAGATTTATGGAGCTTATGGCAAGCTCACCGGTGGACCAGTCCCAAACTGAGACATTTCAGAACTCTCTCCTTGATGGAGTCTTCCAAGGGACTCCCTCATTCGATCTATCCTCATCTCCTTTATTTCCTTGTATAGATCTTGCATGGTTTCCAAGAGATTTTTTTCAAAATCTTCTGCCTCCTTATCTTTATCATTCAACTCAGGGCCTTTCCCCTTGTCTTGACCCTTGTCAAGGTCAACAGTAGTATAGTCATAATTTCTATGACTTCTATTCTGGTATCTCCTCTCCCTCTCAGAAAGAGGATCTTCATATTTGGAATGCAACATGACTAAGGCTCCAAAGCTAGCACATTATATGCCAAGAGTGGAGCTCTGATACCACTGTAGCACAGGCTATGCCAAGAGTGGAGCTTTGATACCACTGTAATGTCCCTTTTTGGGGATTCTCAAGATTCTATGTTAGAGATAGAATATAGAGGCATTTATTGGTTATGTCACCTCTGAAAAGAGGGTAAGAACCAGAGGCTACTTGGCCAACTGTAGCCTCTGCCTATAGAACTTGGAATAATCCCAATTCATGAATCTCAACAAGGCCTTCAATGAAAATGTTGTATAAGAAAATATGAGCAATGAAAATGAAAATAAGGGCTAGGATCCCTTCATTCAAGATATACGTGACACGTATAGGAAATTTCAGCAGAAACAAATAAGTTTAAGCATATTAAACAGATCTCCCGGGAACAAGACTAGCTAGAAATCAGCCAAAGAGAGAGACTGCTGCAAAATGAAAACCCCAGCTACTAGAATTGCGCAGATCTGACTGAAGCTCAGAGGAGGTCAGCCAAAGGTTTGATATTTCAGTAATATAATAGTAAATCAGAATTACATATGATCTTATTTCCTTTAAAACTGATTACAAGAAGAACTTGGGCAAGATCCCTTCATAAATAAGAGCTGCAACTAGAAATAAACTACAGAAATACATAGACAGTGTTATTTTCCAGGTGATTCAGCTGTTTTACATTACATTTCAGATCTAGGAAAGATCTATGGATGAATCATCAGATCTAATATAGATCTGGAAGCTACAAGACTTTAAGAACAAGATCCAATTGGAATTACATCAAAATACTGCATATTAAGCTGTAGATCTGAATTACAGTATACTGTGCTGCAGAAAACCTAGAAATTTCTGAAGATAAATTTTATTACTGAAATAGATCAGATCTATAGAGACATGTATCAGCAACCCAATCCATGGATCACCAAGGGAAGGGAAGCCTAACACCAAGAGATCTTCTCCAAACTGATAGCAAACTGAAATGACAAAGCCATCTCACAAAATAACGCAGTATGAAGCAGAAATTGCGCAAAGGCTGAAGGAGACTGAGTACATGGAATGAAAATTATAGATCTGATATAAAATATGGATCAGCTAACTCCTTGGAGGCTGAAGAACACTCTCCAATAGAGAAAGCCTCTCAAAAATAACTAGATCTAAGCAGATCTACAATGCCACTTGCTACAAAAGATAGCAGCTACAAAACCCTCAATAGGCCAGTGCTGCTCATGAAAGATAGAGCTTGGTCTCAAACCATATAGTGGCCAACTTCAGCAAAGAAATCCTCCAATGATCTTCAAGGGAAGAGATGAAATCCCTAAACAGGAATTCCAATCACTATCCTCCACTAAACAGTAGAGAATGGTATTTGTCTAAGCAGACAAATACTTCAAAAATATAATTCATCAACAACCTCTTCATGTGTCTTCTCCTTTTTTTTATAACATGAGATAGCCTTTGTAAAACCCTAAACCACTTGTATGAGTTGGTCCTTTTCACATTATAAGCTCCATTCTAGAACTGCGCAGTCCCTCTTGGTGATGCATTGAACCTAGACAGCGCAGTTGATTTGGTCAAGGTGGACCCAATCTTTGGCTCAATCCTCTTTCACACCTACAAGTGATCATTTACATAGCCCAGATTTGTCTTTGTTCACATGGGCATTTATTTATTAGGAGTTTTACATGTCCTCCTTTATTCATTTATTCATAAAGCATAAAATAAATCAAAATTTAATGTCTCCTCTTAGCTAAGGCTAAGTAGGGACATTACAAGTAGGGTAGCATTGTTACATGTAATTTTGTCACCATGAAATTTTAATGTTCATATGGGTCTATCACCACCTATATCATGTTACCTTAGAAGTCAAAAAACCTTAATGTTCCTGAATCAAATCTTCGAATTGGAGAAAAGCTCTGTAAAACCCTTAAAATTCTATTTGTGCAGTTTTAATAGACTTTCCCTGTGCATGCACTTTTGTTTGGTCAATAAACTATGACCACCCCCACACTTTTTGCTACTATTACCCACGCACCCCCATGAAAATAAAATTAAAAGAAAAAAGGTAAATTCTAGAAGCATAGTTGGTCGAATATTCTCCCAACTGGAAGCTTCTAGAGTCGCGATCAGTTCGAGCTTTATCCCTCCACTCATGGAGCTTATCCCTTGGTCCATGGAGCTCAAATCCCTTCATGTAAGGAATACATTCCCCTCTTCATGGAACTGAAACTACCTTCATTTCCCTATAAATTGAGCTCAAGTTTTAGGTTGAAGGGTAGATGCAAGATTCAAAATGAGTTTCTGAAGAAAATTCCCAAGAGTGCATACTTTCTACACTAGTAAGTTGTTGTTGGAATGAGAATTATCACACCCTTGTGTCCATAACTCCATGATGGTATTTATACAACATCAAGGCATCAAGTTGTAAGATTACTCTTTTTATTCAAGATAATACATATGGATCTATTTTTCTCATTGAGTTGTTCTTATGCTTATTGAAATAAAATCAATACTTATATTCCTTGATCACTAAGTTGGATTAGATTTTCTTGATTATTATATGTTGCAGATTCTTTGATTCTTTTGTCTTGTCTTTGATTGTAGGTTCTACTTATTGGAGAAACCACTTTGGAGCGACAAGATAAAAGACTACATCGAACATTTGGATTTCAAGGTAGGGGCATGTCCTCTCTACTTTCTTATAATAATTCTGAAATGAAATTAATCTAGAGAAAATGGTTTTCAAATGGATGTTTGTTTCTAGCTACTCAGTGAGTACTAGGGAGATCGCTCTTGTCCTCAAGAGGGATTAATCCACGTAAAAAATGGAAACTCCTGGATTATTTACCTTCTCATTCTTTACGCAGAGACGCTAATCCTACACACTTACGAGCTATTTTCATGAGATGTAGGCATTAAAAAATTCGTTTGAACCCGCACAAATTTGTTTTTTGTGTACAATCAGGACGATTACTTGAATTCATCTTTTTGAAATATGGAATTTGTGTCGACCCATAGAAGGTTGATGCCATCATCAATTTACCTCCTCCTTCCACTCTTCGCCAACTCCAAAGTTTGCAATGGAAAGAAAATTTTTTACGTAGGTTTATCCTGAACTGTGTTGACTTAACAAAAGGTTTTACCTGATTGTTGAAACAAAGTGTTCCTTTTATTTGGGATGAGATTGTTGATAAATCTTTTGATGCACTAAAACACGCGTTGACCCATTCACCGTTATTGAATCCACCCAATTACCACAAGGATTACTTTTTATACTTAGCTGCCTCTAATTCCACCATTGGAATGGTCTTGGTTCAAGAAGATGAATCTCAAAATGAACATGTGATCTATTATCTAAGTCAAAATCTTAATTCGATGGAAACCAAATTTTTGCATGTGGATAAATTGGCCTTGGCAGCAGTTCAAGTTGTCCAACAATTCTGTCACTACATACTGTTACGTAAAACAACTGTGATATCTAATTGCAACCCAATGATGTATATCTTGAAAAAACAGTTACTCAGGGGAAAATACTCCAAATGGGTTGTCATCCTACAAGAGTTTGATTTGGAATTCGAAAAATATAAATCAAATAAATCATTAGTTTTTGTTGAGCTTATGTGTGAGTTTCCCAATATTGAGACAGAAACCATGGTAGAGAATCCCATCGCCAATGAATCTCTGTTTCTCATCAGTACGTTAGACCCATGGTATGGAGATATCATTATATATCTTCAAACCCAAACCTTTCGCCCACATATTTCACAGTCAAATTGACGGAGAATCCGATATCAATCCCAGAAATAAAATATTGTTGGCGACACTCTTTATCGTCGCGGTGCGGATTCTGTTTTTCGATGTTGTACAACTCATGCAGAGGCTGAAAAGGTTTTAAATTATTGCCACTCTAGAGTGTGTGGTGGTCATATGTCTGGGTTTGCCACAGCCCAAAATACATTGCGCGCAAGTTATTTTTGGCCATCCTTTTTCAAAGATTGTATCATTACAGTCCGAAAATGCCACATCTGCCAAATTTTTGATCGAAAGATGCGTGCACCTCCAGCTCCTCTTCACCCAATCATTGTTGTCAGTCCTTTTGCAAAATGGGGCTTTGATTTCATTACATGTAACCCTCACTCGACTGGGGGGCATGGGTATATTATTCTCGTCGTATATTACTTTACCAAATGGACCGAGGTGATGCCTACATTCGTGGCTGACAACAAAACTGTAGCTACTTTCGTATTCAATCATGTGATTTCTCGTCTTAGTGTGCCTCAAGCTATTATCACAGACCATTGGAGTCATTTTGTAAATATTATGATGACCTAAATTTCCGATCAACTTGGCCTACGCCATGATAGTTCTACTCTGTATTACCCACATGCTAATGGTCAAGTTGAAGTCGTCAATAAGGTTTTAACCATCATGATTAAATGTATTATCGTAATTCACAAATAAAATTGGCTTACCATGCTTTTTTCGGCACTATGGGCATACCGAACCTCTACAAAAACTGCAACAAGATTCACTCCTTTTCAACTTGTCTATGGTTTAGAAGTTGTGTTACCCATTGAATGCAAAATACCATCACTCAAATTAGCCATTGAGTTGTTACCAGCTACCTCTGAAGAGGAGAAACATTTTCTATACTTAGCACAATTAGATGAGACTTAGGGCACCGCCACATTGGCTGCCGAAGCTCATAAGAAACGTATGAAATCTCAGTATGATCAAAGTATTAACCCTCATGTTTATTCAAAAGGTGACCTAGTTTTAGTATATGATCAAGCTAATGATAAGATAGGCGTCGGAAAATTTGAATCGATGTGGCATGGTCCCTATATTGTCAAGCGTGTGCTTGCAAAAGGAGCCTATGAATTAATTGATTATGAAGGGGTCTCTTTAAAAAAGGCCAGAAATGTTCTTTATCTTAAGAGATATTATGCTTGACTTTTTTGTGAAGATATCTCTTGTACAATAGTTACTTTTTAGAATAGTGTGCCTTAGATTAGACAAGTGTGCCTAGATTAGTTTTGTTGTTACTACTATCATTGCTTATCTTGATTACTCTTGATATTGCAGATTTCGACATCCCTTCAAACATACATTGGTTTTACTAATGGTGCCTGTCGTAGTACATGGAATATATCTTCCACGGCTTGGGTTATCTATTCACCCACCAATGAGTTAGTTTCTATTCATGGGATATGCCTTGGTAAAACAACGAATAATATTTCAAAATATAGTGCAACCATTTTGTTATTATCTGATGCGATTTAATTTGGTATTCGACGTTTGATCATTAGGTTGGATTCACAAATCATTGTATTACATTTAGACAGAGAATATGCAATACGAAATCCAGTGTTATTAAGATTATTTTTGAAGGTTCGTATCTTGGAATGACAATTTGATTATATCGAATATCAACATATTTCAATAAATTTCAACACATTGGCCGATGCATTAGCTAATCGTCTTCTAAATAGACATTTTCAACATTAAAAATGTAAACCAAAACAACATTCAATCCATGTTAAACAAGATACTTAGAGAATTAAAGTAGTAATATCATTACGATAGATAACTTTGTGTTCAAAAAATATTACATCGTCTGTGATCATAGGTTCAAACACCTTATGATCTAGCAGATACTGATACAAAAAAAAAATGTCGATCTATAATGATCATCCACTATCTGTGATGGTGATCATGGTAATAGACTATAGCACGCGCTACCTTGCGCAGAAATCTCCTAAATGGACTTGGAACACCTGTCACGTGTATTTGAATCCTGAGAGGGATATCATCTGTTCCTGCCTCAAGAATATCTATATTCAACCTCTCAAGGTTGTGTTCCATGTCTGCTAGGATCTCTGTTGCCTGGTCCTGTGGAGGTGCTACAGGTTGTGCTTCTCGCTTATCAAAGCGGCAAAGTGTTGTTGGTCGTTGTGGACCGACATCTACATTTAAATATTTTTTTCAGTATTGGATGATAAAAATCAAATAAAAATTAGTTTAAAAACATCAAAATAATTCACTGACCTGTCTCGTCCCATTATGCCCCTAGAGGCAAAGATGTTTCAGGATCACCCCTGTAATCCATTCCTGCATAGGGAAAGTCTTCAATGGTGAAGACTTGGTTCCTAAGCCACATGAAGTATGTTGAAGTATAACGAACTACTGAGCCACCCTCGCCACCATGGAGAGACATTAGTGCCACCCATCGCACCATCCAAGGTTCTTGAGTAGCCCCACTATCTACTGGAATCAGTTGTGAAGTGATAAGCGGAATTCTCTCTAAAGAAAATGAAATGAGAATGGCGCCATATCTGAAGTTTTTCAACTTCGCATTCTTTGCTCTAGTTAATTGGCCTTTCATGTTGGCCAATACTCCTTCGCACCAGTTAAATATGTTTCCTCCAATACACTCGACTGTTGTTTGCATTTGTGACTTAGTAGCCACATGAGGAGTTGGGCTCCCGTACAATTTGGTTATTGTAAATGTTATCACTTTGAGATCCAATCGTAAGATAGTTTTAATATCTATGCGACCATCCTTCAAATCTGCCTCATTGCTATAATATTGTTCTTTGTAACTGGAAGTGGGAAGACCTCCTTGTCTAGCCCCAAATAAGGATATGCTTCTTCTTCTCCAGGACAATCTGGTAAGGAAATAAATGTCCTCTAGCTCAATTTCAAGCCAATGGTCACCGATTATGAAGCATTGGTATTGAACATCCCACGTATTTACAAACCAAACCATTAACTCCACTTTTTCTTTCATCTTGTGGATAGCCCAGAATTTGTATAAACCACAATTCTTCAATGCATGCATGGTTGTATTGTCATCCATGGCTTCATTGTCTATGAGCTCATGTTCGCATTCTCGCCACTCCAACATGGTGAAACAACCTAAAAATAGACACATTTAACAATTAAAACCATTTGGAAGAAAATTTGAACCAATTTTTAAGAGAAATTTGGATTTTTAAAACGTTCACGGTGCCTCTGCAGGTTCTGTGTGCAGACAGCGCGGATGTCCACACGAGCTCTGTTAGCTCCCTGTAATCAGCAAGATTGGCAAAGTCCGATCACAGAAACAACATCGTTTCAACCAACTTTGGGATTCTAGGATCTATCCCTCCTGAATCCTGAGAGGGATCTCTCTAATAAGTGCAAAGATGGATTTGTCTTTGAAGTTTTGGGTAATGATATTAGGCTAGTTATGAAGGCCAAGGGTTTTGTTTGTTTTTGGATGGTTGAGCATGATTATTATTTTGATGAGAAAGTTCTAAGTGCAAAAAAGTTTCAAAAGTGAGAAGTTGCAAGCAATCAGAGTAAACTTCGGCCAAAAAGATAGATAACTGCAGGTTTTAGTCCATTGGGCTATGGAGTCATAATAAGATTTAATTGGGACAGCAAGAGGCAAGAGTGGTCCATGGGGAAAGTCATCTATGTCTAAGGATCTCTTTGAAGTTTGATTTATGGAATGAAATGATACAACAAGAAAGGAAATTAAACAGATGCAGAACAAAGAGTAGCCCAGGATCTGATAAGTACTTTTAAACTAGTCAGCCTTTGACAAACACTTAAGAAGAACATAAAAGCAAACTAGGATCTGGTAAGTACTTTTAAACTAGCCAGCCTTTGATACACTTTCAATAGAAAACATCTTAAAACAAAGGGAAACTTAAAGGCAACTGTTGGAGTAGAAACTAGCGGGCCGAGCTTACCACAAATCCTCTCCTAGTTCTGCTTTACTTGGTTACTTTCAAGACCAACACAACGGTAACACAGAATGGCCTAAGATCTAGTAAGTACTTCTAAACTAGCCAGCTTGTTACACCATTTTTTGGTCATCTAACCTATTATTATTAGATGAACCCAAGTACACCATGTAAGACCAATTTTACCCTAAGTAAAATTTCTTTCACCATATAAAATAACTTATTTGGCCATATTTAACCCAAAACAAGGAAATTAATTAAATAAATCCTTATTTATTTAATTATTTCCTAAGAACGAGTTATTTAAATCATTATTTAAATAATATTCTTAGTTAAATTTGACTAAATCATACATAAATAATTAAATAAACCATTATTTATTTAATTATATTCCCATCATTCCCCTAAAATGATAAATAAATCATTTATTTATTTATTATTTATAAATAAAGGAATTGACCTAAGTCAAGAATCCTTTTCCCTCCAATAAATATAATAAAATATTCCTAAAAGGTGCTTCTAGAATTCGATTAATAATATTTTATTCATGCACCGAGTTCTAGACTGCCCCAATATTTTGTTATAAATAGGGGGTTTTCCCCATTCATTAGTCACCTTCATTGCATTAGATCACTCTGGATCTACTCTTGGTCACCATTTTCCATTTTGCTTTGTGAACTCCCATTGAGTTCTATGTTTGCTTTTCCACATCCATAAGAGAGAGAAATGCTAGATCTGAAACACTGAGGACTTCCAAGAACCCATCCCACTGAGGAGAACCGGAAAACACCTTTCTTGTTTTCCTCACAGGTGGCCCATTCTTTAATATAATACAAAATTATTTCATATACATTCTTCTTGTCTTGTTCATTGGATCTATGGAGCTATGTTATTTTTTATCTGCTTAATATCTTTTGTACTTAGATCTGAATTTGTGCAGCAATATTAAAGGTATTTTGCAGCCATAATCGATGTTAGGGC
The DNA here is from genome assembly GCA_034641835.2 of Pinus albicaulis. NCBI lineage: Eukaryota > Viridiplantae > Streptophyta > Pinopsida > Pinales > Pinaceae > Pinus > Pinus albicaulis. Next base: position 4,891,088 of record CM076571.1, read on the forward strand.
TATTTGTTATGCGTAGCTAAAGTGATCTTTTACGATGAAAGATTCATACTAACACAGCTTTTAACACATTCCAAGGGAAATATTCAGACAGCCTTTGGGGATAAAACTAGGACCAGGGCACACCATATCTTCCATAGTTCATCTCTACTTAACTAATACTGAACATAACCTTCAAGAATAATATTCAACTAAGGCAATAAGACGAGGGAATGCCAGCATTCCTATGCTTAAACTGAATTAAATCATTCCTAAATAACACAGATTGGAAGAAAACATATATATAAAGATTTCCAGTCAGAGAAGGTTATTGTTGTACAGTAGATCCTAACTTTATGCATGCTTTTCTTTATAAGAGAAAATGAAACACAGTGAAAACAGAAACAAAATAACAAGTTACAATTAGAAAAACATCACCGTCAACATAGAACAGGATCCCATAAATCAACTTGTATTGATGCTCCAGACCAGTTACAGCTTTAAGTCCAATGCTTTAGATCAGCAATCATCTACTCATCTCAGCCTAACTTATCTATTACAAGCAGAGCTCCAAGGGCTAGTGAACACTATTTACAGTCAGAATTTTAAGCTTAGATGTATTTCAAAGTTTTGCAACCAAAATATTCTCATCTTCTACAGAAGTATTTATAGAAGGATGAGGAGGTAAGATCTGATAAAAGATCTCTTAAGGCAATTAATATAGTTTCAAGACTTCTTGGCCTTTTTAGGGGCTCGATGAAGAATTTTACAGGTGGATTGTTGTATTAACTGTTTTACAATTATGAATAAAACTCGGTGGGAGCTTTTATTGACTTTGAGGCTCAGTGTCATGTTTGGAGTTACTCTGCAGATATTTCTGCATTTATTTCCTTGCGGAAGTAACTCCCTGGCTGCACTGAGGCAAAATATCTTCTTAATCAATAACTTCGGCCTCTGTTTGAATGGTTTGAGGAAACAAGTGGCTTTGTGGTAGCCGAGAGGAATCAATTCGCCTCAAATGTGACAGTGGAGGCCTTTCTGTCTGCTAAACACTTATGATTTCCTTTTAATGGTGTTTTAATTCTCGGAATTAGGCTTTTGATAATAATTCTTAGCCGTAATTTCAAAATCTGTCTTCAATCTTCATTCTGCTGTGCTATGTCTTCAAAAACTGATACTCTTCTAAATGTGATTTAACTCACAGTGTCTTGTCGATGTGCAGGCCGCGAAGGTCTCTTTTTGGTATCAGTGCTTCATGATGCGCCGACTGAGCGTGGTGTTGAAACCTTTAAATGCATCCTTTTAATAAACACAGCCTGAAGGATCGTCATCCTTGGTTTTGATTTCCCCTTTAAAACATTTGAAATCCATCAGATCCTGCAAAAAACACACAAAAATTATAAAATCCTGTGTTTATTTGGTAAACTGCTTCAGAGGGCGTCGGGAGAGAGCGTGGCCGTTGGATGCAACTCAACCTAAAAAGATCGATGATGGATATTAAATCGGGAGATCAGCGATCAGGGAAAACAAACAAACGCGCCCGATGAACAAATTCGATGCGATCAAATGTGGACCGTCGATCTGCAGATCAGATCGACGGCGGGAGATGTATCGGAGGATCGCAATCGGCAGTCAGAAGTGAAGTGGTGCGATCAAATGTAGACCGTCAATCTGCAGATCAAATCGACGTCAGATGAAACATCGGGGAAATCGCAATCGAAAATCGGAGGTGAAGCGATGTGCAAGATTGAAGAAGGGCCGATGCGATGTGCGATCTGGCCATCGCAATCGGCGGTGGTAAACATTTATACCGCGCCAAAGAAAAAATTTCCGATGCGATTGGGCACCCGGTTGTGGGGCCTGGCTTTATATAGACCTCTGATAGGCCCCGGGCTTATGTATATAGGGCTAATCGAGTTCGGGCCTTCGGGCCTGGGCTTTTCAATCAACCCATTTGAAAAATTGCGATGCGATTGGCGCCTGGGATCTTTAACACTTGGTCCCAGGTGAAATTCATATACAATAAAGAGGCGGGGGGGCGGAGTTTATATATATAAGCCCCAATCACATCAGAAGTTTGATGTGGGTCTTTTTAATCAACCCATTGGATTTCTCTGATGCGATTGCACATCGGGTCTTTTTTTATCTAACCATTTTTATATTATAAAAACACATTATGGGCGCGATTAGACCAAAACTTTGGAAAAAGGGGTTTTTGACTTTACAAAGATAAATATTAATCGGATATGGTTTATTCAATGGTCTAAGCGCCCGATTGCGGGCCCGCGGGTTACATGGAATAACAATATGGTTGGGGGCTGTGACACACAAGGCTAATCGCATCGGAACTTTTTATTAACACAATGAAACAGACTTGCGCGCTTTGGATTTTCTCCGATGCGATAAGCACCGAAAGGTTTAGCGCTCGGTTCCAGGGTGCGGGCATGTGGAGGGGAACTGGTTGAGACTTGGCCCTAAGGGGCTTAAACCCTTAATAAGAAATGGTTTTTTTTTATATATTTTCAATGGTTTTTAAAGGGTTTGGGGGTTTTGGTAAGGTTTAAAGAGTGAGTCTTTAACCTTGTAAAAGTGATTTTCATAAATGGAAGAAGAGGAATTATGAAAACAAGGGAGTTTTTATGGAGAAAAAAGGGAGAAAATGGAGGTTAGTTTTTAGTGAGAGAAGGGGGAAAATGATGATTTTGCAGCATTTTCTTCTCATGATTTCAGCAGAACTTCAAAGTATAAAGTGGGAACAGAGATGAAGATTTTGGACAAAGGCATGAGGCCTTCAGGAGTCTTCAAGAGCCAACAATTTTTAGCAATGAAATTTGTTCCTTGAAGGCTCAAAAATTCTTAGCCACCTTTTTCTATAACAAATATTATAGGTGGCTAACAGGCTCCACACAGAACCAACGGCAGCCCAATAATTTTTTCTTTCAAAATATATTGGGGTTTGCGGTTATCACATGGATTGACCGCGGACCCTCGAGGGCGCATTTTAAAACATAAAATCCTCCTAAAAAATTAAACAAAGGCTCAAAATAAAAATGAAACAGACAAAAATGAAGCTAAGGATGTTGTGGATTACTCATCCCATTAGGCTCTGGGAGGAAGAGGCATATCAGGATCACCATGGAAATCTATCCCTACATACGGAAAATCTTCAATGGCGAAGATCTGGTTCTATAACCAATGAAAGTATGCAGGTGTAAATCAAACAATCTCAACACCCTCACTATGACAGGCCATCACTTGCACCCAGCGGACCATTCGAGACTCTCTGACCCCACCAGCATCAACCGAGATAAGCTGGGGGGCAAGAGATGGAATCCTCTCTAGAGCAAAAGAAACTACGATAGCTCCATATCCAAAGTTTTTCAAATTTGTGTTCTTAGCTCTAATCAATTGGCCTTTTACATTAGCCAATACTCCTTCACACCAATTGAATATGGTGCCTCTGTAGCACTCAACCGTTGTTTGCATCTAGGCTTTAGTAGCCACATGTGGAGCTGCACTCCCACACAATTTGGTCACTTTGAACGCAACTACTTTGAGTTCAAGACTGATAATGGTTTTTATATCAATTCGGTTGTCTTTTGGATTAGCCTCTTTGTTACAAAATTCTTGTTGATAGCTAGCTATAGGCTATCCACCTTGCCTAGCCCCAAACGAGGAAATAGGTTCTCCTCTTTTGGACAAACCTATAAGGAAGTAAATGTCCTCCAACTCAAGTTCGAGCCGATGATCACCAATAATGAAACAGTGTTCTTGAACATCCCACCTGTTCACTAGCCATGTCAATAACTCTACTTGAGCTCTCATGCCCTGCATTACCCAATATTTGTATAATCCACAGTTTCTCAATACACGTCGTGTGGGAAAACTTCCAATAGCTGCCTCATCCACTTATTCATGTTCACGTTTTCTCCATTCAAGCATTGTGGATACTCTGCAATGGACGCATTAAAAGATTAAACACAATCAAAATGAAAAATTTGGCTTAATTTGAAAGAAATTAACTTTCTAATTTTTTTCACGACACCTCCGCACTTTTTGCTTTGAAACAATGTGAGCTACCACACACGTTATACACAAAAAGTGCAGGAGTCCGATAATTTTCCTTTGGAAAACTATCGGGCTCCGCAAGTATCGTGTGTATTACCTACGGTACCCTATGCGCAATTTTTTGAACCTATTTTTCTCTTAAAAATGATTTTAAAGCCTAGAAAGAGAATGTAAATGGACAAAAATGAAGATAAATGAGTTGTGGATTACCTAGAGTCGACGGTTTTGGATTCGGACAGTCGGTTTTTCTGATATCTCCTTTGGAACATTTTCTACCAAAAGCTCTCAAATTTCACTCTGGATGCAAATGGTAAATATGACTTGGTTTAACTCCTTTTTATAAGATTTTTTAAATAAATGAAATAATATTTTATTTATTTTTCACTTTGAAAAGTAGTTTTTCAAATTATTTTTACTTATCTAAAACAGGTATGTTTAATGTTTTGAGTTTTTGTGTAGAATACAGGATTTTCGGGTGAAATAATCATTTTGGCAAAGAGTATGCTTTTTGTCACTTTTTCAAAATCGTTAAATACTTGTGAAAAAGAAACACCATATGAGTACATTTTTATCACTTTTTCGAACTCATTAAAACTTACAAAAAAAGAGAAACCATGGAGTTCTCTTTTAAGCCCTTTTCAAACTCTTCAAACATGAAAATATTGTCGAGTACTTGACTATTTGAACTCATTAAAGGAAATGAACAATCGTCCCTTCAGTATAAGTTTACCCCTTTTCCGGACTGAAATGGACTATTTATGAAAAAGGTAAAATTTGACTAATCATAGTCAATAGAGTTCTCTCCTGCATTATTTTATCCTTTTTCGGGCTTGAGGGACTAATTTTACGAAAAATTACACCCACGGAGTTTTCTTAAGTTTTTCTTCTGACTCCCTAAAACTGAAAAACACCGAGTTTCGCCTATACTGGACTCGTTAAAATTTAACAGTAAAGGACCTGTCAATTATAAACAGGAACGAACCACTCCTTCTTAGGGTTCGATTTAAATACTATGTTGGACTCATCCGAAGGATGAGCTTATATTACAAGAAAATGTTATCCTCCTCAAGCTTGTCAAAAACAAAGAGGTACTTTCCAAAAATGGTGGGGGAAAAGAGAGAAAATGAATCCACTTGTCACACTTCGTTTTAAAAAGTTGTATACCGCTCTTGAACACGACACTTTTGTCACATTCATGTCTGGGTTGGGAAAATCCTTTAGCCAAACAGTTAATCAAACCACATTGAAAGTCTTCAATCGGTTTCTAGGTATTAGCTTTAGGTCAATCGTCACCAAACCATCTACAGTGTCGTTATGTGTTCAAGAGATCAGTTTCAATAAACCATCCATTGCAAACATTTGTCTCCACTCGCGTTGACCATCCCTGAGTCATTCCTTGCTATATATTTCTTCAAAACTTGATCTAATGGTTTCGTTTCATGGGCTTTCCTATGACAGATCACTTTCTATCAACGATAGCTCATCATCTAGAAATTTGATCTAGAATCCTATCAGTACCTTGGGATCTGCATGCCCTAAACGAATATTTCTCGCCTTCGACGACAGGTTGCATCATTGACCTTCGATCGAAATATTTTGTGAAATGTTCGACTTCACATCACAAATTCACATTTCATAGATTGTACTGAGTACTTTGAGATCCATTGTCATTATTGGTGGTTTCCCTCACACATGTTAACAGTTCACATCATTCATTGGTAATCAAGTGGTTTCTACCATGTTCGAATTCGACACAATCAATCGCATGGATAGAATCGTACTAGTTCGAGAAGCGGAAATCAAGACCCTAGATCTAGTTTCCACCATCCAGGCTGCGAGCAGTTTTATTATTCATCATATAGTAGACTACTCATAACAGATGGTTGCGTCCATGTTGTGTCTACTACTTCATGTAATTCTAAAATCATTTCTATATCAGAACATGTAGTTAGTTTTGATCTGAGTATGGGAATGCCTACCTCAGCGATGATATACATATATATATGCTTGCATTGAATGTTTTTTCAGGTTTCGATCGATGTGCCGACAACCCGATCCTCAAGATGATAAAGCACTTCACTCTTCAGAATTCTTCAAAAATCTCTTCAGAGTTTGCACTTTAGGGGGCAATATGTTACACTGAAATTTGTCACCATGACATTGAGCTATCTATATGGGTTCATCATTACCTATTTACTACTTCCTTAGAAGTCTAAAAACATAAATTTCCCCAAATCAAGTATTGGAACTGGAAGAAGCTCTTAAAATTCCTAAAAAGCCTACTCCCACACTTTTCGTAGTCATTCCCTGCAGTACTGCAGCTAATTGCTGTAAAAACTGCGGTACATCCCGCACGTAAAGCTCAATAAAACTGCGAACCCTCATAAAAGATAAAAAAGAGAAAATTAAGTTCTAGAAGCCCAACTAATCGAATATTCTCCCAGCTAGGGCCTTCTAGAAGCATTATCTGGTCGAGCTTTGCCCCTTCCATTCATGAACCATTATCCCTTCATGAAAGGAGTAATCCCTTATTTTTTGGAGCTAAAATCCCATGATGAGAGGGCTTTATCCCTTCCTTTTTGGAGCTAAAACTACCTCCCTTATGCCATAAATTGAGTCCAAGATTCAGTCTCAAGGGTAGATTATAGATTGTATTTTGTACTAAGTGCTTGCTTCTTGCTTTGGAGAGAGTACTTAGAACTCATAGTTTTGAGACGAATTTCCAAGTGAACATACTCTCCATATTCTGCATCATTGGCATGAGAGAGTTTACAAACTCATGGCCATAGCTTTATGCCAATAAAGAGAGTCGGAGTCTTGTCAAACTGAGGAAAACGGCTGTTTGGGACCCCGGAAGAACCTGTACGAACATCAAGGTGTCACAGTTGTAAGGTTTCTTCTTTTATTCAAAGTTAATACAAATGGATTCTATTTTCTCATTAAGTTGTTCATGTATCTTTTGGATAATTTAATTCTTGGATTCCTTGATCACTAAGATAGATTTATGCTTTTAAATTATTATATCTCGCAGATGATTTTGATCTCGTTTTCCTGTCTTTGATTGCAGATCTTATGTGTTGGATCGATAACTTCTGGAGCAACTAGATTTAAGACCAAACAAAGCGTTGGACTTTAGGTAGGAGCATATTCCTATAGTTAATTAATAATTTGTAAGCAAAATAGTCTAGAGAAATTGGTCTACATCTGTCTGTTTGTTTCTAGATATCCTTAGGATACTAGGGAGATCGCTCTTGTCCGCAAGAGGGATTAGTCCATATAACAAATTGGCAACTCCGTTGGGGAAGAGAACTTAGTTTTCTTTTTATTTTTAGTTTGACTTTTGAAATATCTTTGACTTTGTTTAGCTTAAAACAGGGTTGGATACAAGACTAAATAGGATCCCTGACTGTAAATCTGTATTTTTATTTTTTCTCTACTTTCCTGCCTTCCACACTTTTTATTATAAAACAGAGCGGTAGGCTCCGCTACTTTTAGTAGGATAAAGTGAGGTATCGTTCCATTAAAAACTGTGGTATTTTGGAAAATTTTAGAAAAAGTAGAAATTATGTTTTCTGGAATCCAATTTCTTGATTTTTTGTTATTTTCCTAAACTGTTTTGACTGTCAAAGATATTTGTTCATATTTCTTTCAAAATTTTCTATTTTGAAGTGATATATTCATTTGGTTTGCATGTTATGAGTAAAAGATTTGCCTAGTCCTCCCATTGCTCTGATTCAGAAACTTTTGAATACCTCAGTTATTTGGTGTTTCATTGTTTTTCCGTTGAGCCATTGAACTTCATGCAGTTGTTACTCTTATGAAAATTTGGTTTTATTTTCATTTGAAAACATGTAAAACCTTTAGATTGATAAGGTCTGAATTTCATTTTAAAAATATTTTTGGATGCTTTGGTTTCTTACTAGAATAAGCAGAAAATTCTTGGTTAGATTACAAACTAGGCTTAAACATCCTCCAATTTTTAGATAGAATTCGAGATTAGAGTTTGCTTTTAGTTTTGAATTTTATAAATTTAGGACTTTTGGTTTTCTTTTGGAATAATTTTGTTTTTGTTTCTGATCTAAATGATATAGGGAATTTCATTTTGAGCAAAAGATCTTTTTGAAATTGAGCTCTCTAAATTGTCTTCTTTTCAAAGTTTCTCATATAGGAAAGAAAAATTATGTTTTGAAAGATATTGAAAATCTCTCAACTCTTTCTTTTAGTTAGATTTCATTGAAAAGAAATGAGTGATTATCATATAGATGCATTATAGAGTGTTTTGAGTCAGGTCATTAAAACATCATCAAGTCTCATTTCCATACCCATTGTCCTAAGAAACTTCCAATTAAAAGTAACGCTTAATTAAAATCAATCTAGAAATTTTATATTTTCTAGGGCTCTTTTCACCAATATAGCTCAGGCTAGTGTCTTGGAATAGGTTTTAGTTAACTCTCCAAGATAGTAAAAACAAACAAGTAGTCGATCTTGCAGTAGGAAAATCCAATTGTAGCATGTATGCTCTGGGAAGCTCCTCCTAAAGGAGTCAAGCACGAGATCATATCCAAACCAGTGATGTAATCATACCTATCTCATTGGGAACGATAGAAGATATGCATGTATTAAAAATGGTAAACCTCAGATAGACCATTGTCGAGGAGCCTGGGGTCACTTGTCAGTAAACCTTGGATAAACCATTGTCAAGGTGCCTTCAAGGGGATTGATCTTTGTTACTCTGCCCTTGCGTGTATATCAAATCATAGATGTTCCCTCAGGTATATGTGTTCCTATTGGTGACCTTAGTGGCCATAAACTTTAGGATTCTTTCCCAAGGTGATGGTGGAGGGAAGGTCCCACTGTACCTGGAGCAGATGTCGGCTAGACTCACTTGGACTCTCCAGAGGGTTATCTTCACTCGATATGGTTTAAGTGGAGAAACTTGCACCGGTCTATTTCATTAAGCAGGTTTTTGGGGTAACTGTCCCAACTGCCATTTCTACATTAAAATTCTACGATGTTGGATTTCATCACCAACTAGTGTTTTTAGTGTGGGAATCTACAGTTTGTATGTGGATTGATCTCTTAGATTTTTATAGGCGTGTAATTCATTTGATTGTTCCCTTAGCGACTTTAGGGTTTGTTTGAATTTTTCTTTGTTTTCATGTGTTAAAAGTTTTAATCGTGTCTGAATTACTGATACGATCACATAGAACTCAGGGGAAACCCCTTGAGTACACACCAAGCCAACTAGAAAGACTTAAATCTCTGATACCAAATGTTATCGATAGAATTGGATTGACGGAACAAGGAGAATCATCTATAATTAATCATCTTGATTTTGAAGTAGATCAACCACAAATAGCAAAACATACTCCACAGATAGTTTCAATTTCTGAATTAACCGAAGTTGCTTCTACAACAAGTGAATTATCACCTGAAGAACCTGAAATTTCTGAACCGGAAACTGAACCTGCTATATCAGAACCTACTTCAGAACTCACTACTCCAAATCCTGATTATCCTGATTCACCTAGAGTGAGGAATTTAATTACAGAAGATCTTCCTCCTGGTCTCATTAGTATTGAAGAAATCACCGATATAGAGGAAGAAGTCATTCTTCCTTCAACTCGGGAAAATTTAGAACTTAGAGAACATGAATCAATTTTTTACAGTTCTTTTAGACAAGATGCTTGGTATTCTTCATTGATAGATTTTTTACAAAACGTAGGTCTTCAATATTCACCACCGCTAATTCCTTTCTACTCTACACCAATAGGCTATAGACCTTAGATAAACATGTCAGGTGAGTCATTTATGTTTACTGAATTGCCAGAAACATTTCTATATGGTGGTCTGTATGTTCCTGCAGGCTATCAGTCGCTCTCTAGTACATTATCAGGAGCATCTCCATTTCCCAACAAACCTATGTCATAATCTGGCATGAATGAATCAAATACTGGAACTTTGAACAATGAACAAGTTTATATGATGTCTGGAAATATTCTGAACCCCGCATCTTAAGGTAGAAATTTACAACCTGGGGGGGACCTCAAAATAGCCAAATACAACCTGGGGGGCAACCCCAAGGACAGTACATACCTCAGGTTCAATCTCAACCCTAGTGGCAGTACATACCTCAGGGTGAATATCAACCCTAGGGACAGTACTTACCTCAAGTTCAATATCAACCTCAAAGTCAGTACATGCCTCAAGGTCAATATCAACCTCAAGGGAAGTATCCAGCTCAAGGATTGCAACCTCCTTTAGCACAGCATTTCTATCTGGAACATCAAATGTTACAAGGAGGTGGAAATTATCCAGCTAATTATTAGCCATATTTTCAACCCAGTTATGGTCTGCCTTATGTACAACCTTCGATGGGACCCTCATATCTCGGAATGGTGTGGGATCCATCCCAAGTCCAACAGAATTTACAACCAAATATGCAAGTACCTTATTATCAAGCAGGACAACCTGTTGGTTATAATCAACCCCAACAACCAATTTAGCCTTCAATTCCAACACCTGCATCTGGTCATGTTCAGCAACCTGGTCCAAGTTCACCTAGTACTTCGCCACAAACAGCTGCTCATACTTCTGTTCAACCTATCACACCTATTCATGCAGTGTCTACATCTCTTGGTACATTTGCCCCTCAAACATCGGTACAGATTCCTCAGGTTTCTATTCTGCAGTCTGGACCTACAATTCAAACTATTGTTCATATGCCCGCAGGACAACCTGGTACAAGTACAGTTATAACAAGTCAACCTCAATTTACTTATCAACCATATCAAGGGCCATACCAATATGGACCTGTTCCACAAACTACAGTCTACCCGCAACAACCGTACCCTGGATATACATATCAAACACTTGTTCAACCCCAGTATGTTCCAGTTATTCCTGGTTATCCAGGGGGTAATTTGATTCCAAATGCACAACCTATTCCAGGTTATCCTTGATATCCTCCTCCTGGGACTGGTTTAGTTTCACAAGGTTATCCACAAGACCCTACTCATCGATTTCCATTCATAGTAACTTTGGATTTACCGGATTTATCCCGCCTTACGAATGATCCTATCTACTATCATCCGTATTGGCCACCAATGCGTCATAAGTTGCCCAGTGATATCCCAAAATTTGAAGGAAAATTAGGAGAGGATCCTTCTAAACATGTTATGACTTACCACCTTTGGTCCGCATCTAACTCATTAATAGACGATTCCATTCGACTTAGAATTTTTCAGAGAACGTTAATAGGATTAGCTACTAAGTGGTAAATTGAACTGCCACGAGGCTCGTTTAACAATTTCAACACTCTAGCAAATGCCTTCTTAACTCATTTTCAGTTGCCAGTCAGATACGACAATGGCACAGAATTATTAACTTCACTAAAACAATCTATGTCTACATACATATCAGACTATATTCATGAATGGAGACGTAGAAGACGTTTGGTAAAAGTTCTTATCCTGGATCAAATATTGGTAGAATGGTTTTTCAAATCATTGCTACCAAAAATCACTGAAGATGTAGCCAAATCAAGAGTTTTCACTGAAGAACAAGTTATTGCTAAAGCTCGGTATCTAGACTTGGTATATACCCAGTCCAGAACTTTGTACGAGAAAATTCCCAATTTACCGCGTCCTGGTTAGATAACAACAACTCCTTTAGGGTCTCATGTCGCTGATGGTGTAATCGGTTCAATTAGTACAACTAAGAGTAAGAAGAAACCTTTGAAGGTTACTTCCCCTATTATAACTTTACCTGATTCACCAAAAGGAGAATCTTCCTTGGAAACTACTACCGATATTCACATTGTAGATTCATCTACTACAAAGTCAAAATCCGGCAACAAGAAAAAAGGGAAGAAAAAGAATAAAAAAACTTCATCTCCTAAAGAAAAAACTGATAAAACTGAATCAACTGACGATAAACAGAAACCTCGTTATCCTTTTCTTATCTGTGACGAGGATCATTTCACCAAGGAATTTCCACATAGGGCTGAAGTTTCTAAGTTTGTCAAAGGTTCACCCACTCCAGCTATCTTGAAGGATCCCTTTCCAGTTCAAGATAGTAAAATTATTGGATCTTCTTCTAATACATCAGCAGATATTTTGATGATGTCTCAAGTAATGGTTGCGACTCAATCGCAAGATTATGGTAGTAAAAATCTCGTTACTAGTAAAGAAGTAGAAAATTATAATTCTACACCAGCTGCATCTCCTTCGGTTTCTGATCTGCTTCACATAGAGAAACTAAATCCTGATTTAGTAATCAAACCACCTCCTAAAGGTGTACTTCGTAAATCAGCTTTGAATCCACATGCGAGAGCTGCTCATAATTACAACATTGTCGAGGATTTGGTAATATCTCCTTCAGCAATGTCGGCTTTGGAAGTGCTGCAATCATGTCCAGCACAAAGAAAATTATTATTATCAGCAATTGGAGTAGTATATCTTCAGGATTTGAACCTTATAGTCTTCGATTTAGAAAATTTTACACCACCACTCCCTCATCAAATGGCCTTTCATATTCCAGTACTGGTCAAAAACAGACGTTGCTTTCGTACTGTTATTGATGAAGGATCTTCTACGTGTATTATGTCGTTAAACTGTTGGAAATCACTTGGTTCTCCGACACTTAACCAATCACCGACAATCCTCAAAGCTTTTGACGAAAGAGGATTCTATCCATTCGGAATTTTGCAGGATCTACCTATAGAGGTCGAAGGTAAAACTGTTAATTTAGATGTGGAATTAGTTGATGCCCCTCTAGATTACAACCTTTTTCTGGGTCGAAGTTTGTCTTATGCTACTATTTTCATGTCTTTTGTCTTTCAATTAATCATGTTTCCTCATCAAGGAATACTTTAAAAGTTGATCAGCTCTCATATTATTCATCTGACCCAGCTTTTATGGATACTATTCAGCATGTTGGATAAACGACTATCCCTTATGAGGATGTAGGAGTAGGTTTAATCAAAGATTCCGCTTTGTTGGGAACTTTTTCTTTGCCTCCACCTAACGTACCGTGTACTATCACTAATATCAATATGATTACATCAAGCACTATTCCATTTGATGATCCTTGGATAGTGCCTTCAGAATCATAACTGGATTCGTTTGATGGCACGATGCCTTTGAGTCCATTTGAATTAGCATATCAAGCAGTACATGTTGAACCCTTAGTTAAACTGAGAGGGGGGGTGAATCAGTTTAACACATTCATGGACTTTTAAAAACTTTCCATTAAAACTTATTTACACCTTCATTTCATGTTCAACTTAATATGAGAGCAATCTTAATATGGGAGCAACAAGTATTAAGATAATCTAACAGCAATCTAAATATGTGAGCAGCAAGTATTAAGCAGATTAGATACACCATGTCAACACACAAACATCATGCACATAGACAACAGATATAAGTGGAAACCCATAAGGGAGAAAACCACATCTTATTATTTTTGTGATGCAAAGGCAAGCTCCAACTACCAGAGACTTGCCTTTACATCACAAACAATATGAAATCAATTAAAACATTTACATTCACATTTTCAGTTACATAAAACAGTTTCACTCAGCCCTTTTTCTGGCCCTTGGCTTGTTGGTTTTGTATTTTCTGCTGCTGTCATGTAACTGCTTTGCATACCTTTGTTGTTCACTACCTTTTTCAGTTTCTGCACACTCTCCTGCTTTCTGTGCATGTACACCTGTGAAACCCACATTCTTCAAGTTCACTGTGTATATAAAAATGCGTTTCTGAATTATGTTCTAACTCTGGCAGCTGTATCAATACTGAAGCTTTCTTTTTCCATCACTATGTTAAAATCCTGTATCAAGAGTTCATTTTATGGAAGCGCCCAATCAATATTTTCTTTGGCATAATCTTCAACTTAAATCTTCGGCCAACACAGAAACCTTGCAATACAACCCAGATTATTTTTCTTTATGCGAAGACTCTACTTCTCAGCTTCAAACTTATGGTTAAAACCATAATCAAAACCCAACTTATAATATGTTGAATTAATATTCGACTATTCCAACTTAACCCATGGTAATAACTTCGGTCTCACTCACAATAATACCTGTGTGTCAGTAGTTTATAATTCCACCATATGTTCGCATCCATCCAAACATATTTTCATGGTTCTATTGTCTCGTATCCAATATATTATATCCCCCATTCAATGTTAAGAACCCTTATTACAGCCTTTGATTCCACACTCACCAGCACTTATAATTTAATTGAATTCTCCGGGCCCACAGCAGCTCCATACCCACATATACAAACTTTAAACGCGCACCCTTTATGATACTTCATCTCAACGATAATATATTGACATATATTATAACGAAGCCCTGACTTTTGTTTAACCCCAATATAATCACGGTCGTGGCTTTAAACCCTCACATCCAATACAACATATGTATTAACACATATATCTACTCCCCAATTCAATCGTTGTAACACGTTAATAAGCCAACTCACAAATCTTCATTTATATAATTCCGCCCCATTCAAACTTTGAATATGAATGAGCTACTTAATTAAATTATTTGAGCCCCAGTAGTTAACGTACCACTCGCATCTAACGGCGCATAACTTATCGCGCCCCAAACCTCAATCCAGCGACAATCGCGCAATATCGCACAAATTAGATGCATGGCAGTTAATCTTCTGAAATCGCGCGATATAAATGGTTTTTCCAAACCACTTATGGACACGCGTCCAACAACTAATGGAATCACGTTTTTTCCACAAAAAACTCTTTACCACTTTTACAAAGCGCGATACTGCCGGTTTTGTGGCTTGAACCCACGTTTACTGTTCATGCTCTTGATTCCACGAGTCAAGGTTCTGTTTATCTCAGGTTTCCGTCAATTGTTTAGCACCTTTATCATATATGTATAACTCTTTATACCATAGGTTCTATATTTAATTGAATAGGGTTCTGAACAGAGTTATGGCTCCAATCTCACTGATCCATTCAACTATGCCTTGTCCATCTTGAGTTACAACCCCGCATTTCACATTCAACTCCACTGTAAGGTTCACACCACAGATTCTGTACAATATACTTCTCAAATCAATTCAACCCTATGTTATCGCTTCAATCAAACAGGGTTATCATATATTCATCCACAGAAATCAACCATTCATCACACCGAATTCGATCAAAGAGTACATATACCTCAGAACCAATTCCTTTCTTTCATATATGTAAATGGTCTACTCATATATGATATCAATATTTCTTTTAATTTAAACCTACGACATATAAAACCATCCAGTCTCTGTGGTTCCAAATACCTTATGGTTCCACCTCAGAACTGTGCTAACATTGTTTTCTTTTTCTCTTTAACATTTCCCAAGTTCACTTCACCATCGGCTCGCAATTCCGCTCCACCTTTATGAACGAATAGCTCTATGAATCCTCTGAGCCATCGATCAGTTGGCCTTATACACGAAACCTTCCATTATTAACCTTACCAGTCTTCAAACTTCTCAATTATGGTTCGACCCCAGATTCTCTGTTCTCATTTCTTCATTTGAATAATTCGAACACCATTTCACCTCCATTTTGGTATTGATTCGAACTCACTATTTGACCATAATACTGCCCAATCAACTCAAATGTATTGTAGTTACTTTAAACCCCAATAGCTTGCTTGAAACGCCTCTTATGCCTTAACCCCGTAATGATCCCAGATCATATGCCTCAATCACACAGAGATTTTGAATGTTGATTCAACTTCATTGTGTCATCAATCCGTTGGTGATCGATGACTGGAATTAATCGATGCAATTTCATCTAACCTTATCAACTGTATATGTAGAATTTCTAAATCAAACCCCAATTTCCTTTGAACCACTATATTGATATTAATTATGCCTCATCAGTCCTCAATTTCTTCAATTCCACCCAGAACATATTAAAACCCAATTACAGGGTATATCAATGTATACAACAATCCGAATCAATCTCCTCATTCATATATAAGAAATCAAATGTAAAGCATTCACTTACAAGCCTCCTATATTGGCCAGATCTTCAAGTCAAAATCAATAGCCCTTCTCTAACTCTGTATCTGCTTCATGTCTAATGCTCTCTTTGATGCCTCTGCTTCTCTGCTACTTTGCTTCTTTCTTTGCCTTGTTGTTGTTTCAGGTGCTCCTCTTTTGGCATATCCTTTGCCATCAATGACAACATTTCCAACAGTCTCCCCCTTTGGCATTGATGGCAACACATCCACCAATAATCCAATGCTTCTTCCAAGTCTTCTTCTGCTTGCCTTTTAGAAGACCCTTTCTTCTGTTACTTGATTTTCCTCCCCCTTTGACATCAATGGCAAAGGGTTGCACAATCCTCAGTGTAGATTCTATCTTTGCATTTCTTTTCTCTGAGTTGTGTTTAGGCCTCCAGACTAGTGTACAAGAGTTGTTGAGAGAACACTTTTGAGGATTATTGAACTTGAATATACACTGTAAATTGATACAATCCCAAAGCATAGACTCCTTTTACTTATATAGAGTGTGTAGGTGATGATAGAAAAACCATATATAATCAGAGAAGCATCATTGGACCAAAGCTAAAATATTGAGAATGCTTCAAATATACTTCAGTCTCTAGAATGATCTTCATCAGAAATACATATCTGTTGAGGAAGATTGTAATGGAATATGTCTTCTTCTGCAATTCACCTCTGCAATACAACATCTATTCAATTGTAATGAAGTCAATATATCTTTTATTGTTGTGGTACACCTTTCCTGCCTGTTGGTGGTGATATGAGCTAGGATGCTAACAAGGATATTACACTTAATAGCTGAAAGGTCCTTGTTGCTGATGTGAACAATAAATCAACCAGAATTTAATCTAAGAGATCAAATGACTTTATTGCTTGCACACTATACTTTCAAAAACAAACCCTTGAGGCTAGATACATTCAGTGTATTAGTTAGTCTCACTTATCAATCATGCAATTTCCTTTATGACATAAGGGGGTATGTATGTCAATGATCAATCTCTCTTTAAAGGTGAATTACCAGCAAATCCTTTATGCTGAAGATACTTTAACAATTCTATCATGATGATTTCCAACAAAAACATCTTCAAGTTGTTTAATTGATATCTCAGCCACCAGACTTCACACATTTTATGAATAATCTTAAGAAAGAGGCCTTGAAGATATATGTACTGACTTCAGGAAGGCATGCAATTGTATATAGACATAGATACTGCTTCAATGCTCAATATACTACTTCAAGTGTAAACAAAATAATGATCCTTTAGCCCTGTTATTGACCTTTTTATGCTTTAAAAAATGCAGATAACACTGGGATACTACCTTGATGTACTCTTGCCATAGTCCTTTGATCCTGAGGACCTGTACCATACTGTTGCTCCACTGATAACACTTGATATTCTACTGATAGGCATGCTGCTTGTACCAAATACCCACATTGATACTACTTTCTCTTCATCTCACACATGAACCCAAAGTTAAGGCAACCTTCATAATTTCTACTATTGAGCTCTCCATTGTTCTCAACAACAATCATCAACATACTGAATCTGATCTTGGCATTATTAATCTTTTTCTTATTCTTTCATTTTGGTTTAACAGAATGTCACTGCATTTTCCTTTCTAGGACTGCTCTAGAATCATTGTTGATTTAAATGCAATTCAATTGTTCTAACATAATGATCTTCAGGAAGACATCTTCAATTTCTTTACTAGGAATCTTCATGGGCTGTTCACTCAGAGATTTATCACTTACTTAACTGCATTCCTCCAAGGGAACTTTTCATAGATGAATGATGTAATTACATAATGATGATAGGCACTTCTCTTACTCATCCTCCTTAATGTGATTCACTGTTCATTCTAGCAGAATGATGCACAATGTCATCATCACTTAATGTGTTGATGTCTTCTTAGCTTATATGTTCATGGCTGGTGTTCTCTCTACTACCATGGTTGCTTGCTGCCTTCTCTTATTCCATCACTCTGTCAGCTATTGAATGCTTCAGATAATCTTCTTCCTCTATAGTTCTCTGTTAGAGAAATTGTCCTTTCCCTTCCTGACCTTATAGCTGCTCTCATTCCAAGGAGCTCTTCTTAGACTACTTTCATGGGGACTATCTATGAACTGCTCTCCCCCCTGGGATGTTGCTTCATATTCATCACTGGTTGGATATTTTATTTTCTTCCTAGAGCAGCTCCCCCTCAGACTATGATAGATTCATTATGTTATTGAGGTAACAGGTTCCCCCTTTCTCTTTTCCTTCCATACTTTATTGGGGTTCTTCATAATTTCTGCACTTCTTTTTGATTCATAGTTTTGATTGATTTGATTAGATTCCATCATCTGTCTGGAGCTCTTTAATGTATATGGTAGTTTAAAATATTTTGCTTTGTGACCAAGCTTGAGGCATACATAACATATTATTTTACCAAGGTATGTTTGAGCTTATGTATAATGTTATGTTCCCCTTTTTTAACACAATTTACATTCAACAGATTTATGTCCAAATTCATTGCATGCATAACAGTAGCCATGGAAATGATTTGTGTACCTGGTGAAAGATTGTCTTTTCCATTTTCTTGCTTGAGGTAGTCTTCTCATTTGTTTCATATTTTGCTAGTTGAAGTTGATTTTCTTTGTCTTAAAATATGTTGCAATATGTCCAGGTTTGTGGCAGGAAAAACAGGTGATACTTCTCACAGGAGGAAAGAAACTTCTTTGACATCTTCCAAATTTATTCAACTCATATTGAGGAGTGTTTGAGCCTTTTTCAGCTGACTGTTTCATCCTCTCATTCTCTGTCCTTTCATGTTGCTGCTTGTTTTTGTTTGTTTCTTTGCAAATCATGTTCTTGTTGGCTTCTACTTCTGCAGGATTCTTCTGAGCTTCTTCATTGTCCTTCACAGCTTTTACAAAAATGACATTTATGTTATCTTCAACCTTGGACTTACTTTTTTCTCCTTCATAGCCTATCCCTGTCTTTATGAGAGGAGATCTTTGAGCATTTAGAATTTGGTCCAACTGTCTAGAGCTTTTCATTTGAGGACTATTCATTAATAATTTTCTTTGGGATTTTTCTAATTTCTTTCTAAGGCACACTACTTCTTCTTCCAATTTCTCACATTCTAGACTTTTCTCTCTCATTTGTTGCAGCAGAGTGTCTTCTACTTTCCTTGCTTCTTCAAGTTGTGTCTTCAGGCCAACAATTTCTTTCTTGTCTTCATATTCTTTCTCATCACATATTTGCACCAATGTCTTAAAATCTTTGTTTTCTTTCTTCAATATTTCTATTTTATTCAAGGCTGTGTCAAGTTTGGTTTTTCCTTCAACTGTAATTTCTTCATGGAACTGACTTCCATTCACACTGGAAAATATCTCATTTGATTGAACATTTTCCTTTTGACATGAATTATTATTCTTCTTAATTCTCTTCTCCCTCTTGATAATGCAGCCACTAGTGTTTACTTCATGCATGAAATGCAGTCTATCCCAGATTTCTTTTGCAGAGGTTAAATCCATTATTAACTCAAGATCCTTGTTATGAATACTATTGTATATCACACATTTTTCCTTGGCATTCCTCTATTGCTCTTGCACCGAGGGAGAGTCTGTGCAATAACCATCAAATACAAGTTTCCATACCATAGGTTCATATGCCATTAAACCTGTTTTAACCTTATCTCTCCATTCCAGAAATTTTGTTGTATTTAGCACGGGTACATTTTGATAGTCCATGACTCAACTAGATCTCATTCAAGCTATTAGGCTTACACCAAAGGAACTAGCTTTGATACCAATTGTTGAACCCTTAGTTAAACTGAGAGGGGGGAGTGAATCAGTTTAACACATTCATGGACTTTTAAAAAATTTCCATTAAAACTTATTTACACCTTCATTTCATGTTCAACTTAATATGAGAGCAATATTAATATGGGAGCAGCAAGTATTAAGATAATGTAACAGCAATCTAAATATGTCAGCAGCAAGTATTAAGCAGATTAGATACACCATGTCAACACACAAACATCATGCACATAGACAATAGATATAAGTGGAAACCCATAAGGGAGAAAACCACATCTTATTATTTTTGTGATGCAAAGGCAAGCTCCAACTCCCTCTCACCACTGATTTTCTGCAGGCTCCAACCTCAATTGTGCAAGCTACAACTTGCAAGGAAGCTCCAACTCCCAACTATTTTCTGTAGGCTCCAACCTATGGGAGGCTCCTACCTCATCCAGCTACAACTGACTTCTATCAATATACAACTTGATATGGAAGCACCAACTTCCTCTATTTTCTGCAGGCTACAACCTACAGGAGGCTCCTACCTCAATCAGCTACAACTGATATCTATTGAGCTACAACTTGATAGGGAAGCTCCAACTTCCTCACTCTTTCATAAAAACACTTGCTGATTTACCTGGATATCATCTCTATTATGTACCATCTTCACTGTTGTGCACCAGCCTTCATATCTGCCCTGCATCATCTCTGCATTTTCTCAGATTCTCTATTAGCTCCTCCTTCTTCTCTACCTCACTGCTTCATTTCTGCATTCTCTAACCTCTTTTTGCATATCAATGTGATATCATTTATAGAGTTTGTCTCATGACTGTTTGTATTCCACAGGGACTTCGAAGTGAATAGCCCTGACTCTGTGCCTTCTGCCTTCTCATTTCCTTTTCTAGCTCATTCAGAAAAATATAGCAATTTATACAAATTTCTGTTTTACAGTGGAGTTTTGTTTTCCTACCAGAGACTTGCCTTTACATCACAAACAATATGAAATCAATTAAAACATTTACATTCACATTTTCAGTTACATAAAACAGTTTCACTCAGCCCTTTTTCTGGCCCTTGGCTTGTTGGTTTTGTCTTTTCTGTTGCTGTCATGTAACTGCTCTACATACCTCTGTTGTTCACTGTCTTTTTTAGTTTCTGCACACTCCCCTGCTTTCTGTGCATGTACACCTGTCAAACCCACATTCTCCAAGTTCACTGTGTATATAAAAATGCATTTCTGAATTATGTTCTAACTCTGGCAGTTGTATCAATACTGAAGCTTTCTTTTTCCATCACTATGTTAAAATCCTGTATCAAGAGTTCATTTTATGGAAGCGCCCAATCAATATTTGCTTTGGCATAATCTTCAACTTAAGTCTTTGGCCAACACAGAAACCCTGCAATACAACCCAAATTATTTTTCTTTATGCGAAGGCTCTACTTCTTAGCTTCAAACTTATGGTTAAAACCATAATCAAAACCCAACTTATAATATGTCGAATTAATATTCGAATATTCCAACTTAACCCAAGGTAATAACTTCAGTCTCATTCACAATAATACCTGTGTGTTAGTGGTTTATAATTCCACCATATGTTCGAATCCATCCAACATATGTTCACGGTTCTCTTGTCTCGTGTCCAATATATTATATCCCCCATTCAATGTTAAGAACCCTTATTACAGCCTTTGATTCCGCACTCACCAGCACTTATAATTAAATTGAATTCTTCAGGCCCACAGCAGCTCCTTACCCACATATACAAACTTTAAACGTGCACCCTTTATGATACTTCATCTCAACGATAATATATTGACATATATTATAACGAAGCCCTGACTTTTGTTTAACCCCAATAAAATCACGGTCGCATCTTTAAACCCTCACATCCAATACAACATATGTATTAACATATATATCTACTCGTCAATTCAATCATTGTAACACGTTAATAAGCCAACTCATAAATCTTCATTTATATAATTCCACCCCATTCAACCTTTGAATATGAATGAGTTACTTAATTAAATGCTTCGGGCCCTAGCAGTTAACGTACCGCTCGCATCTGGCGGCGCATAACTTATCGCACCCCAAACCTCAATCCGACGGCAATCGCGCAATATCGCGCAAATTAGATGCACGGCAGTTAATCCTCCGAAATCGCGTGATATAAATGGTTTTTCCAAACCACTTATGGACACGCGTCCAACAACTAATGGAATCCCATTTTTTCCACAAAAACTCTTTACCACTTTTACAAAGCGCGATACTGCTGGTTTTGTGGCTTGAACTCACGTTTACTGTTCATGCTCCTGGTTCCACTATCGAGTCAAGGTTCCGTTTATCTCGGGTTTCCATCAATTGTTTAGCGCCTTTATCATATATGTATAACTCTTTATACCATAGGCTCTGTATTTAATTGAATAGGGTTTTGAACAGAGTTATGGCTCCAATCTCACTAATCCATTCAACTGTGCCTTTTCCATCTTGAGTTACGACCCTGCGTTTCACATTCAACTTCACTGTAAGGTTCACACCACAGATTCTATACAATAGACTTCTCAAATCAATTCAACCCTGTGTTATCACTTCAATCAAATAGGGTTATAATATATTCATCCACAGAACTCAACCATTCATCACACTGAATTTGATCAAAGAGTACATATACCTCAGAACCAATTCCTTTCTTTCGTATATGTAAATGGTCTACTCATATATGATATCAATATTTCTTTTAATTTAAACCTATGGCATATAAAACCATCCAATCTCTGTGGTTCCAAATACCTTATGGTTCTGCCTCAGAACTGTGCTAACATTGTTTTCTTTCGCTCTTTAACATTTCCCAAGTTCACTTCACCATCGGCTCGCAATTCCGCTCCACCTTTCTGAACGAATAGCTCTATGAATCCTCTGCGCCATCGATCAGTCGGCCTTATACATGAAACCTTCCATTATTAACCTTACCAGTCTTCAAACTTCTCAATTATGGTTCGACCCCGGATTCTCTATTCTCATTTCTTCATTCGAATAATTTGAACACCATTTCACCTCCATTTTGGTATTGATTCAAACTCACTGTTTGACCAAAATACTGCCCAATCAACTCAAATGTATTGTAGTTACTTTAAAACCCCAACATCTTGCTTGAAATGCCTCTTATGCCTTAACCCCGTAATGATCCCAGATCATATGCCTCAATCACACAGAGATTTTGAATGTCGATTCAACTTCGTTGTGTCATCACTCCGTTGGTGATCGATGACTAGAATTAATCAGTGCAATTTCATCTAATATTATCAACTGTATATGCAAAATTTCTAAATCAAACCCCAATTTCCTTTGAACCACTATATTGATACTAATTATGCCTCATCAGTCCTCAATTTCTTCAATTTCACCCAGAACATATTAAAACCCAATTACAGGGTCTATCAATGTATACAACATTCTGAATCAATCTCCTCATTCATATATAAGAAATCAAATGTAAAGCATTCACTTACAAGCCTCCTGTCTTGGCCAGATCTTCAAGTCAAAAGCAATAGTCCTTCTCTAACTCTGTCTCTACTTCATGTATAATGCTCTCTTTGC
This sequence comes from Pinus albicaulis, assembly GCA_034641835.2. Classification (NCBI taxonomy): domain Eukaryota; kingdom Viridiplantae; phylum Streptophyta; class Pinopsida; order Pinales; family Pinaceae; genus Pinus; species Pinus albicaulis. The sequence goes on from CM076571.1 coordinate 4,914,551, forward strand.
TACCTCTGCTTCTTTGCTACTTTGCTTCTCTCTTTGCCTTGTTGTTGTTTCAGGTGCTCCTCCTTTGGCATCTCCTTTGCCATCAATGACAACATTTCAAACAGTACAGTCATTTTCCAATTCACCATCAACCGATTCTGACCCAATGAATGTGGTCAATGAAAAATCATTTTCACCTTCAAACTCATCTATAACATCAATTCCGGATCCTTTTAAAGAAGTGTTTTATACTGACGAAAGCATTCGCGAATTCTTGTCCATAGAATATTTACCATGGGATGATCTACATCATAGGTCATCATTTTTACCTGAGCTTGATCGATTTGAAAATAATTTTTCATCTATTTTTACAATTGACTATGTCAAGGAACCCTAGAATCTGATATCGATCACAAATTCAGATTCTGAAGTGAATTTGGGGAATATTTCTTCCACGATTCCTATTGACATATCAGTGAAGCCGAGAATTATTGAAAACATTCATATAGGTGCCTCTTGTATGATAGATGAAATTGCTACATATAAGGCCCTATTTCAAGAATTATGTGACATATTTGCCTAGTCTTATGAATAAATGCCAAGAATCGATCCCAAAATTGTTGTTCATGAAAGAAAAACTTACCCGGATGCTAAATCGATCAGACAAAAATTACGTCTGATACATCCACGAAAGGTTGCCTCTCTCAAAGCCGAAGTTGAGAAATTATTGAAAGCAGATTTTATTTATCATATCCCGTTAACGGATTGGGTATCTAACATCCTTCCTGTTACTAAAAACCAAGGAACAATACGAGTATGTGTTGACTATAGGGATATTAACAAAGCTTGTCCTAAAGACAATTATCCGACCCCTTGTATCGACCAAGTCATTGACGATTGTGCCGGAAATGAAATGTATTCATTTATGGATGGATTTTCTAGATACAATCAAATAAACATACTCCCTGCCGATCAACCAAAAACAGCGTTCATTTGTCCTTGGGGAACATTTTCTTATTGTAAACTACCTTTTGGACTAAAGAATGTTGGGGAAACTTTTCAAAGGGATATGTGCTATGCTTTTTATGACATTAAACACATTGTGCAACCTTATCTCGATCATTTACCTGCTCACTCATTATGCAGGGAAGATCATCCAACTCTTTTACAAGCGATTTTTATGAGATGTAGGTATTATAAGATTCGCCTAAGTCCACACAAGTGTGTTTTCTGTGTAAAATATGGTCTATTACTGGGATTTTTCGTTTCAAAACAAGTCATTCATGTCGACCCTTAGAAGGTTGAGGCTATTATCAATTTACCTCCTCCTTCCACACTTCGCCAACTCCAAAGTTTGCAAGGGAAAGCAAACTTTCTACGTAGATTCATCCAGAACTAAGCCGAGTTAACCAAAGGTTTTACCAGGATTTTGAAACAGAATATTTATTTCATTTGGGATGAGATCGTTGATCGATATTTTGATGCTTTAGAACACACGTTGACCCATGCACCGTTATTGCATCCACCAAATTACAGCCAGGATTACTTTTTATACTTAGCGACCTCTGATTCCACTATTGGAATGGTATTAGTTCAGGAAGATGAATTCCAAAATGAACATGTGATTTACTATCTCATTCGGAATCTCAATCTGATAGAGATCAAATACTCGCATGTGGAGAAATTGGCCTTGGCAGCAGTTCAAGATGTCCAACGATTTCTTCATTACATTTTGTTACAAAAAACAACGGTGATTTCTAATTGAAACCCAATGATGTATATTCTGACTAAGCAATTGCTAGGGGGAAAATACTCTAAATGGTTAGTTATCCTTCAGGAGTTTGATTTAGAATTTGAAAAATCCAAATCAAAGAAATCACTAGTGTTCGTCAAACTGATGTGTGACTTCCCAAATCCTGAGACAGAAACTGTGGTAGAACATCCAATCGTTGATGAATCTTTGTTTCTTATCAGTACGTTAAATCCTTGTTATGGGGATATAATAATTTATCTCCAAACCCAAAATTTTCAGCCTGAGCTATCATGTTCACATCGACGAAAGATCTGTTACCAGTCTCAGCAGTACAATATTGTCAGAGACACGCTTTATCGTCACAGTGCAGATTTTGTATTTCGACGATGTTTAACCCATGAAGAGGTCGAACAAGTTTTAAATGACTGTCATTTTGGAGCATGTGGCGATCATATGTCTGGGTATGCCACAGCCCAAAAGATATTGCACACTGGTTAATTTTGGCCTTCTTTATTTAAAGATTGCATTCTTGCGGTCCGAAAATGCCACAACTGTCAAATTTTTTATCGGAAAATGCGTGCACCACCAGCTCCTCTTCACCCCATACTTTTTGTCGATCCTTTTTCAAAATGGGGCATTGATTTCATTACATGTAACCCTCACTCGACCGGGGGGCATGGGTATATTATTCTCGCATTAGATTATTTTACCAAATGGGCCGAGGTGATGCCTATATTTGCGGCAGATGGAAAAACTGCGGCTACTTTTGTATTCAATCACATGATTGCTCGATTTGGTGTACCTCAATCTATCATTACCGATCATGGGAGCCATTTTCAAAACATTATGATGATCGAACTTTCCGACCAACTTGGCCTGCGCCATGATAGTTCTACACCATATTACCTGCAGGCTAATGGTCAGGTTGAAGTTGTCAATAAATTTTTAACCACTATGATTAAAAGGATAATCGGAATTCATAAATCAAATTGGCATACTATGATTTTCTCATCACTTTTGGCATACCGAACCTCAGTAAAAACTGCAACAGGTTTCACTCCTTTTCAACTGGTCTACGGTTTAGAAGCTATGTTACTGATTGAATGTGAAATACCATCACTCCAATTAGCCATAGAGTTACTACCAGCTACCTCTGAAGAGGAAAAACTCTTTTTGTATAGGGCACAATTATATGAGACTCGGCGCACCACTACATTGGCAGCCGAAGCTCATAAAAAACACGTTAAAGCTCAGTATGATCGAAGTGTTACACCTCATGTTTTTTCAGAGGGTGACCTAGTATTGGTATATGACCAAGCTAATGATAAACTAGGAGTTGGGAAATTTGAACCCATGTGGCACGGTCCTTATATTGTCAAGCGAGTGCTTGCAAAAGGGGCTTACGAATTGATTAATTATGACGGGGTCTCCTTAGATAAACCCAGAAATGGACTTTATCTGAAGAGATATTATGCTTGATTTTGTGTGAATATCTTACCGGTAGTTTAGTTATTTTTTCTAGCTTAGCTGTTTTAGATTAGATGAGTGTGTCTATTTTAAGTTTGCATTGACTACTATCCCTTCTTATCTTGATTACTCTTGATATTGTAGATGTCGACGTCCCTTCAAGCCTACATTGGTTTTGCTGATGGTTCCTATCGTAATACATGGAATATCTCTTCCGCATCTTGGGTTATCTATTCACCCACCGATGATTTAGTTTCTATGCATGGGGTAAGCCTTGGTCAAACAACGAATAATTTTGCAGAATATAGCACAGTGATTGAGTTATCATCTGATGCCATTTCATTTGGAATTCGGCGTTTGATCATAAGATTAGATTCAGAACTCATTGTATTACACTTAAATAGAGTATACGCAATTAAAAATCCAGTGTTACTGAGATTATTCTTGAAGGTTCGTCTCTTGGAAAGGCAATTTGATTACATTGAATATCAACACATTCCAAGAAATTTAAGCACATTGGCTGATGCATTAGCTAATATTGTTATAAATAGACATTTGTGAAATTAAAGCATTAAATTAAAACAACATTTGATAAGTGTTGAACAAGATAAGCCGTCAAAAGTAGTCATATCATAAATAAAGTTTGTGTTCAAAAAATATTACATCGTCTAGGATCATAGGTTTAAAACACCTTATGATCTGAAAGGTAGTGATACCAAAATAAAAAGTACAATGGCCTATGATAATCATCCACTATCCGTTGTGATGATCATGATAATACACTATCGCTCGTGCCACTCTACGCAGATATCTCTGAAACTGGCCAAGAACGCTAGCAACATGCCTCTAGAGGCGTAAAGGAATGTCATTCATACTAGTATCTGGTATGTCTCTAGTCAACCTCTCCAGTTTCTCTCTAAATCAGTGAGAATATCTACTACTTGATTCTTTGGCGATGCGATAAGATCTGTTTGCTTCCTCTCGAAGCGGCAGAGATTGGCTGGTCTTCGTGGACCAACATCTGCATTTGAATTTTTTGTCATCAATATTGGAATATTTAAAAAACAAAAAATTAGAATTAAAAACACATCAAAATTATTTATTTACCTGACTCGTCCCATTGGGCTTGGGGAGGAAGAGGCATATCAGGATCACCACAGAAATCTATCCCTGCATACGGAAAATCTTCAATGGCGAAGATCTAGTTCTGTAACCAGTGAAAGTATGCAGGTGTAAATCGAGAAAATTCAACACCCTCACTATCACGGGCCATCACTTGCACTCAGTGGACCATCCGAGGCTCTCTGACCCCACCAGCATCAACCGAGATAATCTGGGGGGCAAGAAATGGAATCCTCTTTAGAGCAAAAGAAACTATGATAGCTCCATATCCAATGTTTTTCAACTTTGCATTCTTATGTCTGGTCACTTGGCCTTTTACATTAGCCAATACTCCTTCACACCAGTTGAAGATGGTGCCTCTATAGCACTCAACCGCTATCTGCATCTGGGCTTTAGTAGCCACGTGTGGAGCTGCACTCCCACACAATTTGGTCACTGTGAACACAACTACTTTGATTTCAAGATTGATAATGGTTTTTATATCAATTCGGTTGTCTTTTGGATCAACCTCTTTGTTACAAAATTCTTGTTGATAGCTAGCTATAGGTTGGACACCTTGCCTAGCCCCAAACAAGGAAATAGTTTCTCCTCTTTTGGACAAACCTGTAACGAATTAAATGTCCTCTAGCTCAAGTTCGAACCGGTGATCACCGATAATGAAACATTGTTCTTGAACATCCCACCTGTTCACTAGCCATGTCAATAACTCTACTTGAGCTCTCATGCCCTGCATTACCCAATATTTGTATAATCCACAGTTTCTCAATACACGCCATGTGGGCAAACTTCTTATAGCTGCCTCATCCACTTCTTCATGTTCACGTTCTCTCCATTCAAGCATTGTGGATACTCTGAAATGGACGCATTAAAATATTAGACACAATAAAAATGAAAATTTTGGCTTAATTTGAGAGAAATTTACTTTTTTATTTTTTTCACAGTGCCTCCGCACTTTTTACTTTGAAACAGTGCGAGCTACCGCACGCGTTATACACAAAAAGTGTGGGAGTCCGATAATTTTCCTTTGGAAAATTATTGGGCTCCGCGGGTATCGTATGTATTACCTGCAGTACCCCGAGGATGATTTTTTGAACCTATTTTTCTCTTAAAAAATGATTTAAAGCCTAAAAAGAGAATGTAAACAGACAAAAATGAAGAGAAATGAGTTGTGGATTACCTAGAGTCGACGGTTTTGGATTCGGACGGTCGGTTTTTCTGATATCTCCTTCGGAACTTTTTCTACCAAAAGCTCTCAACTTTCACTCTGGATGCAAATGGTAAAAATGACTTGGTTTAACTCCTTTTTATAAGATTTTTTGAATAAATGAAATATTATTTTATTTATTTTTCACTTTGAAAAGTAGTTTTTCAAATTATTTTTACTTATCTAAAACAAGTATGTTTAATGTTTTGATTTTTTGTGTAGAATACAGGATTTTCAGGTGAAATAATCATTTTGGCAAAGAGTATGCTTTTTGTCACTTTTTCAAACTCGTTAAAAACTTGTGAAAAAGCAACACCATATGAGTACATTTTTATCACTTTTTCGAGCTCGTTAAAACTTACAAAAAAAGCGAAACCATGGAGTTCTCTTTTAAGCCCTTTTCAGACTCTTTAAACATGAAAAGATTGCCAAGTACTTGACTATTTGAACTCGTTAAAGGAAATGAACATTCGTCCCTTCAATATAAGTTTACCCCTTTTCCGGACTAAAATGGACTATTTACGAAAAAGGTATACGTTGACTAATTATAGTCAATAGAGTTCTCTCCTGCATTATTTTATCCTTTTTCGGGCTTGAGGGACTAATTTTACGAAAAAGTACACCCACAGAGTTTTCTTAATTTTTTCTTCTGATTCCCTAAAGCTGAAAAAACACCGAGTTTCACCTATACTGGACTCGTTAAAATTTAAAATTAAAGGACTTGTCAATTATAAACAAGAACGAACCACTCCTTCTTATGGTTCGATTTTAATACTAAGTTGGAGTCATCCAAAGGATGAGCTTATATTACAAGAAAATGTTATCCTCCTCAAGCTTGTCAAAAATAAAGAGGTACTTGCCAGAAATGGTGGGGGAAAAGAGAGAAAATGAATCCATTTGTCACACTTCGTTTTAAAAATTTGTATACCTCTTTTGAACACGACACTTTTGTCACATTCATGTCTGCGTTGGGAAAATCCTTTGGCCAAACAGTTAATCAAACCTCATTGAAAGTCTTCAGTTGGTTTATGGGTATTAGCTTTAGGTCAATCGCCACCAAACCATCTGCAATGTCGTTGTGTTCAAGAGATCAGTGTCAATAAACCATTCAATGAAAACATTTGTCTCCACTCGCGTTGACCATCCCTGAGTCAGTCCTTGCTATATATTTCTTCAAAACTTGATCTAATGGTTTCGTGTCATGGGCTTTCCTATGAAATATCACTTTCTATCGACGACCGCTCATCATCTAGAAAGTTGATCTAGAATCCTATCAGTACCTTGGGATCTGCATGCCCTAAAGGTAGATTTCTCACCTTTGATGACAGGTTGCATCATTGACCTTCGATCGAAAGATTCTGTGAAATTTTCAACTTCATATCACAAATTCACATTTCATAGATTGTACTGAGTACTTTGAGAGCCATTGTCATTATTGGTGGTTTCTCTCACACTTGTTAACAGTTCACATCATTGACTAGTAATCAAGTGGTTTCTACCATGTTCGACTTCGACACAATCAATCACATGGATAGAATCGTACTAGTTCGAGAAGCGGAAGTCAAGACCCTAGATCTAGTTTCCACCATCCTATTGAACCCTTGGTTAAACTGAGAGGGGGGGTGAATCAGTTTAATGTAGTCATGGTCTTGTAAAAATTTCTTTTACACTTATTTACATCTTCATTTCGTGATCAACTTAATATACAATGGAAAAAAGATCTTAATAAGTGAGCAACAAGTATTAAGCAGATTAAATACAGAATATCAAAACATAATCATCATGCACATAGACAACAGATATAAGTGGAAACCCATAAAGGAGAAAACCACATCTTATTATTGTTGTGATGCAAAGGCAAGCTCCAACTCCCTCTCACCACTGATTTTCTGTAGGCTCCAACCTACAGGAGGCTACTACCTCAATTCTGCAAGCTACAACTTGCAAGGAAGCTCAAACTCCCATCTATTTTCTGCAAACTACAACCTACAGGAGGCTCCTACCTCAGCCAGCTAAAACTGGACATCTATCAAGCTGTAACTTGAAATGGAAGCACCAACTTCCTCACTGTACAATAAAATCATATGCTGATTTACCTAGATATCAGCTCAGTTTTTCTCCTTCTTTACTGTTGTCCTTCCAGCCTTCAAATTTGCTTTATATCATCTCTGGATCTTCACAACTCCTCTCTCTGCTCCTTCTTCTTCTTACACTCTCTAACCTCCCTATGCATACCGATATTACATGTTTTATACAGATATCTTTATAAATATTTGCATTCTACAGGGAATATGAAGTGAACAGGCACAACTCTTTGCCTTCCACCATCTCATTTTCTCACTCATCATTTCAGGAGGTTACAACACTGTCTACTCATTTCAGAATTAATTGGAGTTTTTCTTTGCCTACGGAGACTTTCCTTTGCATCACATACAATAAAAATAATTAAATCATTTACATTTACAGATACAATAGTATTTCAATTCAGTCCTTTCAGTTCTTGGTTCGCCATATATTTGTCTTTTCTGCTGCTAGCACTGTCTTTTCAATTTTTGTTGTTATATTTTAGCTCTGCTGCATAACTATTTTGTTTCTTCCGTTACCTATGTCTTTTGTGCTGCGTTCACATGCATATCAACCTTTCATCAATCGAACAGTCATCGCACTCCGCCTCTTTTAACTTCCCAATCTAACGGAATTCGCACACCAAGTTGCATGTTATTTAATTTTTCCCAACCTACGCGAAATAGGTGGTTTTATAATGCCACGTGTCGCCCTCTTAACGCTATCGCATTTGTTTCACCTTTTAACACTTATCCTCCAAAAGCAGTGTGAAACAACAACTTACCAGTTTTCTAATCCTGCCTTCACTGTTCCGCGGATTTCAAAATATATTCCACTATATTTTAAGACTGTATTTAAATATATTCCACTTACCAGTTTTTCTATCGCATTTCAGCATTCCACCATTCTATGTTATAATCTTCCTTTATCCTACGATGTGATTTAACAAAGGAAGTCCACATACTTCCGGACTTGAAAAGCATCACGTCCACTCTCTTTATCGCACTTCGGCAATTTCAGTTATCCCATGTGCCTTCGTCCATCTGATCTCCCGATATGCGATATGCGAGGTGTCCCACCAGGCTGTATCTCGGCGTTTCGGCTATTTCTCTTTTACTTCGTTTCTCTGTTGCTCTTTGATCCTCCCGATGCGATTTCTCAAAGGGAAACCTTATACCTTCATATTTGAAATCCTGTAGACTTTATCTTTGAAATATATCGCATCCGAGACTCTTTTCGCATTTCGCACTTCGTCCTAAGCTTGCGATGATCGATATGCGATCGGGTCCCACTTGACTTTATCGCTACTTCGCATCGCAACTCACATGACTTCTAAGATTGTGCGATATCTCTCCTGCCCCGATTGCGATATGTGATCGCATCGCATCGCATCCATCAGATCGCATTCATTGCATCGCATATTCTCATCGCATCGCATCGCCACTTCACGGTATGTGATGAACTTCGCATCGCCGATCTGCGATATTGTGTTATGCTGCAACGTGTCCCTTCGCATCGCCACATCGCATCACAACTTTTCATCGCCACTTCTTATCGCACTTCGCTCTTCAGCGATTCAACCTGATTCTCAAGCGCTTATTCTCTTGAGCTTGCGATGTCTAATATGCGATCGAGTCCCACTTGATTGTGATATATTCTCTGTCGTCTATCTCCTCTAGGCTGCCTATGCTTCTTATTGCACTTTTTGCACGCGCTGATCTCTCCTGAGCTCCTTTTTCTGCCTTTGCTCCTTTTCTTCCTTAACTGCCTCTCTGCTGCCTCTGCTTCTTTCTGCTGCCTTTGTTGCCTTTGGTGCCTAGCTGCATTTGCTGCCTCTATTATATTTGCTGCCTCTCTACATTCGATGCCTCTCTACTTTCGTTGTTTCTCTGCCTTTTTTTATTAGCTGCATTCGCTGCCTCTGGTGCTTGCCAGTGTTCTAGTGTTGTTCCTTTGTGCTCCTTTGCCTTTGCTAATGGTCTAATGCTGCTCCTTGCCTCTCTTTTATGCTTTCATACTACATTATTACTCCACTTCTTCTTTGCCTTATTGCTGCTGCTTCTCTGCTCCTTTTCCTTAATGATAGTTCTGTTGGTTCTCCTTTGTGCTCCTTTGCCATCAATGGAAATATTTCCAACAGTCTCCCCCTTTGGAATTGATGGCAACACATCCACCAACACTCCCATACTTCCTTCAGGACTTCCTCCCCCTTTCATTCTAAGAAGTATCTTATCTTTATTCCTCTGCCTGCTTTATAAAAGAGCCTTTCTTATTTTGCTTTCTTTTCCTCCCCCTTTGACATCAATGGCAAAGGGTTGCACTTTTCCCAGTGTGGTTTCTATCTTTTCATAATACTCTGATCTTGAGGACCTGTTCCATCCACTGCTACATTGCTCTAGCTCTTTTGTGAAAATTTTTATTGACTACTCTCCCCCTGGAATGATGCTTTCTTGTCTGATATTGACTATCACTTATCTTCTGCACTGGTCCTGTTCCTTGTATGGAGCTTCTTCTTCTTCTTTTTCTGATCATGTTAGAGAGTAACATCTGCAGACACTAGCCCTAGTTTGTCTCTTAAATATTCGAATGGTTCTTTAGCAAGAGGTTTTGTGAATATTTCTATTGTTTGTTCCTTGGTTGGTACATATTCCAACTTTACTAATTTATGTGCTACTTGTTCTCTAAGGAAGTGGTACTTTATTGGGATGTACTTTTTTTTTAATGAAGTACAGGATTTTTTTATATACTTATTGCACTTGTATTGTCACATTTGATAGAAATGGGTTCATCAATGCTTACCTTCATGTCTTGGAGAGTTTGTTTCATCCACATTATTTGTGTGAAACATGTTGTTGCTGCTATGTATTATGTTTCTGCTGTAGATAAAGAGATAGAAGTTTGCTTCTTGCTTAGCCATGCCACCAGAATTTTTCCCAAATAAAAAGCACCTCCACTTGTGCTTTTCCTGTCATCCATGCAACTGGCCCAATATGCATTTGTGTATGCTGTTAGTGTGAAACTTTTTCCTTTTGGATACCATAGGCCATAATGTGAGCTTCCTTGTAGATATCTAAATATTCTCTTCATTGCAAGTAAGTGATTTTGTTTTGGTGATGCTTGATATCTTGCTACAAGTCCTACTTCCAACATAATGTCTGGTCTAGAAGCAGTTAGATATAGTAGACTTCCTATCATGGATCTGTAAGTTTTTTGATCTACATCTATTGATCCATCATTAGCACATAGTTTGCTTCCAGTGATCCTGGGAGTTGACACAGGTTTGCAGTCTTTCATTTGAAACCTTTTCAACATTTCTCTTAAGTATTTTTCTTGCGAAATGAATATTCCAGTGTTCTTTTGTTGAATTTGAAGTCCTAAATAGAAGGTGAGCTCTCCAATCATTGACATCTCAAATTATGATTTCATTTCTTCAGCAAATCCTTTTGCTAACACATCTTTGTTGCTACCAAACGTGATGTCATCTACATATACTATTACAATTAAGAGTTCATATTCATTAGCCTTTATGTACAAATTGTTGTCTACTCCTCCTTTCTTAAACCCTTGATTTTGCAAGTATTTGTCCAGCCTTGAATACCATGCACGAGGAGCTTGTTTCAGACCATATAAGGCTTTCTTTAATCTGCACACATAGTCATGTTTCTTTGTTAATGAGAATCCTTCAGGTTTTTCCATGTACACTTCTTCCTCTAAATCTCCATTCAGGATCTTGGACTTCACATCCATTTGATATACCCTGAAATCATGATAGCATGCAAAGGCAAAAAACATTTTGATTGCTTCCATTCTGGCTACAGGGGCAAAGGTTTCATCATAATCAAGTCCTTCAATTTGTGAATATCCCTTGCATACAAGTCTTGCTTTATTTCTGATTACCTGCCCTTGTTCATTCATATTATTCTTGAATATCCATTTTGTGCCAATGACATTTTTCCCAGTGGGTCTTGGAATTAATTCCCAGATATTGTTCTTCTCAATTTGGTCCAATTCTTCATTCATAGCATTTACCCAGTTTTTGTCTTTGCTAGTTTCTTCGAACTTCTTTGGCTCTATTTGAGATAGCATGGCTAGGTATACTTCTTCTGTCTGTTCAACAAGCTGTCTTCTTGTCTGGACTCCCACACTTTTGTCCCCAATGATTTGATCTTCTGGATGGTTATTTTGAGTGTATCTTGAGGGACCCTTTGAGTTTAATTCTGTATCTTCTGTTGTCTTGTTATGTTCATCATTATCTTGGTTCTCAGATTCATGATCATTTGGAGGATTAGTGTAGCTTGTGTTTCCTGTACTGTTTGGTAGATCTTCGTCAACTCTTACGTCAATGCTTTCCCCAATTTTGTGCAGTATTTTGTTGTAACACCTGTAACCCTTAATTTTGGATGCATATCCTAAAAATATTCCTTCATCAGCTCTTGCATCAAACTTCCCCAGTTTTTCATCATTATTTTTTATGAAACACTTGCTTCCAAATACTCTAAAGTGCTTGATTGATGCTGGTTTACCATGCCATAATTTGTAAGGAGTCTTATCACAATTTGGTCTTAGATGAGATTTGTTGAGAATATGAACAGTTGTGTGTACTGCTTTTGCCCAATAGGTTTGGTGAATGTTACTTTCTTACATCATGGCTTTGGAAATCTATTGTACTGACCTGTTTTGTCTTTCTGCCACTCCATTCTGTTGAGGTGTACGTACAATTGTAAACTGTTGTTTTATCCCATGTTCATTTCATAGGTCTGCAAAATCATAGTCTGTGAATTCACCTCCTCTGTCTGATCTGATGCATTTTATCTTGCATCCTGTTTGATTTTCTGCCAATGCCTTGAATATCTTGAATTTCTCAATTTCTTCAGATTTATATTTGAGAAATTCCACCCACGTCAATTTGGTAAAATCATCTATTATTAGCATGAAATAAGATTCTCCACCTGGTGCATTAGTTCTTGAAGGTCCACACAGGTCCATGTGAACAAGTTGAAGAGGCCTACTTGTAGATAGCTTCTCTTTGGTCTTGAAAGATGTGCGGGTCTGCTTGCCCAATTGGCAGGATTTACATATGGTATTTGGAGGCTTCTTTATTGCAGGCATATCTCTAACTACATTCTTGTTGCTCATACTGATGATGTGGTCAAAGTTTAGGTGTCCCAATCTTCTATGCCATAACCATGATTCATCAAGTTTGCTTATGTGGCATGCTTCATTCTCTTCTTTCAGTATATAGACATTACTTTCTGTTCTAACACCTTTGATCAAGGTCTTTCCTGTGGTGCTCGATCTTACCTCACAATCTTGGGCTCTGAAAAGGACCTCACAGCCTTTATCACACATTTGACTAACACTTAGCAGATTTGCTTTCAGCCCATCCACAAATAGTACATCTTGAGCCTCTCCTCTTCCATTATTCAGACTGACTGAGCCTTTTCCTTTGATTTTCCCTGCTTTATCATTTCTGAATGTTACAAAGGTTACAAACTTGCTTCGATCTCCAGTCATATGCTTTGAGCATCCACTGTCCATATACCATTGGCTTTTCTGATCTTGAGCTATTAGAGCCAGGTCACACTTATTCAACTTCTTTTTCCACTGCAGGCAGCTATTTGTTTGGCACCTTTTCTAAGAATATGGACCACATTATTTGAGAGGACATTTGGAAAACATGTGTCCGATTTGATGGCATACAAAGCATTTGATTATATTTTTAAATGGATTATGTGTATGAGTGAACTCTCCATTGTTCATAAATCTCCTTGGGGTTTTAAACATCAGTCTTTGTCCATACGTTCTGCACTCCATGGCTTTATGGCCGAACCCCTTACAACAAAAAAAATACCCATGGAAATGATTAGTATATCTGGTGAAGGGTTGTCTTCTCCATTTGGTTTCTTGAGGTATTATTTTCATTTTCTGCATCCTTTGCTAGTTGAAATCGATTATTTTCGTCTGACAGTATGCAGCAATATGTCCCAGTTTGTGACAGGAAAAACAAGTGACATTTCTCATAGGAGGAAATAATCTCCTCTGAGATCTTCCGAATTTGTTCAATTGATCTTCAGGAACAATTGAAATTTTTGCAACTGCTTGCTTCTTCCTCTCATTTTTTGTCTCTTGATGTTGCTGCTTGTTTCTGTTTGTTTCATCACACATCAAGTTCTTGCTGGCTTCTGCTTCTGTGGTTCCTTTTTGAAATACTTCATCATTCCTTTCAATGTATGCCTTCTTCGAGGTCTCCATGGAGGCAATCTCATCTCCAGCTGCTTACATCCCCTACTCCTTTCTTCTATCAATATTCTAGCTGCAATAATCTTAGATTTCTTAGAGTTAATTTTTTCTTTTACAGCTTTCACAAAAATGATATTCTGGTTATCCTCTACCTTGGATTTGCTGGTTTCTCCTTCGTAACCTATCCCAGTCTTTATGAGAGGAGATCTTTGAGCATTTAGTATTTTATTCAACTGTTCAGTGCTTGTCATTCGAGGAGTATTCATTGTCAATTCCCTTTGGGTGTGTTCTAATTTCTTTCTTAGGCATACTACTTATTCTTCCAATTTTTCTTGCTTCTGAACTTTATCCTTAATTTTATTTAGTAACATGTCTTCCACCTTCTTAGCTTCTTCAAGTTCTACTTTCAATTGAATGAGGTCTTCTGAATTTGGTACCTCTTTTACATATTTGAGAAGAATGTCTTTCTATTTTCTGCACTTGAATTTAATTCTATCTATTTCCTACAGGGCACTTCGTAGCTCCCCCTCAAGATCTACCTCACCTTCTTCCTCATCTTCTAGAAGGAATCCTTCAGACTCTTCCTTGGCCATCAACACAAATTCAGAGGTTCCTTCTTCATTTGAGGATTCATCTGAGTTTTCAGATGCATTTTTATCTTGCTGAGCATAAAGTGATTTTCTATTGAATCTCTTCCCTTTCTGCCAGTTATTTGTTTTGGTTTTATCTATCTCTTGAGTCTGATTCTTGTAAGGACACTTTGATGCATAGTGCCCAACTCTTCCACAGTTAAAGCATTTAAATGGGAGCTTACATTTATACTTACCTGAGCCTCTATCCAATCTTCTGACAAATTTGGCCTCTTCTTCATCAGAGCAAGAGCATGTATCTTCCTTTTCTTCTTTGCTCTTCTCAACCTTAAAGGTTGCCTCCCTCACATTTGACTTCCTCTGTGGAAGTCGTATCTCATAGGCTGTTAAGTTTTAAAGTAATTGGTTCATGGTCAAAGTTTCCCAATCAGCTGTTTCTTCTATGGCAGAAACCTTGGGATTAAAACTGGATGGTAAAGATCTCAATATATTTTGAACAATTACACATTCTCTAATGGTTTCTCCTATAGCTTTCATATTATTCACAATTTTTGCAACCTTTAAGAAGAAGCTAGCAACATCTTCTTCTTCATTCATTTTTATATTTTCAAAATGGGCTCGATAGACTTGTAGTTTGGCCATCTTCACCTTTTTATCTCCCTCATGGATACTTTCTAATGTATCCCATATATCTTTGGCAGTATTTTTGTGCATTACTTTGATAAATTCTACCTCACACAGACCCCTTAAGAGAGAATTCATGGCTTTGGCATTAGCTATAAAATCTTGTTTGGCTTCTTTCTCTATGTCAGAATCCTTTGGGGCATATCCCAAATCCACAGCAGCCCAAACTTCTATTCCTAGAGACATTATGTATGTCCTCATTCTTATTTTACAGAAGGCATAATTTGTACCAGTAAACAAAGGGGCTTTATTTGTTGAGCATCCTTCTAGACTAGCCATCTTGGGGACCTAGGATCTCCTTCCAATTGTTAAACTGATACAGAAGGAACCTGCTCTGATACCAATTGTTGAACCCTTGGTTAAACTGAGATGGGGGGTGAATCAGTTTAATGCAGTCATGGTCTTGAAAAACTTTCTTTTACACTTATTTACATCTTCATTTCGTGATCAATTTAATATACAATGGAACAACAATCTTAATAAGTGAGCAGTATGTATTAAGCAGATTAAATACAGAATATCAACACATAATCATCATGCACATAGACAACAGATATAAGTGGAAACCCATAAGGGAGAAAACCACATCTTATTATTGTTGTGATGCAAAGGAAATCTCCAACTCCCTCTCACCACTGATTTTATGTAGGCTCCAACCTATAGGAGGATACTGCCTCAATTCTGCAAGCTACAACTTGCAAGGAAGCTCCAACTCCCATCTATTTTCTGCAGGCTACAACCTACAGGAGGCTCCTACCTCAAACAGCTGCAACTGGACATCTATCAAGCTACAACTTGATATGGAAGCACCAACTTCCTCACTGTACAATAAAATCATATGCTGATTTACTTGGATAACAGCTCTTTTTTTCTCCTTCTTTATCGTTGTCCTTCCAGCCTTCAAATTTGCTTTGTATCATCTCTGGATCTTCACAACTCCTCTCTCTGCTCCTTCTTCTTACACTCTCTAACCTCCCTATGCATATCAATATTACATGTTTTATATAGATAGCTTTATGACTATTTGCATTCTACAGGGAATATGAAGTGAACAGACACGACTCTTTGCCTTCCACCATCTCATTTTCTCGCTCATCATTTCAGGAGGTTACAACACTGTCTACTCATTTCAGAATTAAATTGGAGTTTTGCTTTGCCTATGGAGACTTTCCTTTTCATCACATACAATAAAAATAATTAAATCATTTACATTTACAGATACAATAGTATTTCAATTCAGCCCTTTCAGCTCTTGGTTCGCCATATATTTGTATTTTCTACTGTTGTCACTATCTTTTCAGTTTCTGCTGTTATATTCTAGCTCTGCTGCATAATTTTTATGTTTCTTCCGTTACCTATGTCTTTTGTGCTACGTTCACATGCATATCAACCTTTCATCAATCGAACAGTCATCGCACTCCGCCTATTTTAACTTCCCAATCCGACGGAATTCGCACACCAAGTTGCATGTTATTTAATTTTTCCCAACCTATGCGAAATAGGTGGTTTTAGAATGCCACGCGTCGCCCTCTTAACGCTATCGCGTTTGTTTCACCTTTTACCACTTATCCTCCAAAAGCGGTATGAAACAAAAACTTACCAGTTTTCTAATCCTGCCTTCACTATTCCGCGGATTTCAAAATATATTCCACTATATTTTAAGACTGTATTTAAATATATTCCACTTACCGATTTTTCTATATCATTTTAGCATTCCACCATTCTATGTTATAATTCTCCTTTGTCCTATGATGTGATTTAACAAAGGAAGACCACATACTTCCAAACTTGAAAACACCTTTAGGTTTTGGCTTTGATCTTCATCGTGTCTGCTCTCTTTATCACACTTCGGCGATTCCAGTTATCCCATGTGCCTTCGTCCATCTGATCTCCCAATATGCGATATGCGAGGGGTCCCACCAGGTTGTATCTCGACGTTTCAGCTATTTCTCTTTTTCTTCGTTTCTTTGTTTCTCTTTCATCCTCCCGATGCGATTTCTCAAAGGGAAACCTTATACCTTCGGATTTGAAATCCTGTAGACTTTATCTTTGAAATATATCGCATCCAAGAATCTTTTCGCATTTCGCACTTTGTCCTAAGCTTGCGATGAGCGATATGCGATCAGGTCCCACTTGACTTTTATCGCTACTTCGCATCGCAACTCACATGACTTCTAAGATTGTGCGATATCTCTCCTGCCCCGATTGTGATATCCGATCGCATCACATCGCATCGCATCTTCTCATCACATCGCATCGCAACTTCGTGGTATGCTATGAACTCTACATCGCCGATGCGCGATATTGTGTTGTGCCACCACGTGTCCCTTCACATCGCATCGCAACTTTACATCTCCACTTCTTATCGCACTTCGGCGATTCAACTCAATTCTCAAGCGCTTATTCTCCTGAGCTTGCGATGTCCGATATGCAATCGAGTCCCACTTAATTGCGATATATTATTTTCCATCTATCTCCTCTGGGCTGCCTATGCTTCTTATTGCACTTGCTGCACGCGCCGATCTCTCATGAGCACCTTTTGCTTCCTTTGCTCCTTTTCTTCCTTAATTTCCTCTCTGCTACCTCTGCTTCTTTATGCTGCCTTTGTTTCCTTTGGTGCCTAGCTGCATTCGCTGCCTCTGCTATATTAGCTGCCTCTCTACATTCACTACCTCTCTGCTTTCGTTGTTTCTCTGCCTTTGTTGCTTAGCTGCATTCTCTGCCTCTGGTGCTTTCCAGTGTTCTGGTGTTGTTCCTTTGTGCTCCTTTTCCTTTGTTGATGGTCTAATGTTGCTCCTTGCCTCTCTTTTATGCTTTCATACTGCATTATTACTCCACTTCTTCTTTGCCTTATTATTGTTGCTTCTCTACTCCTTTTCCTTAATGATAGTTCTGTTGGTGCTCCTTTGTGCTCCTTTGCCATCAATGACAATATTTCCAACACATCCAGGCTGCAAGGAGTTTTATTATTCATCACATAGTAGACTACTCATAACAGATGGCTGCGTCCATGCTATGTCTACTACTTCATGTAATTCTAAAATCATTTCTATATCATAACATGTATTTAGTTTTGATCTGAGTATGGGAATGCCTACCTCAGTGATGATATACATATATATATATGCTTGCATTGAATGTTTTTTTAGGTTTCGACCAATGTGCCAACAACCTGATCCTCAAGATGATAAAGCACTTCACTCTTCAGAATTCTTCAAAAATCTCTTTAGACTTCGCACTTTAGGGGGCAGTCTGTTACACTGAAATTTGTAACCAAGACATTGAGCTGTCTATATGGGTTCATCATTACCTATTTACTGCTTCCTTAGAAGTCTAAAAACATAAAGTTCCCCAAATCAAGTATTGGAACTGGAAGAAGCTCTTAAATGTCCTAAAAAGCCTACTCCCGCACTTTTCCTAGTCATTCACTGCGGTACTACAGCTAATTTTTGTAAAAACTACGGTGCATCCCGCACGTAAATCTCATTAAAACTGCGGACCCCCGTAAAATGTAAAAAAAAGAGAAAATTAAGTTCTAGAAGCCCAACTGGTCGAATATTCTCCCAGCTAGGGCCTTCTAGAAGCATTATATGGTCGAGCTTCGCCCCTTCCATTCATAACCCTTATCCCTTCATGAATGGAGTAATCCCTTGGTTTTTGGAGCTAAAATCCCATGATGGGAGGGCTTTATCCCTTCCTTTTTGGAGCTAAAATTACCTCCCTTCTGCTATAAATTGAGGCCAAGCTTTAGTCTCAAGGGTAGATTATAGATTGTATTTTGCACTAAGTGCTTTCTTCTTGCTTTGGAGAGAGTAATTAGAACTCATATTTATGAGAGGAATTGTTGAGTGAACATACTCTCCATATTCTGCATCATTGGCATGAGAGAGATTACAAACTCATAGCCATAGCTTTATGCCAATAGAGAGAGTCGGAGTCTTGTCAAACTGAGGAAAACGGTTGTTCGCAACCCCGAAAGGACCTTTACAAACATCAAGGCATCACAATTGTAAGGTTTCTTCTTTTATTCAAATTTAATACAAATGGATTCTATTTTCTCATTAAGTTGTTCATGTATCTTTTGGATAATTTAATTATTGGATTCCTTGATCTCTAAGATAGATTTATGCTTTTGAATTATTATATCTCGCAGATGCTTTTGATCTCGTTTTCCTGTCTTTGATTGTAGATCTTATGTGTTGGATCGATAACTTCTAGAGCAACTAGATTGAAGACCAAACAAAGCATTGGACTTCAGGCAGGAGCATCTTCCTATAGTTAATTAATAATTCGTAAGCAAAATAGTCTACAGAAAATGGTCCACATATGTCTGTTTGTTTCTAGATATCCTTAGGATACTAGGAAGATCGCTCTTTTCCGCAAGAGGGATTAGTCCATATAACAGTACCTTGGGATCTACATGCCTTAATGGCAGGTTTCTTGCCTTCGACAACAGGTTGCATCATTGACCTTCGATCAAACTATTCTATGAGTGTTCAGCTGCAAATCATTCATTCACACTTCATAGATTGTACTAGAGTAATATTAGAGCCATTGTCATTATTGGTGGTTTCTCTCACACTTGTTAACGGTTCACATCATTGACTGGTAATCAAGTGGTTTCTACCATGTTCGACTTCGACACAATCAATCGCATGGATAAATTCGTACTAGTCTACAAAGCGGAAATCAAGACCCTAGATCTAGTTTCCACCATCCAGGTTGCGAGAATTTTTATTATTCATGATACAGTAGACTACTCATGACATATGGTTGCGCCCATACTGTGTCTACTTTTGATGTAATATTGAAGCCATATATGTACTAGAACATTTAGTTAGTTTTGATCTGAGTATGGGAATGCCTACCTCAGCGATGATATATATATATATATATATATATATATATATACATATATGTTTGCATTGAATGTTTTTACAGGTTTTCGACTGGTGTCTCCAATCCAATCCTTGGAATGATAAAGCACTTCACTCTTCAAAATAACCTCAGACTTCACACTAGGGGGCAATCTATTACACATCATTTTTTCACCATGACATTTGACTTTTCATATGGGTCTATCACCACCTATATCATGTTCCCTTAGAACTCAAAAAACCTTAATGTTCCTTAATCAAGTCTTGGAATTGGATAAAATCTCTATAAAACCCTTAAAATTCAATCTGTGTGGTTTTCCTAGCCTTTCCCTGCACATGTGTTGTTGTTAGGTCAATAAACTGCGGCAACCCCCACACTTTTTGCTACTATTACCCGTGCACCCCCACGAAAAGAAAATTAAAATTAAAAGTAAATTCTAGAAGCCTAGTTGGTCGAATATTCTCCCAATTGGAAGCTTCTAGAGTCGCGATCAATTCAAGCATTATCCCTCCACTCATGGAGCTTATCCCTTGTTCCATGGAGCCCAAATCCCTTCATGTGAGGAATCCATTCCCCTCTTCATGGAACTGAAACTACCTCCATTTCCCTATAAATTGAGCTCAAGTTTCAGGTTGAAGGGTAGATGCAAGATTGTAAATGAATTGCTGAATAAAATTCCCAAGAGTGCATAATTTCTACACTAGTAAGTTTTTGTTGGCATGATAATGATCACACCCTTGTGTCCATAACTCCATGCTAGTATTCAGAGAGGAAGGCTTATCAAATTGAAGGAGGAATGATTGTTCAGGACCCCGGGAGAAATTTGTACAACATCAAGGCATCAGGTTGTAAGATTACTCTTTTTATTCAAGATAATACATATGGATCTCTTTTTCTCATTGAGTTGTTCTTATGCTTATTTAAATAACATCAATACTTAGATTCCTTGATCACTAAGTTAGATTAGATTTTGTTGATTATTATATGTTGCAGATGCTTTGATTCTTTTGTCTTGTCTTTGATTGCAGGTTCTACTTATTGGAGAAACCACTTTGGAGCGACAAGATAAAAGACTACATCGAACATTTGGATTTCAAGGTAGGGGCATTTCCTCTCTACTTTCTTATAATAATTATGAAATGAAATTAATCTAGAGAAAAAAGTTTTCAAATGGATGTTTGTTTCTAGCTACTCGCTGAGTACTAGGTAGATCACTCTTGTCCGAAGAGGGATTAATCCATGTAACATGCAGCCCCTGGGAGTTGCAGCACCCTTGGTGTAATACCAGGGATCAACACTTTTTGGCGTCGTTGTCGGGGAGGTGTCTAATAGATTCTTTGATTCTATTTTAGCATTATTTTATGCTTTCCTTTTTCATGTTGTTTCCGAAATATTGAAAAATACAAAATATCTGATTTCATGCCTCATAGGAGTAGGGATACTCAGAATTTTTTTTAAAATGCTTCTCCAATACCAACCCCCCCACTTGACCATGTGGTGCAATAAGAACCACATCACCATACACTTTTGAAGGTAGAAGAGATGGATGGATATGATGACAATGAAGAATATCTTATTGGGTTTCACATTCAAGATATGGAAATCAATGTACATATGAATAAAATCCCTCCATCTTTCATTCCCAACTTCCATGGTATGAGGACAAAGGATCCGAAAACATTTATCTCTGAATTTGAGATAATTTGTAGATCTTATGGCTACTTATCACACACTCAAAAACTGAGATTGTTTCCTGCAACATTGAAGGATAAAGCTCTTAAATGGTTCATGAGTCTAGCTACTAATTCAATAAGATCATGGAATGATATGCAAAAGATATTTCAAGGAAAATATAAAAGCCATGATCTTAAAGAATAAATTTTTAGAATGAATCAAAAAGAGAATGAGAGCTTTGAGGATCTCATAGATAGGTTCATGTTTAATGTTAAGAGGGAAAAATTGCATCATTTAGGATTTGACACACTAAAAACCCTCTTACTTAGAAAAATTAGGGATGAGTGGATTGATATCCTTAATCTCATGAGTGGAGGATATGTATACCAATTGTAATTTGAAGAAATTTGTTAAACATGCAAGTGCATATCAAGAGAAAGGGAAAGAGTAAGTAAATCCACCTCAACACTGGTAAGGCAAGATGAACTTGGAAATTTTCTTGACAACTCTAAAAAAAAAATTCTTAGCAATCTAAGTGAACAAGTAGAAATGTTAAGAATGCAAAATGAGTAAAAAGAAGATGATGATATTTTTTTTATCTATGCAGAATCATATGCTACTAAATGTTTTCCAACGTTCCCCGAGTTTATAGAAGTTTTCCAGGAATACAATGGATCAAGGCAATCACAAAAGAAGCTATGTTATATAGCTCCAAGGAGACCCTAGAAGCCTAGTCAACTTGACATGATGCAAGGACCCACTTCACAATTTCAAGCTTATTCACATCCATCTCAAACTAATTGGGACACACTCCTTCCTTGGAAACCTTGGCCATGTCAACCCCAAAACTAATCTTGGCAACATGGTTGGCAAGGACATTATTGGTAAAATCCACAATATCCTCAATATTTCCCTCCATATCCTCCATACCCAACTCCATCCTATCCCTACCATCCACCTCCACCACAACCACAGCCTCAACCACATCCATATCACACTCAACTACTTGTACCACCATTTCCAAAACCATATAATGAAGTATCTCAGCTCACTTACAATCCGGAGGTACAACACTTCCAAACATCTCCTCTTGATCTAGATGGTATTCATCCTAATTCAATAAAAGTATTTCAAAGAAGATATTTTCTTAATGTCATTGAAGGACAACATCAAGAAGAAGAAGATCCAAATGAGGAGATAAAAAGATCAAGGGTTGCACTTAATGAAGAGTCGGAATCATAATCATATGTTGAGAAATTTTCCTCATGTTTACCAGCATTTCCTCCATGTGTTCAAGAGAACAATCAGAAAAAAGAGGAAGATTTGAATGTCATAATAGAAGAGGACATCCAAGGTGATCCAACTCAGCAAGTGGACCAGGGGAATCACAACTATATTGACATATGGTTCCAAAGAGTCATTAAGCTGCAGCAACACGCTCTTCTTCAACAATACTTGATACAATCCCACTTAAAGCAATTCATCTCTCATATTCAGGTACATTTCAAAGCATGTATTCCAAGTGTGCACATGATTTTATCTGTCATCTTGATGTGTACATGGATCCATTGGAAGTATTCCTATACTTGAAAATGGTTTTGTTTTTCAAGTAGAGTAGGTAAGTGAAAAAAAAGGGGGAAAGAATAAAATCTCAGGTGAAAATCTCTTTTGAGGCGTTTGAGATTGGCTCACTGATTGAAAACCTCCATGAGGCAGTCATTGGGTTGATAAATAAAAATAAAAAATATCCTAGGTGAAAACCTTCTTTGAGGCGCCTAGGTAGACCTACTAGTTGAAAACCTCATTAAGGCAGCTAGTAGGCCTTAAAAAAAAATGCATTTCTCCATGTATCTCTCTCTAATGAATACAGGTGCTCTCCAACTTTTGCAAGAAAAAAAAATTAAGTTGGCACAAAAATAAAACTTGGTCAACACTTTAGTCAAAGGTAGTCAAACTTGGACTTCCTCCTCATGTGCTTAGATGCTCCAAAAGGACCTCAAGCAGATCGCCACATGCAGCTTTAGTAGCAGCTTCAATATCACCTACAAAAACAAATCAATGGTAAGGCTCAAGTTTGCAATCATCTAACCCTTTCTTTGAGTCTATTTTAGCTTAAGAAAACATTAAAAAGTGTGAGAAGGAAAGTTTTTTTATATAGCCAAAATCAGTAGCAAAGCAACCTCAACCTTAACTAGCGACTAGCTTCACTTTTTCCACCAAGAAGAGGAACAAGACAAAAGTAAAAAGGACATGAGAAAGTGGGTAGTAAGCATTTCATTGTAATGGAAGACAAGGAGTACCAAGGGGTAACCAAGGGTGAACTCAATTAACAGAAAAAGAACTTAGATTTTATTTTTCATGCAATAAAAAATAAAAAATAAAAAAAGAGAGAGAACAAAATAGAAAAAATTAAATAAAAGGTGGACCCACCACCTCTTGGCATGAAAATACAAATTTTCTTAAGGAATCTGAGGACCTCCATGCATCACCCACAAGAAGAAATGCAAGAATAATAGAAATAATATTAGCATGAGGAGCAGAGCATGGGCCAATAGATAGAAAACGAAATAAGCCAACATGCAGGAAGAACCAGAAGGCATGGATGATGGATAGGTTTCTCAGAGGATGAGCAATAGTTTTAGTAGGGGGTGATGATGAGCCTCTAAATTATACATAAAATAAGACCCATATAACCTTTCTTAGGCTCATCTAACATTCCTTATGCACATAAAATATATATTAAATCTCTCCTTCTACACTTAATAATGTTTTCTTATGCTTTAATATGTTCTTAGGAAGGTTTAAAGGTGATTGCATATTTGTGCCTAATATTGGTTATTTTTGTAGAATATTGTGAGAATATTGGGAATATTATGCATATTTGGAGAAGGATATAATTTAGGGACTTGTTTCCTGCCACTGGAAGATCAATATTGAAGGATAAATGATCACAATGTCAGGAAATTATGGAGAAATCTTGGAGAGATTCAAGGGGTTTTTCCACCCTCCTTAATTATCAAAGGCAGCCAAGCAACCTGAGGATGAAGTGCACTCAATCTATGGTTTACTTGGATTCAAAATGGACTTAATCACTATTTTCTAGGGAGTTTTTGGTAGCTACCCTGTAGAATAAATGGAGCAGAGCTAGAGCTAGGAATGGATTCCATTCCATTCAAAACTTTTCATGCAAATTATTAAGCTTTTTATTACTGTACTTAGTGATTAAACTTTTAGTAATGTAGCAAGGCTATTCTCTTCCTAAAATGAGTAGACAGACACCATTTTACTAATTTAGTTCCAGAGAGTTGGAATCGTGGGTTAGGGCCCAACCCATGTGCCTCAGCTTCTCTGTTGTTTTCATTCTTTTCATTTTGTCATTTAGCTAGTTTTATTTCTGATATTTTCATTATTTTGTTGCTATAGATTTAATCTTCTTATCTGTGTTGTAGAATAGTTGATGAACTCCATAAAAATGTGAGGAAGCCTTCCTCTCTCATATCTGTCGATAGAGCTAGAGGAGTGTAGAGCTTCCCGCAGACCAAAAATTCTTTATGTTTATGATTCACTACTTCTCATATTAGGGTAGAATGAAGTAACAGTTTCAGTCTTTCTTCCACTGTGTTATAACACATTTTGTCTATATTTCCATGCATGAATCCAGAGGTTTGTTTTGCAGGAATTAGTATTAAAGTTCCGGAGAAGTTCACCCTCGCGTTCTCACTTCATTTTCCATCTTTGTTTTCACACTTCCAAACACCTTTGTTACACTCTATTCCCTCCTTCATCTTTTATTGTAGTTGTCGCCCTTTTTCTTCACAAAACACTTGAAAAAAAAAAAAAAAATTGACCTCCACCCTTGCTCCTCTAAACTCCCGCTCACCTTACTTCGCTCATCACAAATCATAGATCTCTTGCGTTCTTTATTTATGCTCTCCCATTCCAAGCCCTGATTGTGATATTTCCTTCCGCCTTACCTTTGTCGCTTATCAGTAAAAAATAAATTCATAAACATTAGAACCCAATCATTTTTCCTTCAAATACTTGCCGCAATCACAAATTTCATTTCTCATTTGGTTCCCATAATACTTACCATTCATATCCGCCGATTGTGATATTATTTCCATATTCTGCCACGTCACCTGTCGCATTTCGCATTTCGCATTTCACTCTTGAACAACACTTTTGATACTCTCCATCTTTGCAGTCTTGCAATTGTAATATCACATATTGCATCACGAACTTCCATCACCCATCGCAATCACAAATCCTATCCCAACACATTTCACATTTCGCTCCCGCTCCCGAACAACACTTCCACCGATCCTTCAGCTTTGCGATATTGTGAATTGAGATATCGCATATTGCACTTCCATCCTCCCATTGCAATTCTACCATCGCACTTTTAAAATCCTCCCTCTAAAAATAATTTTTGCGATATCATAAGTTTTAATGAATTCTAAACCCCTCTTTCCACCTCTAAGCCTTGTGACATGTGTTATGTTAGGTCCCTATATTACTAGTATAGTCCCTTATTGTTGTTAGTGTAACCCCCTTATTGTTATTATTGTACCCTTGTAACCCCCATTTTGTTATTATTGTGCCCTTAAATTATTATTGTTAGGTCGGCTAGGATTACATTGTGGCCCACTAGGATTACATTATGGCCCCATGGACTCCTATATATAAAAAGGAGGTTTTGTAAATTGTATCATCCAAGAATTTTTCATTTATGTAATGTATTGGAGGTTTCCCCCTCGAAGTGGCTCATTTCTGAGGCGTTGATATCTCTTTTTTTCTATTTTTGGAGCTGGTTACACAACATTTGGTATCAGAGCTTTGGATTCTAGGGTTTCGCTGCTCCAAACAGGTCATTGTGGAATTTTCGCTATAAATTTTTTTCTAAGAAGTTTCAAAAGCTGAAATTTTTAGGGTACGAAGCCGAAATCCTGAGGAATATTGTCTAAAAATTTCAGAACTTTTTTCGCAACATTTTCGGAGATATGATCTGTGGAAGTTAGGTCTTTTTTCAGGCTCCTAAACAGGTCATCTTGGAATTTGCGCTATAAATTTGTTTCTACGAAGGTTCAGAATCTGAAATTCTTATGGTACGAAGTTGAAATCCTGAAGAAATTCGTCAAAAAATTTCAGATCTTGGTTCGCAATATTTTTGGAGATATGATCTGTGGAAGGTAGTTCTTTTTCAAGCTCCTGTATTTCATCTCAAAGTGGTGATCGTGGGAAAAGTTCAATAACTCTCTCTCTGGCCATCGGATTGGAGTGACGTAAAAATTGGTTGCAATTAAAAGGACTGTAGTTTCCTGGATATCAATTTCAGAGACAAAGGATGAAACAGTGACACATGGAAAGTCGTACAAGTTCGCTCTACTGCACCAGTCTATAATTAGGTCATTGTGGGAGATTGGACACAACTTTGTCTTGGAGAATCCAAATCAGGTTAGACCTGTGGCATTCGAAAGATAATTCAGAGGGCTACGTTGGTACCAAAAATAAAATATTGAAGTGCTACAATCATAAAGATAATCCAATTTCAATATCTAGCTCCTCAAAAGCAAGAAAAAGGTGAGTATTTTTTTTTCCAAATTGCATAAGTCTTGTTTGAAGAATCAATTTGAATTGATTCCAAGGGCATATTGTAGAATAGATATTAGATTTGGGTTCTAAAAGATGCCCCGTAAAAATAATTCAACACCCATTAAGCCTTCAGAAGGCTCTACTATGACTCATGAAGATGAAGAATTGCAACATGATCTATCAAAATTACAAGAGCAAGTCCAACAAATTTCACTCTTGCAAAGAGCAAGAAAAAATGAAATGGAAGTTTTGAAGAAAGGCGTGGAAGCTAAGATGGATGGTGTGCAAGCTAAGATGGATGGTGTGGAAGCTAAGATGGATGACATGGAAGCTAAGATGGATGACATGAAATACAACATGGAAAACATGAAGAATGATCTAAAAACAGACATCGAAGGTTTGACAAAGTTGATACAAGAAATGTTTCCTAATGGTGAAAAGATAGTAGATGAACCTCATGATGAGAACAAAATCAATGTTAATCGTGATTTCATAAACTCTAATGTTGGCGGGAAGAACCACCATATTCCAAAAATGGATATGAGGAAGTTTGATGGAAAGGATCCTGTAACATGGATACTACAGATGGAGCAATATTTTGATCTCCATAATGTGCTAAACACACAAAAGGTACGCATTGCAACACTTTACATTTAGAACAAAATACATTTGTATGGTATCGATGGCTTTTCTCCCGTAAAAAAATCGTCACTTGGTCAATTTTTACGGAGGAAATGATAGCACATTATGAGGATACAAAGAGCAACACCTTCTTTAGCCAATTGATAAATCTCAAACAAAAGGGTTTAGTGGGGCAGCACATTGAGGACTTCCAAAAATTGAATATAAGGGTAACTGATATTCCAAAGGAACACAGGATCGATCTCTTCATAAGCACTTTAAAGGATAACATCCAACATGAAGTTCGTGTTTTGGAACCGGATTCATTGGAGAAGGCATTCAGGTTGGCAAGAAAAGTTGAATGTAAAATAATGGCGATAAGGAAGCCTACCACTCAATTCTATAAAGAAGGAAGTGTTGCTACGCCTAGATTTCCACAACCTACAAGGTTGACACCACAACAATTGGAAGAAAAAAGAGCAAAAGGGCTTTGCTACAGTTGTGATAGCAAATACACTAAAGGTCATAAGTGTGCAGAGAAGAAATTATTTTACATAGATTGTGAAGAGGAAGAAGAAAATGAACAAGAAGAGGATATACACCAGGATCCAGCCCTAGAAGAGGAAGAAACGAATCCGACCATATCGTGTAATGCACTGGCAGGAATTACCACTCCTCAAACTCTCAAGATAGAAGGATAAATCAAGAAGAAAAAGGTAATAGTGTTGATTGATTCAGGTAGCACCCATAATTTTATTCATTGTAAGGTAGCCAAGGAATTAAATTGTTTCCTATACCCAGCACCAGAATGTCAAGTGATGGTTGCAAATGGAGGAACTATAAATTGCTCCGGAAAATGCCATAATATCAAGCTAACCATGGGGGAATATGTGTTGACAAGTCCAATGCTTTCCATTCCTATGGGAGGTGCTGATGTTGTACTAGGAGTACAATGGTTACAATCTTTGGGAACGGTAGCTTTTAATTTTCAAGAACTTTTCTTGAAATTTTTTTTCAGAAGGAAAGGAAGTCGAATTATGGGGTATTGAAGGGAAGCCAGGAAGGATAATAAGCTCTAATGTCATGACAAAGCTTCTAAAGAAAGAACAACGAGGCGTAATTGCACAATTATTCTCACTAGAAGTTCCGACATCAAAATCATCTATTTCTGCAGATCTCCAACAAGTCTTGGACAATCATTCCAAGGTGTTTGAAACTCCCAAAGGACTCCCACCTATTCATGATCATGATCATGCTATTCATTTGATTCCGGGAAGTGTTCCTCCAAACATCGGGCCTTATAGATATCCTTATGTCCAAAAGAGCGAAATTGAACGTATGATTGCAGAAATGTTAGAGGCGGGTATAATTCAACCTAGTCAAAGTTCTTTCTCTGCTCCTATAGTATTGGTACACAAGAAGGATGGATCATGGTGAATGTGTCTGAATTATAGGGAGCCCAATAAGCTCACCATTAAAGATAAATTTCCCATTCCTATGATTGATGAATTATTTGATGAATTACATGGAGCAATTTATTTTACCAAGTTGGATCTTCGTTCAGGATATCATCAAATTAGAATGAAGACTGAAGATATTCCAAAAACATCAGTTCGAACTCATGAGGGTCATTATGAATTTTTGGTCATGCCTTTTGGCCTCACCAATGCACCTTCTACATGTCAAGGGTTGATGAATTCCATTTTCAAACCCTTCCTTAGAAACTTTGTGCTAGTATTTTTGATGATATACTAATCTACAGCAGGTCTTGGAAGGATCATGTTGAACATGTTGACAGGGTGCTCAAACTATTGCAGGAGAAAAAATTATATGCAAAAACATCCAAATGTTTCTTTGGAGTACAAGAGGTGGAATATCTGGGTCATATTATTGTTGGGAAAAATACTGAGAGGGGGGGGTGAATCAGTATTTAGAGCTGACTGATAAAACTTTTACTTTTTCTTTCTCTAAAACCCATACGCTACTTTACTGAACCCAACTCGCGTATACACGTAGATATCCTTAATAAAACTTGTGTATTACTAGAGATCTCATTATGCAGATAATTCTTTACTTAGATCATTGCATCATTCATTCATTAGATGTTTAGTAAGCAGTAAACTTGTGTAGTAAGAACAGAATAAATCATCACACATAAGCAACACACATGAACACCAGGATTTAAGAATGAAACCCAATTCGGGAGAAAACCACCGCTGCCATCGTATCTGTCTTCAATATTTAATATAAAGAAAACTTCTTACAACCATGTACTGGCGCAGACTCATACCAGCACGCAGGCACCCACCTGCAGAAGGCTACAACCTTCTCTCGTTTACCAGCATCTCCTGGAAGGGAGCTACAACCCCCTGCTCTCGTTTACCAGCCTCTCCTAAAAGGGAGCTACTACCCCCTGCTCTCGTTTACCAGCTATCACTGGAAGGGAGCTACTACCCCCTGACTGAAGGCTTCGACCCTCAGCACCACTGCATACCACATTTCATCAATTTTCATACTGGATCAAACAGCTTCAACACAACCCTTCACTTATCAACAAACATACTTTTCCCAATACTTCAAACAGAACAGTGAGACCACTGTAACCAGAATATCAGAGATAACCCAGACTTCAGAATAGATATGCAGATGTAAACTCAACCCTGAACATTAATTCAAATTCCATACGATGTTTTCCTTTATGTAACCCGCGTATATACGCGTCTTTATTCACTCCAACCTGCGTATGCTTCAGTGTATAGTAACTTTGTATACGCGACTTTTCTTCACCATTTCCGCGTATGCACGCGCTTTCCTTTTCACCAACTAGCGTATTCTTCTGTGTATGCTTTCTTTCAGAATTAGTTCAGACTCATATTCAGATCTGAGATCAGATTTCTGTTCAGACAATCTATCAACCATACAGAATTGTTTATACAGTCATTAGTCATTGAATCATCAACCAATCAACCAACAACTTGATCTTTAATCAACATAATCAGCAGCATAATCAACATTCAAACAACCCAGATCTTTATGAATACATCATTGATAGATAGCAGTAAAATAGCAAAACAGATCAGACAATTCATTCCACATACTTCAGCAAAACC
This sequence comes from Pinus albicaulis, assembly GCA_034641835.2. Lineage (NCBI taxonomy): Eukaryota > Viridiplantae > Streptophyta > Pinopsida > Pinales > Pinaceae > Pinus > Pinus albicaulis. Next base: position 4,945,529 of record CM076571.1, read on the forward strand.
CTAGATTCCATACGCATTTTTACTTCACTGAACCTGCGTATATATGCGCTTTCATAGAGACAAACCTGCATATACTTCTGCACATATTCCAGAACCGACCTCACATTCCATACGCGCTTTTGTTGAAGCCAACCTGCGTATGCACGTGCTTTTTATGAAGCGAACCTGCGTATAGATATTCAAACTTTGTAGGGCTGCACAACTCTTCAGAACAAATAAATAGCTTAGATCTTACCCTTTACTTCAGAAAATATTCGCCTCATCTCAGATCTAAACATTCCATAAACAGATCTAGAAAATACATAGTCTTTTCAGATCTAGAGATCCCTTTTCATCATTTTCTTCATAGGCGCATTATTAATTCAGATCAATCAATAAATTGTTACCCTTCCATGTAGATATACTTCAAAGTGAAGTATTCATTAAAACCCAGACTTATGCACACCTTGCACTATTATTCTCTTCTCCTTATATAGGTTTAGCCTTTATCAATACCATGAGTCAAAACCACTCAATTGCTAATGGTATTCCTGGACGGGATCAAATAGATATTCCAGTGCTCAATACAATGGGCCAATACCATGGTAAATTCTGTAGATATTTCGCACCATTTCCCCCACAGTAGCTGCTTCTTGCACATTAGTTGCAGTTTCGTTTCTTCCACGATGAGGGAAATTATTATAATAATGCACCTCAACACATCCCTAACACTGTAATGGCAGTTTCTGGGTATGTGCATGATATGGTATATTGGATGCTTCAGTGAGTTGGTCTTCTGCTGGCCACTTGGTTCTATGTTGGTTTATTACTGGCTGTTTATTTTCTGAATTTCTGGTTGCACACTTAAAATTACCAGATCTACTATTTTTAAAATTTGAATTACTTCTCTGCCCTTTCTTAGGCAGCCAAATCCGTCCAACTTCTCCTTTCATCTTGGATTGTTGATAGCACATATGTGCTTTTTGAATCACTTCATCCATGGTTTTTGGGTTTACAAAGTCAATTTTCTCTTTCATATGAGCAGGTAGGCTGCTCAGGAACTGCTGTAATTTCACCTTTTCATCCCTCAAATATGGCACATATCCCAATAAGGATGTAAATTTAGTTACAAACTCATCCATGGGTAGTTGTCCCAATCTCAATTCATGAAACTCCCAAGATTTTTCATCATAGAAACGCTTTGTTAAATATTTATCCTTAAAGTACTGCTGGAATTCGTCCCATTTCACATTATGGTCCTCGATTCCTAGCACATTTTTAACTTCTTCCCACCATAAGGTGGCTTTTTCCTGGAATTTATAAATGGATAAACGAGCCTTTAATTTGTTGCTACACTCGTAGACTTGAAAATATTTTTACATGTTTATTATTCATGCTTCAGCTACTTCTTCATCTTCTCCATCGAATGTGGGAGGTTTAATCTTTCAGAATTCACCTTGTAGTTATACCTTCTATTTATTTATCTCTTGTTGGTCAGAGACAGTTCCCGACTCTGCTTCATTATAAGACTTATGTTTATTACTCTATTGGGTTTGGTTTCCTTCCATATTTCCATTTGTTGTTTGTTGTTGTTCACCCTCTTCTTGGGTGTTCCATTCTGGGCTTTGTTGAATTATCCCTTAATTCTGTTTATCTGAGAGGCTTTTAAGGATCTTCTCATATTCCTGCATCAACCTCTCATTATCACTCCTTACTCTCACCATTTCTTCTTGTAACTATTGTACAGTATCCAAAATCCTACGGGTTTTCCTTTGTTGTTCTTCCAGCAATCTGCTAGTTTGATGATGATGATATACACTCAGTTGTACCCACATTTCTAATTCATCTCTTGGTTAAGCTGGGGGTGAATTTCTGTTTTATCCCTAGGTGTTTGATGTACAGACCCCCTCATCTTTGTACTCGGTCAACTCTTCCTTTCAATTTTGTGCACATTTTACACATACTAATTGTTATTTAGGTGACCCCTTTTTGGTCCCAGTGTTTGAATGTTGCTCCGATACCACCTGTAATGTTCATCCACATTATTTACCTTTCATAATAAAAATAAAAAATTACCATAGCAATTAACACCATAATAATTACAATAAAAGCAATGTCAAAATTGAATATTTCTAATGCTAAGTCTGACTTACCCCTTTGCAACCCAAACATTAGCATCATGGCATTATTTAACAATCTATACTATAACTTATCCTATATACATCATATACGATCTTGTAACATATACATAAGTCTTGGACCTACATTAACTACTCCTTCCGCAACTATGTTGCCAACCATTATATATTCATTGATGTGTTTGGTACATTAGGACTATATGGATTTGTAAATTATGACTTCTTGCACATATTATTGAATTTATTGATTAATTATCTATATCCCTCTAGATCCATCGTAACCATGATCTTTTCACTTGAATTCTTGTGGCTCCAAGTGTGAGCCTCTTCACCGTCGATTCGCGATCTAGAACTAGCTGTCAAGGTTGCTGGGGTGGTTAGGGTATTACCCTACCCCCTGAACCCTAACTGCCTTCCTCATTGTTTTTTTGTCTCGACTGTGGGTGCTCTGTAACTCCGGCAAGCCCTTCGTCTTTCCTCCGGTGATTCTGGCTTGGGTAAGCAACAGCACCTTCACAAGTGTGCTCTGCCATACCCTACTACTATGTCTGTAAACTTCTTCAGGCATGGGAGTGAGAGGTTTGAGGTTTGTCCAGCTCTTTGTGCAAATGCTCTATTTTTCATCTATGGGTCTATAAGGAAAATTGGCTCAATCGTGTTCTCCAATCAGTTGCTTAGCCAGGAGGGTTTACTCCAAAGGCCTCGTCAACGGTAAGTCTATTTCTCATCTGCATATTCCTTCATTTTTTCTTTATATTATAGTATCATCTTCAAGGTTTTTAATGGTTGTTTGATGGCGCACGCGCGAGGATTTCGCTACCCACTTGGTTTCAAGGTAATTTTCTTGATTTTTCTTGAAGCTTTTCCCTTCTTGGTTTACTATAATACTTTCCAGCTCTAATGGATTGTCGGCTCGACGTGCAAGTAAAACCCTCGTCTCCCTGCACCCTCAATGTTACCAAGTTCTTTGCGGCCTACTCAACTGATGAATTTCACTCCCCTTATAGGTGCATTTCATTGCTACAGAGTAGCCTTACTCCTCCGTCTCAAAATTCACTCTTAATGGTTTATTAGTATTTGTTTCCTTTCGAGTAATGAGCTATATTGGTTTTTATTCCACCCTTCGAGGGTTCTGATAGTTATGATACTTTTATATAAGTTATAATGTTGGCTACGCTTGCGCATATCAAGGGTTTACCGGTTTTGACTTTTCATTAATGTAAATACCCATATGGATTTTCGTTGTCATAGCTTAAGTATTTGGCCTATTACTGTATTCAACTACCTTACTCTTTCTGTTGTCGACTTTATCACCACTTAAGCTATAATAATTATATATATGTTGGTTACCGAGAATGTAAATACCCATATATTTATATGTTTCCATATGATGCCTCCTACGTTTATGTCTTAACTGTTATAGCATTCTCAGGTTTATGAATGTCATTATGGTTATGTGTCGACCAACTCAGTTATCATTTTAGTTCTGAGCATTGTTTTTCGGTCCTGCTCCATCTGGTAATGTGCATGTCGCCTTTACAAGGTTTATGCTATTGTTTATATTTATATTTTAATTTCTTAGTCATGTATTTTAAGCTGGGTTCTCCTTTCTATTCAAATAAGGTTATAACCAAATGTTACCTTCATATTTTTAGTATTTATTTTTTCAGGTTTATAGCTCTTTGTTCTTCCTATGTTTTTGAGTACTGAATTCTACATTTATGTATTTCATTTCCTTAGATATAGAAATAAGTTTCATATTTATGTATAGTAACTGAATAAAACAGATAAGAATAAAATATTTCGTTCTACCTCTATGTAAAATATTGGTAATGGATTCTCGACACTTTTGCTTTTTAGGTCAGTTAATTTCTTGGAAACTTATTTTTCTGTTCCTAGTAATAGAATACTATTCACAGGTGACCGGACCACCTCGAGAGGGTTCATACTCTGTCCGTGTATTATTTTGCTTCCATCTACAAGACAGACAGACTGTCCATTTTGGGTTCTTTTCCCAAGGGGACTAAATGTCCAACCTATTCATGGTTACTGGTTTCCGTCAAATATTAACTAGGAGCATTTCGAATATTTATTATCTCATAAACCACATTTTACAGTATTACTTTTCAAGGAATAAAAATTGTTTGAATTCACATTCACGGAATCTTAATACTCCTATAAATTTAGATAATCACATACCTCAAAATTCTATTTCTACCTCTACAGCAGATATTCATGTTCTCAGAAAAATCTATTTTTAATTCTGCAACAGATATTCACATTCTCGTAAATATTGTTTATAAGAATAAATATATTAAGTAGATTTAAATTCATTCTTTTCAAGTCTATTTTACTCATCTCAAATAATTTATACAGATGGCATCCGCCCAAACTTGAGTTAGGCAATGACGTCCTCAACTCCTGTAATATCCCAAAATGGGAACTGTCAGCAAGGCATGACTGGAAAACGCATTTTCCAGGAATGGCTGCTACAGGATTTGAAACCAAGACCTGGATCCCTTAGATATGAGTATCTAAGTCCAAAATCCAAGAGGAGGCTCCAAAGAAATCCCTCTAGGTGGGTCAAACAAATCCCCCACACCTAGTTGTCTTTAGAAAGTGCCCAAAGATGGGACTGCAACAAATGTAAGAACATCCAATGAAGCAACAGTGTTATTCTAATGAGCCAGCACACATGAAGATACGAATAGCCAAAAAATGTATAATATAGCAGTAAGTGAGTACAAATTATTTAGGAAACAATCACTCAAGCAAAGGAATGTAAGCCTCAGCAACACATGTACAAGGAAATGAAGAACTCTGCTATATAGATATAAACCCAGGCTATGACAGCGCTATCTATAGGAGACACTGCAACATATAAAATGAAAATACAATGATATGACAATAATAGCTCAAGAAATGTGGGGGAGCAAGCTCTCAAACCCTGAAAACAATGGTACAACAATCCTTAATATGATTGGTTGAAATATATGTACAAATGGAAAATCTGCAAAAATGTCGGAGTTGTTAGGCAGCAGCTGCAACTCAAAAAATAGTAATGGATGAAGATAGATGATGATGATGCATATGATGCATAGATCTCATCCAATGGATCTCTCAGGTGAAAGGTTGATCCAATCCCTAAAGATGTTACCCTCAAAAATAGTGGTGCAACCCCCACTACAAATGTGCTCAGAAATAATGCAGTCAAGGAGCTGGTGTAATGATCCTTTTTCAAGAATTTCAACAAGGTTCTCAAGAGAAACGCTATATAAGTAAATTTGTGAAAAAATAACGTAGATCGGGACTTGTTTCCTCTTATTTATTTTTTATGGGACTTATATATGTAATTTCATCTAAAACAAATCAGTTTAGATACATTAAACAGATCTCCCAAAAACTAGATTAGCTAAAAAACACCCAAAGAGGGAGGCTGTAGCCAAATGCAAACACTGCTTCAGAAATTGTGCAATTTTATGAGATGTTCAGTGGAGATCAGCAAGGAGAATTATATTTTAGTAATACAGCAACAAATCATCATTAGGATCAAGCTCTTTCACTCTACAGTAGAATGTATGAGACAATACAGCAAGAATCTTCAGAAAAGAGAGCTATAACACATGTACATTTGCAGAAATGGCTCAACAACGTTATTTTTAAGGAGATTCAGCAGCTGAAAGTTAAAACTTAGATCTGGGCCAGATTTGTGGACAAAACATCAAATCTATTTCAAATCTCGAAGCTAGATTGTCTTCTCTTCAAGATCCACTTGGAATTTTGACAAAAGCATGCATGAATAAAAGTAGATTTGAGAAACAAGTTGCACATATTGAAATTGCTGTAGTAAATTTCTGAATATAACATTTCATTACAATGGATCAGATCTAAAAATAACATAGATTAGCAAGATAATCCATGGATCACCAAGTGGAAGGCAAATCCCAACACTAGAGATCTCTAATCTAAACTATGAGCAAGACACCATGAAAACCCTCATACAGAAATAACGCAGTCTACTCATGGGAACAGCATTGTAGCTCAAATGACATAGAGAACTACTGTAAGATTGCAGATCTGAAGTACAAATAAATGAGACACTCTTCTAGGAGGTCAAAGCACCCACTCCATGGAAAGAGGCTTCCACAATACACTAGATCTCTGCAAAACGAGATCCCCACTTGCTGCAACTTGCAGAGATAGCAAAACCCTCAATGGATCAGTGCTTCCAATGTAAGTAGAGCTTGGCCTCAAGCCTAATAGTGGTTAAATTCAACAAAATTCCTCCTTGAATCATTAAAGGAAGAGGTTAAATCCATACATATGAATTCCAAATACAATCCACCACTAAACAACAGAGAATGGTATTTGTCTAAGCAGACAAATACTCTAAAATATGATCAATAAAAACCATTCTCTTGCTGCCCTCCTTTTCCTTTTATAAGATGAGAAAGCTTTTGCAAACCCTAAACCATCTTGATGAGTTAGCCCTTTTCACATGAGAGGCTTCATTCTATAACTGCGTTGTCCCTTTTGGAGATGCAATGAACCTAGACAACGTTGTTTATTTGGTCAAGGTTGACCCAGTCTTTAGTTCAAACCTCTTTCACACCTGCAAGTGATTATTTACATGGCCCTGATTTGTCTTTGTTCACATGGGCATTGATTTATTCAGAATTTTTAGGAGTTTTACATGTCCTCCTTTATTAATTTATTCATGAAACAGAAATTAAAACAAAATTGAATGTTCCTCTTAGCAAAGGCTAAGTGGGAACATTACAGTCCTCCCCTCCAAAATGTTTCTTGTCCTCAAGAAACTGATAGGGTAAGAGTTTTAGTTCTTCTCCTTCTCCATTGATGGCACCATCAAGGATCAAGCTTTCATCATGGGCCAAGTGCTCATTAAGCCAATACATCAAAAATTTCTCCTCCAAGGCTAACATGATAGGGGCATAGTCCATCCCTCCAGGAGTGTAAAACTCAACAGAAATAAACATGGGTGAAGAAATGTCACATCTAAAACATGTATCATGAAGTATAAGATGAATTTCCATCCCATGTGGTACATATACACTGCCCACTCTTTTCCCATACAAACCCTTAAACAATACCAATATATCATCTATGTATGGAAGCAAAATTACATATATGAAAACTGAAATTTTCAATTGAGGAGGTGGGTCACAATCCCACATAAGATACCAACGCAATGCACTCCTTGTCTTGAGTAGATCTGAGTTTTGTAAGTGGTACTCCCACCACACCTTTGCTGCATGGGTCAGATTGACATGGTTAAAAGTAATACCCAAGTTAGGTGCCTTTGCACCTCAAGGGAGTGACCAGATTTAGAATTTTTATTGGCCTCACCAATGCCATGAGATCTGCATGTAATATCACTCCTTCTAGAAGCCATGGTCTACATACATATGGTAAGAGAATATGTCAAATTAGAAAAATAAACATTCTCCATAAGATCAAATTCTTTACCATTCAATTCTCCCACACACATGGAGTTGGGCATCAGCATTTCTCCTCTTTTAAGAGAAGGAAGAGATGTTTGAAATGACTCCTGCATAGAGTCATTTGGCTGTCCCATCTCCTCATAACTATTTCACTCTTGTAAGTGCTGACGTAGTTCCTCCCAGTCATAGTGATGATGTAGTTCCTTTTTCATACCCTCCCAATCAAAACTCCTCATGATTAGGGTGTAGATATTTGTTGACTGCATATAGCTAGAAAGGAACTCTTTGTGTGCTCTTTGTAGTATCTCTTGCTTAATCTTGGATGCTTGAGACAAGAGTACTTTACCAAGATGATAGATGACCCCTTCATGGACCAAATAGCCTCCCCCTTGCTTCATGCCATCTAATATCATTCCGGTGTGAAGATATTTGGAGTACCACATAAGGAGTTGAGATCTCCAATATGGATCTACACAGCTCAACAATGACTGTGCTACTGATACATCTATGGTGGTGCTTGCCACGTTGCTGATTGCTTGTTTGACATTACACATGCCAAAAAAAAATTTTGGGTGGATGATCCTCCCCTTTCCTTCCTCCCACAACACTACAGCTTGCTCTCTCATTGCTCCAATCCTTGCTTTATCTATGTTTGGAGCAGCACTTTGTGAGGCTTCCCCCACATGATCAGAATCTAATGGCATTCCAAGTGGCTTGCCATGAGGTAGGAATGTTCCTTGCAGCATTCTTATAAACATGAGAGAAGGAACTGTGAGATCCTTGCTTCCACTGCGCAAATCCATCCCTGTTGTTTGTGTGGAAACATTAGGTGCATGATAAGTGTGCATGCCTTGAATTATTTGTGGTTTCCCACTCTTCAAGTCCACCCACTCCATTTGCAAGGATTTCTAATCAGTGGTAACCTTCCCCAAGGTAATCAACCACTAGAGACCCAAGATGATATTGGTGGCTGGTATGTCAACTACAAAGAAGTGGTCCACCAAAGTGTAGGATCCCATAGTGACAGAAAGTGATGGAACATATTGCATGCATTACATGGTTCTATCTCCTGGAACCAAAATAGAAAACCCATCAAAATTGTCAGTGGGGATTCCTCTCCTCTGCACAAGGTGAGCATCAATAAATTTGTGGGTGGCCCCACTATCAATTAGAATAGACACTCTCTGGTTCATGACTGAGCCTTGTACTCTTAGGATCAAGTACTTAGGCACTCCTCTCAAAGAGGCAAGAGTCCCACTTGTTGGAGCAAAGGCTCCCTCTGCACCTTTGGATGGTGATTGATCTTCCTCCTCATCATCACAAGTGCTATGACCCCTCCTATGTCCATCATTCCCATCTTCCTCCTCAAAATCTGAGAAGACTTCTATATAGTGTGCCCTTCTAGCATCACATCTATGTCTCGGTACCCATGGCTCTTGGCAAGTGAAACACAATCTCTTTTTCCTCAACTCCCTCCAGAGATCAATGTCAAGAGGTTTATTTAGTGAGCTCTCCTTGGGTGGAGCAGCTTTCCCTTCTTTCCCCTTAGAAGAGTGAGGGGCTTTGCTTTGGAAAGTTGCCTTTTCTCTTGGCAAGGCATCTTGGAGATCTCTAGCTCTCTCAATGGCATCATGCAAAGTGATGGGCTTGGTAGACTTAACCAATCCATGAAAAGGTTCTTCCAGGCCATCAATGAACATGTATACTCTCCTTGCTACGGATAGATCAGAGACCATGACTGATAATCTTAGGAACTCAGAGATATAGGCCTCTGCATCTCCTGTCTGCTTCAGCTTTGCAAGGCTTATAAAAGGTGCCTCGGGATCCTTCCGATCAAATATCTCCACTAGTCTTCAACTGAACTCAGCATAGGTAGCACATTTTTGTGTCCCAATGTAGATGGTCCATGGAACCTCCAATTGTGGGCTTCACCCTTAAAGTGAAACACAACAATCTTGATGGCTTCTACTTCGGGGACTTTGTTCAACTGGAAATAGATATCCATCTTTTCCACCCAAGCTTTGGAAGAACAAGAGGATGATCCATCGAACTTGGGAAAAAATAACATGCCCATAGTGTAGTGTCTCCCATGAAAGAAACCACCATCTCTGTACTACTGCCATGGTCTCCTCCGGTCCTTGAGATGGAAAAATTCTTGGAAACTCAATTTATCCTTGAATCTCTAACTTTGTTAGTCGTATTCCACAAAGTAACCTTCCAGGGAGGTTGGATCTTGTAGTCCTTCATTCTCTACAACCAAGAAGGTAGGCATAGTAGAGTGTTTTGAGGCCTGTGGAGCTTGTGGCAAGCTCACAAGTTGACCAGTCCCATAATGAGACATTTCAGAACTTTCTCCTTGATGGAATCTCCCAAGGGATTCCCTCATAATATCCACCCTCATATATTTTATCTCCTTGGAAATATCTTGCATAGTTTCCAAGAGAGTTTTTGCAAACTCCTCTACTTCCTTATCCTTATCATTCACAGATTCAGGGGCTTTCCCCTTGTGTTGACCCTTGTCAGGGTCATCGGTGGTGTAGTCATACTTTTTATCACTTCTATTTTGGTACCTCCTCTCCCTCTCAGTGAGAGGATCCTCTTATTTGGAATGCAACATTATTGGTTCTCCAAGGCAAGCACAAGCTATGAAAATAGTGGAGCTCCGTCAACACTGTAATGATCCTTTTTCAAGAATTTCAACAAGCTGCTCAAGAGAAATGTTGTATAAGTAAAAATGTGAAAAAATAACACATATCAGGACTTGGTTCCTCTTATTTATTCCGTATGGGACTTATATATGGAATTTCATGTATAAAAAAACAGTTTAGACACATTAAACAGATCTCCCAAAAAATAGACTAGCTAAAAAGCACCCAAAGAGGGAGGTTGCAACCAAATGCAGACACTGCTTCAGAAATTGTGCAGTTTTATGAGATTTTAAGTGGAGATTAGCAAGGAGATTTATATTTCAATAGTACAACATAAAATAAGCATTAGGATCAAGCACTTTCACTCTACAATAGAATGCATGAGACAATACATCTAGAATCTTCAGAAAAGAGAGCTATAACACATACATTTGCAGAAATTGCTCAACAACGTTATTTTTAAGGAGATTCAGTAGTTGGAAGTTACAACTCATATCTAGGATAGATTTGTGGACAAAACATTAGATCAATTTCAGATTTGGAAGCTATATTGTCTTCTCTTCAAGATCCACTTGGAATTTTCACAAAAGCATGCATGAATAAAAGTAGATCTGAGAAACAAGTTGTAGATATGGAAATTGCTATAGTAAATTTATGAATATAAAATTTCATTACAAGGGATCAGATCTGAAGAGAACATAGATCAGTAAGCTAATCCATGGATCACCAAGTGGAAGGCAAAGCCTAGCACTAGAGATCTCTGATCTAAACTATGAGCAAGACACCATGAAAACCCTCATACAGAAATAACGTAGTCTACTCATGGGAACAACGTTGTAGCTCAAATGACATAGAAACCTACTGTAAAATTGTAGATCTGAAGTACAAAGAAATGAGACACTCTTCCAGGAGGTCAAACGACCCACTCCATGGAAAGAGGCTTCCACAATACACTAGATCTCCGCAGATCTAGATCCCCACTTGGTGTAGCTTGCAGAGACAAAAAAACCCTCAATGGATCAGCACTGCCAATGTAAGTAGAGCTTGGCCTCAAGCCTAATAGTGGTTCCCTTCAGAAAACTTTCCTCCTTGAATCATCAAAGGAAGAGGTGAAATCCTTCCATAGGAATTCCAAGTACAATCCTCCACTAAACAACAGAGAATGGTATTTGTATAAGCAGACAAATACTCAGAAATATAATCAATCAACACTCTTCTCTTGTTGCCCTCCTTTTCCTTTTATAAGATGAAAAATATTTTGCAAACCCTAAACCATCGTGATGAGTTAGCCCTTTTCACATGAGACGCTTCCTTCTAGAACTGTGCTGTCCCTTTTGGATATGCAATGAACGTAAACAACACTGTTGATTTGGTCAAGGTTGACCCAGTCTTTAGCTCAAACCTATTTCACACCTGCAAGTGATTATTTACATGGCCTTGATTTGTCTTTGTTCACATGGGCATTTATTTATTCATACTTTTTAGGAGTTTTACATGTCCTCCTTTATTCATTTATTAATGAAACAGAAATTAAGACAAAATTGAATGTTCCCCTTAGCTAAGGCTAAGTGGGAACATTACAGCTGGACTACACTGTAGGAGATGGAGAATGCTTGGCCTGATGAAAAATATGTGCAATCAGCTCTGAAATCTCCTTCCAGAGGAATAGGAGCTCCCTCCTCTGAAAGATGAGCAAAGGAAAGGTGTTGTGGAACCCTCCACTGCAACATCCAGCAACACTACATTATACTTCAGCAGAAATAACGCAGTGACCGATGGAAGTGGCTTTGGCCTTGAGTCAAGATGTGGAGAAATGAAGTGCAATCCTTCAAGTGGCCTCTCAAGAAGGAGAGGAAATCCTGAACAGGAATCCCTTGTGCTAAACATCATTGCAACTCAGCTGAACAGCCGAAGACTGCAAATAGTCTTCTAGACCAAAATTAATATACTCAAAGATGTCTCACTATGGTTGCCTCTTCCTCCTTTTATGAAAGTGAATGTCTCTTTGCCCTAGACCCCACACATTAGGGGTTCTTCCACAAGGAATATTTCGCCCTCTCAAACTGTGTTGACTTCCTAAGCAAGCCACGCCCTCTTAGGCAGCATTGTTGACTTGGTCAAACTTGACCTTGTCCTCATGCATTTGCCCTTTTTCACATTGGAAGGTGAAAAATAAAGTTGCTCCATTGATCCCTTTCACATTATGAGGGATTTTATTCCTACTCATGGGTGTCCTCACTCATTTTATTCACCTCCTCGATGATATGAGCAAAATTAATGTTCCAATTAACTTCATGAAAATTTTGGAACATTACAGTCCTCCCCTCTCAAATATTGCTTGTCCTCAAGCAATTTCAAGGATAGACTAAGTTCTTTTCTCCTCCTCTCCCTGTAGCATCTATGTATGATGATCTCCTCCAAGTGAAGTGATTCTATCTCATCAATCAAGCCTCCACATTGCCCCTCCTCAGCATGCAAGTCAGCTATTAAGCCATCATCATGTAAAGGTGAAATACTCAAGAGGATAGAAAAGTGATGTCTAGAGGTCCCCTTGAGGAATGAGATCTGAAATCTAATGGGAATTATCTCTCCTATATGTTTCATCCATCCCCAAGCTATTAGCCATGCAAAATGAGTCACCTCCCAACTAGGCAACTCCTGAAAACTGTCATCCACCTTTGGCTCCGGCAAAGTAGGTGGGATGAAAATTTGCACATGGTAGAAAAAATAGTCTACCCCACACTATCCTCCTCTCCACTTAAGATAAGTGTAGAGTGTCTGTTAATACTGGGCTACAATAAGGTTGCCCTCAAGTGGCAAGATGAGGACTAGATCTCCAAATATCTCTCCTCCAACGCTGCAAATCATGTTGGCCCGAATGTCCCCATATATGATGAGTTGGAAATCACCATCATATGGCATCACATCCATCCTATGGCTCACCTCATAAAGAAACAAATGTGTTGCTCTAGTGGCCATACCATCTCTCATGCTCCCCTCAGAACATGTAGTGCAAAAAGTGTGGGAGGATTCTCCCTCAAAGGAAACATTCACCCAATTTGTCTCTCTCCCAAGCATGCTCCTCATGAATACAAAGACAATAGAACCATAGGGAGAAAAAATGAGAATCATTCTTGCTTCCATATGTAACAAATGAGAAGGACAATGGTCCCTCAAGTGTAACCAATGCATCTTGACTCTCAACTGCAACAGAGACTGATAAAATGTGTGGCTTCTCAACCACTTGCTTGCTGCTCCAATCTCCTCATAAGTATGGAGGAAGTGAATGATACATGATGTAAAATGAGCAAGTCCTCCACAACACACCTCTTCCCCAAGTCCTCCTAGGGAATGGCCATCAAACATGCTTATGGCCTTAAGTAGACCATGAAGCCTAAAAGAAACAATGCTCCTCCTTGGAGCAACATCCTGCAAATATATGGTTAAGGGATATATAGATACATCATATAAATAATCATGTAAACAATCAACACCCTTACCATATGTTCTGCTCATACAAATGGAGTGGCTCATAGATGAGTCTCCTCTCATCCTCAATGATAACAGAGATGGTTGTGCTAACTCCTCCACCTCCATATGATCTATGCATCTCCTCATATGTTGATATATCTTCTCCTCAAAACCCCCCCAAAAATACCCCTCCATGATGGTGTGGTATGCTCTCATAGAACAAGTGGGACTGAAAAGGAAATCCTCATGAGCTGCTTGTAGCAAATTCTCCTTGAGCTTGGAAGCTCCAGATAAGAAGATCCTACCATGATAAAAGATTACCCCATATCTGACTGAATACTCCTCCTCATGCAACTGGCCATCCAATATCCTACAAGCATGAAGATCCTTGGAATACTCCACCAACAGCTGGGAGCTCCAATATGGATCTATTCTCCATAGTGACAGCGCCGATGATCTATCATGAAGAACACCTGTCATATGGCTGCCCTCTTCTTTGACATCTCCTATGTCAAAGATGCAAATCGAAAGGCTGCTATCCTTCCCCTGCTACTTCTGCCACATCGCAGAATCTGAAATGGAAGTGGGTAATGATGATGTTGAGAGAATGCTCCCTCTCTCCTTGATTCTACCCAAGACTCCCCACACACCACTCTCTCCCAAGGTCCCCACTCTCCTGAAATCAATGAGTGGTGCCTCAACTGGTGAAGCATCCATCCTCCTCTGCTGATCCAGTGGTCTCCTCGGAAAAATTTCTCCACGAAATTAGACATCATCATCAAAAGGTGACTGCATATATGAATGGACAAATCTGCCTAGGCTCTCACTGCGCAATCTAGTCTCCCCCCTAGGTGTAACAACCTCCAGAAATGGATAGGGATGTGTACTCCTCATCTCATGATGCTAGGTCTTCTCCCTACATCCTCCTTTTGTATCCATAGTTCCACACCTCCTCAACAATGGCATAGGATTTGTGCCTTGATCTCCACACATGAGATCCTGGGGACTTCCTTGCAAATATGCAAGAATCCCTCTACTTGGAGCAAGAGCTCCTCCTTCCTCTCCATGAGGCACTAGATAATCTCTAGATGAGATAGCACTATTGCCCTCAATATTTTCAATATGAATGGGCAACCTCCCAATGATTGGATCCCTCTTTGAAAAATAGATCTCCCTGCTTCTCTGCTCAAAGGTGTGAGATGAAAACCTTTATTCCGGCAAGGTATGGTGCAATTTTTCAGCCTCCTCCATGGTTTTCTGAAGTGGAATTGTGTTTTCATGCAAGGGTTTTGTTTGAGTTTCCCTGTTTTTATCCACCATGTGTGTCTCATGAATCCTTCCATCAAATATTTTCACTAAGGCCTTAGTTAAACTTGCATAAGATGTAATGTTTACATTTCTTAAAGAAAAGGATTCAAAGATCCACCAGGAAAGGACTTACCTCTCAAATGCAGCGCTGTAAATCTGATGGCTTCATATTCTAGCATTTGGTGCTTCTGCAAGAAGGTATCTAACTCCTCCACCCAAGCTTTGGCTGAACATGTAGGTGAACCTTCAAAGGTAGATAGAATACTGCACTATGTGTTAGAATGTGTGGCTGCTTGCTCACACTTCTCATATGACAATCTAGAGTTTGTTTTAGATTCAAACCCTCTTGGAGATTCTTCATACATCTCCTTCCTGATCTTCTTGAAATATTCATGAATATTTTGTATAGATTTAGGAAGAAGATTTGTAAGCTTATCCCCTTTTTCTTCTCCAGAGAATGGAGTCTTTTTCCTTCTCATCTCTTTATCTCCTTCTCGATGAGAATAGGAAGTGCAGGGTCCTTCTCTTCTATTTTCTTATCCTCCTTGGGGAGGTTCTCATGGATCTGAAATATGATGAGATAAAACCCATCCTTTTCAATATTCTTATCTTCTTGGGCTGAGACTCACAGGTTGAGCCAAGAAAGTTGCTTTGATACCACTATAATATCCCAAAATGGGAACTGTCAGCAAGGCATGACTGTAAAACGCATTTTCCAGGAATGGCTGCTACAGGATTTGAAACCAAGACCTGGATCCCTTAGATATGAGTATCTAAGTCCAAAATCCAATAGGAGGCTCCAAATAAATCCCTCTAGGTGGGTCAAACAGATCTCCCACACCTAGTTGTCTTCAGAAAGTGCCCAATGATGGGACTGAAACAAATGTAAGAACATCCAATGGAGAAACACCGTTATTCTAATGAGCCAACACACATGAAGATATGAATAGCCAACAAATGTATAATATAGCAGTAAGTGAGTACAAATTCTTGAGGAAACAATCGCTCAAGCAAATGAATGTAAGCCTCAGCAACACATGTACAAGGAAATGAAGAACTCTACTATATAGATATAAACCCAGGCTATGACAGTGTTGTCTATAGGAGACACTGCAACATATAAAATGAAAATACAATGATATGACAATAATAGCTCAAGAAATGTGGGGGAGCAAGCTCTCAACCCCTGAAAACAATGGTACAACAATCCTTAAGAGGATTGGCTGAAATATATGTACAAATGGCAAATCTGCAGAAATGTCGGAGTTGTTGGGCAGCAGCTGCAACTCGGAAAATAAAAATGGATGAAGATAGTTGATGATGTTGCATATGATGCATAGATCTCATCTGATGGATCTCTCAGGTGAAAGGATGATCCAATCCCTGAAGATCTTACCCTCCAAAATAGTGGTGCAATCCCCACTACAAATGTGCTCAGAAATAACGCAGTCAAGGAGCTAGACTGCGCTGTAGGAGATGGATAATGCTTGGCCTGGTGCCAAAGATGTGCAATCAGCTCCGAAATATCCTTCAATAACCTCCCGAAGGAATAGGAGCTCCCTCCTCTGAAAGATGAGCCAAGGAAAGGTGTTGTGCAACCCTCCACTGCAACACTATGTTATACTTCAGCAGAAATAATGCAGTGACTGATGGAAGTGGCTTTGGCCTTGAGCCAAGATGTGGAGAAATGAAGTGCAATCCTTCAAGAGGCCTCTCAAGAAGGAGAGGAAATCCTGAACAGGAATCCCTCTTGCTAAACATCACTGCAACTCAGTTGAACAGCCGGAGACTGAAAATAGTCTTCTAGACCAAAATCAATATACTCAAAGATGTCTCACTATGGCTGCCTCTTCCTCCTTTTATGCAAGTGAATGTCTCTTTGCCCTGGACCCCACACATTAGGGTTTCTTCCACAAGGAATATTTCTCCCTCTCAAACTGCACTGTCTTCCCAAGCAAGCCACACCCTCTTAGGCAGCGTTGTTGACTTGGTCAAACTTGACCTTGTCCTCATGCATTTGCCCCTTTTTCACACTAGAAGGTGCAAAATAAAGTTTCTCCATTGATCCCTTTCACATTATGAGGGATTTTATTCCTACTCATGGGTCTCCTCACCCATTTTATTCACCTCCTAGATGATATGAGCAAAATTAATGTTCCAATTAACTTCATGAAAATTTTGGAACATTACAACTCCCCCCGTGCTCCTCACCAAAGTAGGATTTCACAGCAGTGTTTTCAAGGAGTCAGACCTCGGGACTCTTGTCCATTCTCATCTCTTATAACAGGTAGCAGAGATACACTTGATTTCCACCAGCTCTAGATACTCTCTCCTTTCATCTCCCTAGATGTTCCTCATCACTTGCACAGAACCCCTTTCCTCCTCTAGGATTTTCCTTTTATCCCTAGAGGAAAGGTAACTGCCAGTAATTGCTTAATCAACTACTTTGGATTCTTGGAAAAATTTTACCATCAGACTTATGGAAACGTACAATAATTAAATATGTATTCAAAAAGAAAAGCTTTAGTTCACAACTTGATTAACATACTTGATAATCCTATTAATTAAAATAATTTCAATGTATAAATTAAGAAAGTTTTAAGTTAAATGACATTAAATTCGGGTGTTCCAAAATCCAGAAAGGAATTATGGAATGGATGACCCCATAAATTTACCCTCTTGGGATGACTACGCTCTCTTGTTGGGTACGCTAGCCACTATGATGAAAATTCCGAAAGAAGGGCCTCCAACTATCCAAGGGACTCAGCTATGGAAGGGTTGATCCCTTCACAAACCCCCATAATGAAATCTCACGAAAATCCTCCTCTCCCGAAGCTTCTCTCCTCTATGACTGTGTATTCCCCTAAGATACTGCGCTGCCTTGGAGGTGAGTTCGTAAGCCTGTGGCTGAAACAATGAAGTTTCTCTCAAAATGCCGGTGGAATGGCTCCTCTCCTAAGCAAGCACTCGAATTCCCCTGAGGACGAGGTTTGGATCTCCAGTCAAAGACACCCTTGTACTAAATTTCACTACAGACTCAGCCAAATAGCTTAATTGTGCTCTAGTCTTGATAGACAAAAAATCATAACATGTAAGAATGAATGAGAGAGGTTGCCTCCATCCCTTTTTATGCTTGTGAACCCTACATTCCCTTGGACCCACCAATGTTGCGATGTCCATCTTGCCATGTTGTCCCTTGTTGCGCTACCTCTCCCATACTGCCACTGTGTTGTCCTAAGTGCCTCCTCTCCTGTGTTGTCACTTGGCCTCATGGGCCCCATTTCACCTTTTAATTATTTTTCCTAGTGACTTTAGGAAAGTTCTTTTATTCTAATGTTTTATACATGGGTCCCCTCACCCCTTTATTTCCTGCTAAACTTTAGAAAAGAAAAAATTAACCAAAAATGAATATTCCAATTAGTTGTCTACTAATTGGGAATATTACATAGCTGCGAAGAGGAAAATAAAATGGTGAAAATGTTGGGTGTTGAGTACATATCATATCATGCATGTCCAAATGATTGTATTCTATAGAGAGGAGAATATGCAGAAAAAGAGATATGTCTGAAATGTGGGCATGACAGGTATGATAAATAAAAAATAAGGGTAACTCATGTAGTCATCGTTTTAAGATATTGAGGCACATGCCTATAATCCCAAGGATTCAAAGGCTCTTTATTTTCAAATAATTAACTATGTTTTAGGGATGGCATGCCTCATACAGAAGTGAGTTGGGAGTTATGTGAATCCCAACAGATTCAATAGCCATGAAGCATATAGAGGATACATGGCCTGAAAAATTCAAGGATGAAGTATGAATTCTACGATTCAGCATAGCCATGGATGGCGTCAACCCATATTCCCTCCAGAACACCAACTATTATTTTTGGCATGTATTTGTGATCAATAAAAATATTCCCCCATGGTTGTCCGTGAAGAATGAACATCTTATGTTGGCTCTCATAGTCCCTCGTAGAAGACGAGTGAAGAATATGGGTGTCTACTTACAACCACTGGTAGATGAATTGAAGGAATTATGGGATAGGATAAATGTATATGATGTATCAAGACCCATCGCAGCAGAGAGGAGTTTTACGTTGTATGGCATATGTACTTACACGACACATGATTATTCAAGCTTAGGATTTTTCTCTCGTAAATTTCATGTTTATTGATTTGTTTATATACATAAAAATATTATGTCACATATTAGTTATTTAATTCGTTGTAATTATTCTGATCTTCATGATATTATTTAACGTTATATGCATATTGTATACAATAATTTTGCAGGTCTTGTAACAAAAGGGTATTGTGGATTTAAATTTTGTGGAACTTCTTTGAAAGCTATATGGTCCAACGACCTAAGAAAACCAGTGTATGACTACTCCAGGGTATTCCTCCCAGAATAACACCCTTACAAAAGAGCAACATCCACTTTCAATGGTAAACAAGAGAGAACCCAAAGGCCTGCAATAGCGACACTAGTTGAATCGCTTAGAGCATATGAGAGAGAGAAGGAGAAGGAGTTCATAGAAATGTTCAATTCAAATGGGGAGCCTATGTTCAATGATCCAGAATTATTCAACACCTATGTTGAGAAATTTCCCATTAGAATGAAAATTAAATCTATCTTTTATAACCTCCCATATTGGGAGCATCTTAAGATTACCCATTTATTAGATCTCGTGCATATATTTAAAAATGTTTCATCTTATTTATGGAGGCACAAATCATCGAAACAAAGTGGCACATTGGCTGTTAGAAAAGATATTATTACTTCAAAAACTAAAAATAAACATTGGCCAAGAAAAATATAAAGTACAAGATCAGAGGTAGTTGGTCCCTCTAATTGGTATTTCAAAGAAGGTAATGTCCCATGGATTTTTAAAAAAGATGATCTTTCTTTGGAAAAGGAAGTTATAATGGGTGTGAGGGTTCCATCTTCATATGGGTCTTCACTATGGCACTGCTTCACCGTGGATGACCATTTCTCGGGGTTGAAATCGCATGACCATTTGAATCTTCTAATTGTACGTATAATGTCAAAAGCATGATTTTATTATTTTCTATATTAATAATATTTTATCCCATGCAGGGATAATAAAACATAATTAGTTTTGTATATTATTGCATGTGTTTATAACTTTGCAGTGTCATTATCCTTTTTTCATGTGTGGGTGTGTGAAACATGACTTCCCCCAAGACGTAGGACATGCCATATATAAATTATCTACATTTTTATGTTGGATCACATCAAAGGAGATTCATGTGGCTAGCATTCCATGGTGGCATCAAGAGATAGTTGAGATTATTTGTATGTTTGAGAAGGAACTATCGACGAGTTTCATGGACTTGCAGGTTCATCTTCTAATCCACCTAGTAGATGAGGTTGAATTATTTGGGGTGGTTTCTTGTCGTTGGATGTTATTCTTAGAGAGGTACATGAAGAAATTGAAAGGTTTTTTTCGACAAAGGGAAAAAATCGAGGGGTCTATGACAAAGGGGTACATATCATATGAGTCTTTCTATTATGCCAGTGAGTACATCAAGCAGATCAACAATATACCAAGTGCGGTGATTTGGGACGATGAAAGGGGTGAAGACAAAAGAGAAAGGGAGTGTAGGTTTTAACCCTGAACAGAAATTATCTACACATGAATATTATAACAGAAAATAAACAATAGCGAGAGCATAACACATCAAATAGATAAACACAGAGATTTTCCCCTGGATCCCAACCGCACGACCACCCACTTCCCACAAAGGGGGCCGCCACCCCCGTGAACTCCCTCCCATCGCGCTCCCTAAGACAATGTACAACACGTGGGACTAGTCGTGGAAAGAATATAACACATACCCAACAGGGAGCTTCTCCATACGAATGGAAAAAGGCGCTAGATAAAGAGTAAGCGACTTATAATTTTTCAAATTTACACAAAGTAAATATTCATGTTGAACTTCGATATAATGTATATTTTAATATCATATGTACTATATTTCAGTTTTATTTCATCAATGAATGCAGAAATTCAAGCAATCAATATAAATTCATTCTTTAAAATTCTGAAGTGACACAACCGTGGGTCTTATTTTACGAGCAAAAGACGATAAAATGGGATAGTGACAAGAAATAATTCAGATGATTGAATGGTAGAAGTGTGCCTTCTCCCAATCATTTAAAATAAAATATGCTAACTATATGCCCCAACAGTTGGGTTGCTAACCAAGTTAGAGAGAAATACGGTGCAATCGTTCGTTACCCACGTGTTGAAGAGGATGAACTAAACATAGGGATTGGGTGCAGAAACTCGGTAATAATCTATTTATGTACATTTTAAACTTAAAAACGCACCTTTGAAATGTAACATCTATATTTCATTTTTAACAGTTGGGGTATTATAAGACACATTAAACTATGATTTTTTAACTTTTTATAGGTGCATTTTTTCCCATCTATGTGGGCATATGGACACCATTTTCGCATAGAAAATTTTGATGATAGACACATGACACAAGACTGTGGAGTGGAAGTCGAGTTCGATCAATCTATTCGAGCTACCCACCATGGTCAAAACCTAGTACAAGGGATGTTAGGTTACATTGGAAAG
This sequence comes from Pinus albicaulis, assembly GCA_034641835.2. Taxonomy (NCBI): domain Eukaryota; kingdom Viridiplantae; phylum Streptophyta; class Pinopsida; order Pinales; family Pinaceae; genus Pinus; species Pinus albicaulis. The sequence continues at coordinate 4,967,146 of CM076571.1, forward strand.
ATGCAAGAGATCATTGAAGTGCACTTCTCTTCCTTCCAATGTATTATTTTTAGGTGCAAGTGGTGGGACACCTTTGATCGAAATAATGTAAAGGAAGATCACGATAGTAGGATGATATGTATCAAATCTAGAAATTTGTGGGATGAAGCTAAGGAGCCTTATGTTTTCCCAAAACACTGCAACCAGGTGTTTTTTTACCCATATGTGTTGGATAGGGATTGGTGGTTCGTATTGAGATATGACCCTAGATCAAAACATATTTTTGAGAAAAATAATGTTATCATGCTCAGCGAGCTGGAAGATAATGAGGGTGATCACGAGAACAGAAATTGACATAAAAGATGTAGCAAAATCAAATATCTTTCCCTCATCTGGTTCATTTCTTACTACATCAGTCCAAAAAACTATTGATTTGCTTTTCTTATTTGCATCCATTATATGCAATCCCAAATGTAAAAATTCCTCTATATTTTGATACAGAAATAGATAAGTGATAAGCGAGGGGAACCTGAGGGACCCGGTGAGAGATAATCTCATGAGCTGAGTATTGAAAACCTCTTTCCAGTAAGAGGGAATATCCAACACTAATTTAGACTGCATCATCATGGCAAACAATCCCAACACTGACCTGTCAACTTAAGAGGAATCTTCTCTTCCAAGAATCTTTGACCAAAATTGTAACACTGACTTGACCTCTGCATCAAAATTCTCTAATCAGAATTCTTTATCATCTGCTGCAAATTGCTCCAAATTCGGCTTTAAGAAGGAGATGACCTAGTTAAACTCATGTCCTACAAGGTTATCATAGAATTCTACCAATGACTCATCATTGAATTGAACATAAGACTCAGACTCAGGATAACACAGGGCTTGGCGAATTAACTAGGATGAAACTTGAAGAACTTTTTCACCTAATAAATTCATCACAAATCATTTACATGGATACAATGCAGACACTAACCAATGCACAAATTCGGGAAAAAGATGTGTTTTATGGATACATGCATAGAGAACACCAGAATTAGCCATAGCTGAAAAAATGGGGGAATTTTTCTCATTCAAGATAACTTGCTGGTAAAAGGGTAAATGTTCAATGGGGCAAATGGTGTCCCGAATATCTTGCTCAGTATCCATGAGAGGGATGCACCTTGAAGAGACGGACGAGGAAGATTTCTTAGCCATGGAATGATGCACGGTGGCAGACAATGATATGTGGAAATAAGCAAATGAAATGACTAGAATGACTTCGTGGATGACCAAGAATCAGAGACTGATAGGCAAAAGAAAGACTTGAATCCTTTACATAAGTGGTGCGGAGTTCAAACATTAATGTTGAATTAATGCTTAAACAGACAGATAACGATACATACGACAATGACATGTTAGTTTCCGCCAACTGGATGCATACATCATTGTGGGAGTGCTCGGGGGTACGGAGCTTTCGGCGGAGTGCTTCCCCCGCAGTGAACGAGAACCGTCAATTCTCGATCTGTCATTAGTGAGCGGGGTCAAATGCGAAGGCACCTCTCCAGCTAACTTGCGAGCTATTTGTGCCCGCAGGTTCCCTTTGATCTTCATCAAATGGAACCTGCTTTAATCCCACCCGCCAACTCGCACGAGCATTAGTTGGGACTCTCGGTCCCACCTTCACATGCTCCGAAAACATATTAATTGACCAATATGCGAATTTAAAAAATTACTTTCAAACATATGAAGGATTTTCATTTTATCATATATGTTTTTTTTTTTTTTTTTTAAATAAAATAAAAAGAAAATGAAAATGAGCCACAACAATTTCCATGATACTCAGTGCAATTGAGGAAGGCTGAAATTTTTTGTGATTAAGGATTGCATTCATCAGGAACTGCGTGAGCAAGGCAGGCTATCTGAAGACAGTAAATTGGCTAAGGAACTTGCCAATTTTTGTATGACAGTGTGAGACAAATAGTTGATGTACTGAGGGCTGTTGTGAGAAGATTTTTGTATGTAATTGTTTCATGATTCCTTGTGGAATATACAATATATGATAGAGGGGATTTGAGCAGTAATCTTTCCCTAGGAATATCTGGTGTTGTGGTTTTGATCTATTCTTCTTTGCTTCATGTGGTTTGCAATTGTGTTGTTTTTAATTCCGCAAAATATTTGTAGAAGAGATTCAGTATTTAACATTACCACATTGCTAGATCGGGTGAATACAAGATATACATTCTTGTTGTATAATTTCTACATGGTATCAAAGCACAGGAAATTGCATAAGTGAAGCAGGAGCTAAGTTTGTAGTTGGAAAGAATTTGAATTTCCAGAAATACTTTCTTGGTGCTACAGTTGATTCAAGATCTAAATGGATTTCAATGGCTTGAGGTTAGAGTATGCACTTGAGAGCATCTCGAACTGCATTTCTTGGAAGGACAGGATGGATGATCAAGATTTCATGTGTTATGCTCAAAATTTAAAGTGCTCGAAACAGAACCGAACCTGAGCGATCGGAAAGGTCTCGTCATTGCGATTTTGGCGTCGTGAACGGTTTGAAAAATCGATGTCGTATGAGGAAGATATCACGTTTGTCCGTTTTCCCAAACAGAAAAAATTGTGTGACTAGGATGCCCAGTCAACATGCACGTACATTCAGCAGGTATATTCTAGGGAATATTCCCTTTTCTCACATCCAACCATATCGCGCCATGTGGCTTAATCTGGGCTATTTATTTTTGTGGTACGGAATGGTGATTCTGACCATTGATGGATTTGTTTTAGGCCGTTAGAGCAGCGACACGTGGCAAGCCCAAAGGCTGCCATGTGTCCTCAGGAGGCTGTGGTAAAAATTTTTGGAGGGCACAGGAGTCGAACCGGAGACCTCGGGTGCAGGCGCGGACAGCTCTACCAATCCACCTACCACATTCTTAACCCTTATGTCTCCCGCATTATTATATTGTGTTATGATTTGGAGGTTGGGGGAGGGGACCGCCAGCGGTCCCAACCTGCTGGCGGCCCCAACATGACTAGTCACATGATATGAATCAAATCGTGGAAAAAAACTTTAAAACCGATGGCTTTAACCTTAACTCCCGGTGATGGATGTGATCACATGTCGCGATAACAGTTAATGTTTCAGTTAACAGTTTCTTCGGGGGGCTTATCCGGCGGAGGTTTGCACCTATCAGATGGCGGAGTAATGGAAAAAAATGCCATGGTTTGTAGAACCAGCACTCTAAGTTCCAAAACTTAATGCAGCGGAGTTTTAAAAAGCCATGATCATGTGGTTTTAGGCAAGGGGTCGGCTTGTGACCACCCCGACCTAACCACTAACATTTAAACCTAACGGCCTATTCCAGCGGAAAATTTGGAGGTGTCCTAATTTTAGGGTTATTTATATTTTTAGTGACAGTTAACTACAGTTCTCCGCAGTTAGTGGAGATTTTCTAGCTGACATTGGGAAAAATGCATTGGGAGGTCAATTTCGACCAATTTGAGTGAAACAAGAGTCTACTTAAACTAATTTTAGCATTCTGGAGCCATTGGTGTAGAGCAAATAGCCATTAGAGGCTTTTCAAGACATGTAATTTGAAATTTTGAGCATAATGACAAAGAGGGACATGCCATTGGGAGCTGGACGAGCAGATGTAACCCAGGAGGGGTGAACTGCTTCATCATGCCTACTGTGTAAAACTTATGTGTGGTTGTATTTCTCTGTTATACACTATGGTATGGTGTTTTTAAGGCTTATTTTTATGCTTAAAGTTCACCAATTCATCTATGTTCATGGTTAAAAACACTCATTCCTTAAGAAAACAAATGGAGACAAATTGTACATGTTTATATTACTAAAAGGACACTTAGCACAGAAAAACTAATACACTCCTTTCAGATCAAGTTGGTATTAGAGCTAGATTTTAATCTCTAGTGTTTTGTGTGCAAAGATTTGTTTAACTGTTTGCAAGGGTTTACATGCTTACTAGGCTCAAGCTTAAGAGAGGAGAAGGAAAATTGTTGGAAGCAAGAGGTTCTCAAAGGGAGCTACAACAAAGGAGGGCAAGATTTCCACATTCTCCACCACCTATTTCACCTCCAAAAGAAGCAGAAGAAGCTATAAGCATGACTCCAGGAGAAGAAGAATCCCATGAAGAGGTGGATCCCAAAGAAGAATAATGTGATGTCCCCAATTAGCCGTAGCTACTTGGAACATTATAATTACTCCATTTTTGAAATAGGAAGTGAAAGGCATAATAAAATCCATCCCATTGTGAAAAGGGATTAAGGTGGGAGGATAAAATAAAGCCCCTTGAATGTGAAAAGGAAAAAAATCAAGGAGCTACTAGAATTAACCAAGTCAACCAGTGTTGTAAAAGGGAGGGAAAGCCTCTAGGGCAACGCAGTTTTGAAGGAGGAAGCTTCTTGAAGAAGCTACATCTCCAATGTGTGGGACCATGGATGGGGAAGCCCTCTTGAATTAAAAAGGAAGGAATGGCAGCAAGGGAAGTCATTCATTCATACTTCTTGTTTCAGTCTTATGACTGATTGCAACCTTCAGCTGTTTAGCCAGAGTTGCAGCACTGTTTAATGCAAGAGTTCTTATGCGGGAATTCTAGTTCCATTGTTGCTGTAGGTGATTGGGAGATTCAAAGGGGAGGTCTTGAGTTCTATTCTCATCATATACCTTGAGGAATCCATCTTCTTACCTATACTGCGCAGTCACTCTCAGTGAGTGCGTTATTTCTGCATTAGCTGCAGTAGCTGGGGTTAGATCTACTCATTTGAGCTTATTTCAGGAGGAGAGGGGGTGATTTCCACTCCAGAAGTTCTATTGAGGAGGGTCTTGAGCCCATATTTGTATTGTGCACTCTTCTTTGAGAATATCAGATATTTCTTAATATAGAATAGCTGGGTACAGCGTTATTCTCCTGCAGTGTTGTACATTATGTTATTATTTTGCCGAAGCTCTTTGCCGGGTGGTCTCAATGTGCTTGTAAAAAGGTTAATCCTCTCATTTCTGACCTTATAATGAATAAAATCTCTAGATATACGATATTCCATCTATTTCTGTAGTTTACATGAGAGAATAACTTTGTTGCTGCTTCCGGCATTTCTATTTTATGAAGTACTGGGGTTATGATGCCTTTTTCTACACTTGAGTCCGGAGGATCTGTTTATTATAGCTAGATTTATTTCTTTCTGATGCACTTCTATATTTAAGTCATATACAGTATATTCTTGAGGTTCGAAGACTTGGACTGCGTTATTCTTGCACTGGTTCACCTATACAGCGTCCTCACTAGAGATATTGCTGAAATTACCAAAAAGGGACATTAGAGTGGTATCAGAGCTCTACTCTTGGCTCAGCTTGTCGGGGGGGAGATTTCTCTTCAGTATGGAGAAGGAAGACATCTCAAGGCTCTTACTTCAAACTCTACAGGACATTGCAAGGGATCTCAAGGAGATGAGGCAGGAAGAAGACTCTTTAGGGTTTTTCCCTAAGGCAAGCACCAGCACTGCAAATGGCATGGTACATTTGAATCCATCACAAAGTTCCACTCTACCTTCATTTTTAACTGAAGGAGATAAGGAGGGTTCTCTCAGAGAATATTTTGAAGAATATGAGTTACAGTCTCAAAGGTTCAAGAAGCATCTGAGCTTTCAGGAGTTTTGTCGGATCAAGGATGGAAGGAGGAATGATCTTCATCAAAGAGAAGGTAAATGGATGCAGGTATCAGCCCTACAAAGTAGTATGGTGGGGTTCTTCTTGCCCACATTTGATGGGACATCTAAGCACACAGCAAAGGCATGGATAGAAAAGTTGGACACATACTTCCAACTTCACATGGTCTTTGAAATGGAGGCTATCAAGATAGCTGCATTGCATCTAGAAGGGGAAGCTCAAGACTGGTGGTTTCATGGACTAACCACACTTGGGCATCATCATATCACTTCATATTCATATTTCACTCAGAAGCTAATAGAGAGATTTGATCCAAGGGATCCGGAGGCCCACTTTGCCAAAATAACCAAACTCAAGCAAGAGAGATCTTGAGGATTATGTTGCTAAGTACCTACAGCTTTCAGTGATGGTCTCTAACCTCACTATGAGAAGGAAGGTATGCATGTTTGTGAATGGGCTAGCTGAACCATTACAAGGGTTGGTTAAGTCTACAAAACCAACCACACTCCTTGAAGCTGTGGAGAAGGCTAGAGATCTACAACACATCTTGCCCAGGGAAAGAAAATTTTTACGGAAGACCCATTCAAGGCCAAGGGAGACACTCCTTGTTCAGAAAAAATGTGTTATATAGGAGGCACATCCTATCAAGACCTTCTCCAAGAAGGGTGCCAATGCTGTGCAACTCATAGAAGACTTTGCTCCAAGGGGAGGAGCTGTTGCAGCGTTAAGAGGGGTCCCAAAATACCTTACCCTAAGAGTAAGAGGCACCATCAAGGGCAAAGCGTTTCTGTATTGATAGATAGCAAAGCCACTCACAATTTTATTGACTCACAACTAGTACACAAGAGAGGAATTCCCGTGGAGGAGTTTGAGGAATTTTCAGTTTTGGTTCCAGGGGCCATGACTCTACAATGTGCCAAGTATGTTCCAGCGCTGACCATCACTATGGGTGCCTAGACCCTGACAGACCACTTCTTTGTGGTAGAAATTCCAGACACTAATGTCATATTGGGAGTCCAGTGGTTAGTCACACTCGGGTGAGTTACCACTAACTGGAGAACTTTGGAGATGGAATGCACTAGAGAAGAGGATGGCCAGCAACAAAAAATCAAGGGCATGAACACATATCCTCCTCAGATTGTTTCAGCACATAGGATGGAGGCAGATCTGCGCAGATGAGACATTGCATGGGTGGTGGAGCTACATGTATACGAGGTGAAGAGCAATGACACACCGGTGCACCCAGATTTCCAATCCCTTTTGGACCAGTATTCTACAATATTTGGAGATATCCCACCAGGGAAACCTCTTGACTGAGGGTTTGAACACACCATTGAGTTGGAGCAAGGGGTACAAGCAGTGATCACCACTCCTTATAGACATCCCAAGGCCTATAGGGATGAGATTGAAAAAGCTATCCAAGAGCTGCTAGCACTAGGGCACATCTGGCCTAGTGCTAGTCCTTTTTCTTCCTTGGTGGTTTTGGTAAAGAAGAAAGATGGCACATTGAGGATGTGCATCAATTATAGAGCCTTGAACAAGAATAATTTGAAGAATCGGTACCCTATACCCAGGATCGATGAACTTATGGATGAATTGAGAGGATCCAAATATTTCTCCAAGATTTATTTGAGGTCTGGGTACCATCAAATCAAGGTGAGGGAGCAAGATATCCCTGTTTTGTCAATTTAGTGTTTCTAAATTGATATCATAAATCATCGACTAGGGCTAGTAAAATGTTGAAGTGAAGTGCACCATATGTGCCTAAGTATCCTCTTCCTACTTTGTTGTGTTTAGTGTTTTTCTGATGTTTTTGGTTTTATGTCCTAATGTTATTTTATGCTAAGGGGGGGAAACTAAATTAATAGCAAAGAGGAAGAAAAGTAAATGTTACTGAATGCACTAAAACAGAATTTAATTGCAAGATCTATTCTAAACAAAAAAATGCTAATTCATGGATTTTAAAACTGTTAAGAAAGTAACTCATAACATTAAACTGAGTCCGATTCGTTTCATTGGATATATATTGGAAAAAACTGAGAAAAGGATTAGTTCTGGTGTGATGAGGATCTCCTAGAAAACAATAACTTAAAACATTACAGAGAAATCTTATTCATTGTTATAGATTTGTTGGAACAACTTGAGAAAAAGATCATCTGTAATATAATAACATGAGAATCTCTTACATAATTATAGAACAAAAAATGCCAATAACTCAAAATAATATAACTAATTCTCATTCATATAATAGTGATATGTTAGAAGAGCTTGAGAACAAGAATAGCTTATAAAATAATGAGGATCTTCTAAATCTAACTAACAGAACTGAAATGCAATTAACTCAAAGTACTACAGCTAGATCTCATTCACGTATTAAAGATATATTGGAAAAGATTTTGAGAAAAAGATTGACTATATTACTATGAGGATCTTCGACATAAGTAAACGACATAAAACACAACGCAAAAAGACGAACTCATAAAACTGCCTGAGTAAGGAATATAACAAAACAAAATTAAAGGTTACTTATCTAGAAAGTGTGTAAAAGCCTCTTCAGATAGAAGGGGCCCTCTACTATCAGATTGGCATATGAATCTTTAACTCCTTAAAGTTATCTCCAGAACAGCATCAAATTTATGCTCCTTTAATTAAAATGCTCAGAAACAGAGTATCACAGTATTTGAAAACTAAAAATATCAACTACCTTTCTCGGTTCACCGAGTTATTTTTATAGGCAATTACATAACTTATATTGAGTAAAAATAGGCATAGGTTTCTTCTACAGTCAAAATCAAACTAGAACTCCTGTTCGGGACTCGTAATTTGCTAAAGGCAAATCAAGAGTCCTTATCCTGATAGAAATCTGCTTCTTGAATTTTAGCTCTGTCCACGTGCATAATCACTTCCATTTTTTTTACTCAACCTTCATGGATGAAAAGGAATGATGCAGGAGAGTTTTGGAGTCTAACCATATACATATTTCCCTCAAATGACACCTGTAACCTGTTTAAACACTAATATAGCTACGGAACATATGACTAGCTACAGAATGACTGCATTTTGTAGCTAAAACTGCTCAGAAATCATTAAGACAACAAAATCACAAAAGTACAAGAAGTTAGTCATTGTGTGTATTCTTAAAGTGATTTTAATCGTTCTTATTGATCTTTTAGGCCTATAAATGATAAAGGATTGATGGAATGAAGCGGATTTTGGTGAAAAGAAAAGACATTTTTAGGGCTCAACATACCCCCACTGCAAAATTGTTGCATGTCCTCATGCAATCAATCCATGTATTCTGAAACTTCAGCGAGGACATCTAGCTTCTTTTTTTTGCTTTGCTTGATGTTCAATGGCATTCTAGGCTTCCTCATAAACAACTTCAACCTTAGATCTATAAGTGCCCTGTTCAATTTCTTATTTTTCTTCTTCAGCTTCCTACTAGCCTTATACAATGTTTTCATTTGTAGAGATAGAGTTGTGTTCATGTCACTTTTCAGTTTGACTTGTTCCCTTAAAATTTCATTTTCATTTTTTATATGCCTATTTAGTACCTCCAATTCATATTTGTCTCTTTTCAACACTTAAATTGGAGATTCTTGTGGACTGGGAGTTCTTTCTCTATTTTCTGAGGCTCTTCTTTCTAATGATTCAACATAATCATAGATCTGTTGTTGGGCTGGATCTACATCTGGAGTTCCTCTATCATAATCTTCTTCATACTGGTATTCAGGAGATCTGTCAATTGGTGTCTCTTCGTCTTCAATATCTAGGATTCCTGCTTGCTTGACTCCTATCTTTTTCATTATGCCTTTAAGCCTATGACTTCTTCTCAATTTAGATGGTCCCTCATTTTTCTCTTTAGCATCCTTTCTTGTTACCTTTTCCTTTCTGAGTTGTTTCTTGATTTTGGCCATTTTTTTAGAGATTATTTCCTCACTGTCTTCTTGTGTTGATATGTCGGTTTTTCTTTCAGCAACTTTTCCCCTCCTACTTCTCCTTACAGGTTTTGTTGGCAATATGTTTCTTGTATCCTATTATATTGAATGTGTTGTCCTTGATGGAAACCTACTTGATGAAGTTGTCCTTGATAGAAACCTGCTTGATGAGTTGCCTATGATAAGTAACCTATGTGTTAAATATGTAAGGATGATGTAGCTACAGATGTGACAGAGAAAATAACTCCAGTAAGTGCCAGAATAATGATGAATAAGATATGTCACAAAGCATACACGGGTTTGTAAAGGCAAAGTAGCGTATGTACGTGGAAAAGTACATACCAAGTTGCGTATGCCTATTTGCGCTCCAAATTTATAAAACCAGGGGACATAACCATGGTATTGGCCCATAGTATTGAGCGTTGGATTATCTATTTGATCCCGTCCAGGAATACCATCAGCAATTGAATGGTTTTGACTCATGGTATTGACAAAGGCTAAATCTATATAAGGAGAAGAAGATCATAGTGCAAGGGTGTGCAAGTGAAAGGGTTGTTAATGAATAAATCTCTCTAAGGAATATCCACATGGATGAACTCTGTTCTTAATTGATAGATCTGAATCTATGATGCACCTATGGATATGATGAAGGTTTAAGATCTCTAGATCTAAGAATGATGAATCTCTAGGATGATCTGCGAAAGAAATTATGAAGACCTGGCACAAGTCTAATGAAGAAATTGAAGAAATCTGGGTAAGTTTATAGATCTAGTCTATTCTGCAAAGATTATCTTTTACAGATCTATACGCTAGTTTGTCTTGGTAAAAGCGCGTATATACGCGGGTTCACTTCATTAAAAGCGTGTATGGAAGTTAGGGTTTCTGAAGCTTATTTACAGATAATACTTCTATGATTTCTGTTTTCTCTCTGCTATCGGTCAATGAAGTCTACTTGAAGGTCTGGGTTGATTGAATATGGAATATGTTGCTGATTTGATAATGAACAAATATAATCACTGATTGAGAAAACATGATGAAGGATGAGTGAGAAAACATGGTTAAAACTAACTGACTATCTAAAGGTTCTGAATTGTTGAGAAGGTGTCTGACTGAAAGCCTCAGATCTGAATCTGAGTTTGATCACATTCTGAAAATCAGTATTCTCAGAAGTATACGCAATTTGATACGAAGAAAATCGCGTATACATGCAGCTTTGGTGAAGAGAAGTGGTGTATGCATTTCATGTTATGAAAAACAGTTTGCACAGAGGCATACGCAGGTTGGTGAGAAGGAAAGTGCGTATACACGCGGCTTCAGTGAATAAAAGTAGCGTATGATATTTGAATTAATGAATGATCAGGGTTGAGTTTACATCTGCATATCTATTCTGAAGTCTGGGTTATTTCTGATATTCTGCTTACAGTGGTCTCACTATTCTGTTTGAAGTATTGGGCAAAGTATGTTTGTTGATGTTAATTGAAGGGTTGTGTTGAAGCTATTTGATCCAGTTTGAAAATTGATGAAACGTGGTCTTCAGTGGATCTGAGGGTTGAAGCCTTCAGTATGAAAGTGGAATCTTTCTGCCAGTAGAAGCTGGTGCTAACTTCAGGGGGTCGTAGCTCCCTTCCAGGAGAGGCTGGTAAATGTGATCAGGGGGTTGTAGCTTCCTTCCAGTAGTGGCTAGAGAACGAGAGAAGGTTGCAGCCTTCTACAGGTGGGTGCCTGCGTGCTGGTATGAGTCTGCGCTAGTACAAAAATTGTAAGAAGTTTTCTTTATAATAAATATTGAAGACAGATACGACAGCAGCGGTGGTTTTCTCCCGAATTGGGTTTCCACCTTAAATACTGGTCTTCATGTGTGTTGCTAATGTGTGATGTTTTATTCTGTTATTACTGCACATGCTTACTACTTTCTAAAACATCTGATGAATGAATGATGCAATGATCTAAGTAAAGAATTAAATGCATAATAAGATCTCTGGACATGCGCGAGTTTTATTAAGGATATCCACGTGTATACACGAGTTGGGTTCAATAAAGTAGCATATGGTTTTAAAAGAAAGAAAAAGTAAAAAGTTTTCAGATAGCTCTAAATACTGATTCACCCCCCCCCCCCCCCTCTCAGTATTTTTCCCAACAGGTTTTTCCTCAGACAAAGTTTCTTTAGGTTCTTCAAAATGATTTCTCAAGAGGAATTCATCCCAACTATCTCCTACCTTCTTCAAATGATACTCAATTAAAATTTTAATTAAGCCATGATGATATAAGGTAGTTTCTAAGAACTGAACCCTTTTCTGGACATTAGAAGCCATCCTTTTTAAACTATTGAGCAAGAAAAAGGGTAGATTTATCTCTTCATCTAGAAAATACATCATGAGTTTAATGTGATAAACATATAAAGTGCCAAATCTCCCCTCACAGGTTATGAACTTTTGTAGAATCAGCAACATATTTCTCCATTTATTTTTCAAGGCTAAACTAGGAATGCCTTTCTTAAATACTGAAATGTCCATACCTGGTTTTTTTAGCATCTGTCTCCAAGCTTCATTGTGAAATTATTTTTTTTTAAACCAACGCTCCCCTTGCCTCGGCAACTCTGTTGCTTCTGCTATGAATGATTCCGTGACAATGAACTTGATATCACCAATTTCGACCTCTGACACATTGAATGACCGGGCAAATGACTTGGTTACCTCCTTGTGAAATCCATTGAACTTCTCCATAAACTTTAGCCATCCAACCTGTTGTAATAACTCTTTAATCTGAGGGTAACCTTCTATATATTTAGTTCCGATTGGCTCTAACCTTACAATAAGTCCCATTGCTTCCTTTCCTCAGCTTCAATTCACTGCTCTGTTTCTGCTCTTCTATTTGAGGAAGAAAATGGTTGTAGAGGGTTGTCTCACTCTAAAAATGGCTTCTCTGTTTCTGCAGACAGGAATTGGCTACGGAATATAATGGCATTGAGTGGATACGAAATGAGTGAAATACGGTAAGGGTAAATCATAAGAATGATTGAGTTTAAGAGTTTGTCATGGAGTAAAAGACCGCAAGGAAATCTCATGAAGATTTTCAAAATCATCAATGAATGTTTTGGTCTGGTGACGTGACCTAATAGGTCACTTCTAAGTACTGACCGTTAACTTCTAATTAATGATGATTTGATATGGAGCGGAATGGAAGGGATTTGTTCAAGGATTTTATGATAGGCTTGATCAGTTCGAATAATAAAATAACTTTATGAAACATAAATATGACTTAACCATATTATATCTTTCATAATTTTGCTATCAAAAATAATTTCAGACACAGTTTTACCTTAGCCCCTTTTTCTTGATTTTTGCTACTTTGATATGCTTTGTCTTTCATCTAAAAATTATTGATCTTTTAAACTCCATAATCCTTTTGATTCATATTTTTTTTGCTGAAGTAGGTTTGCAGGATCAATTGGCTACAGAATAGGTGACTACTGAATAGATGGCTGCAGAACAGATGGCTACTGAATAGATGGCTGCAGAATGTACCTGTAAAAACTTTGAGACATGGAATGAAACGAAATGAAATATGGATGGAATGAAGTATAAAATGAAATGAGATGGATCATGAAATTGAGTGGAATGAAGTATGAATGAAGTGAAATATGATGGAATGAAATGGATCATAAATGTGGAGTGGAATGAAATATGAAAAGTGAGCCTGCAACTTATGATTTTATGATACTTGGTTGCAGAAAAAGAACAATTTTGAAAATCTAAAGTGTCAGAAGAATTCTAATTTTCACCTTATCTTTTCTGTATAAACATTCTAATCAATGATTAGTTTTCATGTTTATACTCTTTTTTTCTTTTTTTCTTTTTTTTTTCTTTTTTTTTTCTTTTTTTTACATCTAATTACAGAAAATACAATTAAGTTAATGAAGAAGAAATATTCTTCTTCATTAACTTCACATCACTATTCTCTTGGAATTTATTGACAAATTCTTCTCTTGAAAGTGGCTTATGATACAATTTCAATCTATGACCATTTACAAGAAAAGTCACCTTATCTTCATCTATTGTCCTAATTTTTATTGCTCCATAGTCAGAGATTTTCACAATTTCATATGGCCCAATCCAATGAGTTTGGAATTTACCTTGGAAATCTTTGAACTTTGAATCAAATAAGAGAGCCCAGTCACCTTCTTTAAATTTATTTTCCTTAATGTAATTATCATGCCATCTAGTCCTTTGTTGTTGGACTATACTTTTTTTCTGGACTGCATCTTGTCTAATCTCATCCAATTCATTAATCTGCTCCAATCTGTGCTTTTGTGCCTCTGTTAGATCAAGTACTAGCTAAACTGCCATTTTGAAAGTTTGAATTTGAAACTCTATGGGAAACAAGACTTGTTTTCCATAAACAAGTTCATAAGGTCGGGTATGACCTGTTGTGTTTCTCCATGTAGTCCTGTAGGCCCACAAGGCTTCAGGAAGCCTGTCTGCCCAATCTATTCTATGTAAATGAACAATCTTTGTTAGGATCCCTTCAATGACCTTATTGGTAGATTCCACTTGGCCATTTGCTTGTGGATGGTAGGGAGTGGATTTTCTGTGTCTGATTTCGTACTTCTCTACCATTTGTTCCACCAACTTCGATGTGAATTGAGCTCCTTGATCTGTAAAAATTTCTCTTGGGACACCAAAACGAGTAAAAATATCCTCAAAAAGAAAATTAACTACAAATGCTTCAGTAGAAAAAATAATGGCTTGGTCTCTACCCATTTGGTAACATAATCAGTGCAAACTAATATATATTTCTTTTGTCTTGATGGAGGACTAATAGGTCCTAAAAAATCTAAAGCCCATTTCTCAAAAGGTTCAATATGTACCTGAGGCTGCAATGGCATTTCACCTGAAGGAGAAGGTTTCCCTACCCTTTGGCAGCTATCACACCTCTTGACATACTCTTTAGCATCTTTAAAGAGGGATGGCCAATAATATCCTAAATGAAGGATCTTATAAGCTGTCATTTTATCAGAAAAGTGTCCACCACAAGGTTCATCATGACATGCCTTGAGAATCTCAGGCATCTCGTCTTCTCGAACACATCTCCTAATAATAAAGTCTGGACCTGTTTTGTATAACTCATTAGCAACCCATGAATATTTTTCACTGTCATAAATAATCTTTCTTTTATCTCTTGCATTCATAATTGAAGGAAAGCTCCCTAAAACTAGATAATTGGCAATGTCAGCAAACCAAGGAGTTTGGGTAGAAATTGCAAAAAGATATTCATTAGGGAATTGATCTTCAATTGGAGTATTGTCTTTAATGTCTTGGAGTCTAGATAGGAAATCAGCTACTGTATTTTGTTTTCCAGGCCTATCTAGAATGGTGATGTTAAATTCCTGTAAAAGAAATAACCATATTATGACTATGCCATTAGTAACTGATTTGTTCATTAAATATTTAATTGCAGAGTGATCTATGTGAAAAAAAGTTTCATAGCCTGTTATATAGTGTCTGAATTTATTTATGGCATGAACAACAGCTAAGAACTCTTTTTTAGTTACAGTATAATTTAACTCCGAAGGGGTCAAATTTTTACTTGTATAGTAGATGGCTTTTTGTCCCAATACAGCTCCTAAAGTTGTATCTGAGGCATCTGTTGAAATATGAAAAGGTAATTTCCAGTTAGGTCCCCTCAAAATAGGTGCTTCAGATAATTTTGTTTTTAGGGTCTCAAAGGCTAATTGGCAGTCAGGATTCCACTTGAATTCACAGTCCTTGGTAAGTGGTTTGAAAAGATGAGATGTTATGTTGGTGAAGTTTTCTATAAATCTTCTGTAATATCCTGTAAATCCTAGAAAACTCCTAACATCTTTTTGACAACTTGGAACTGATAAATTAGAGATGACTTCAACTTTTGACTCATCAACTTTGATCCCATCTCCTGAAATGTGATGCCCTAGAACAATCCCTTCAGTAAACATCATGAAACACTTTTCATGACTTAATGAAAGATTTGCTTCTTTACATCTCTTTAAAACTTTTTCCAAGTTTGCTAAGGCTTCTTCAAATGTGTTTCCATGGACTATGAAGTCATCCATATATACCTCTACACAATCATGTATTAGATCTGAAAATATTCCTAATACTGCCCTTTGAAATGTTGCAAGTGCATTGCATAGTCCAAATGGAAATACTCGGTAAGTATAGGTACCCCAAGGACAGGTAAATGTTGTTTTGTCTTGATCTTCAAGTGCTACTTGAATTTTATTATAACCACTGAACCCATCTAAAAATGAAAAGTACTTTTTGCCAGCTAATGTGTCTAACACCTGATCTATGAAAGGTAGGGGAAAATGATATTTAAGAGTGGATTTGTTTAATTCTCGGTAGTCAATACATACCCTCCATTTACCATTTTTCTTTGGTACAATTACCAAAGGAGAAACCCACTAACTATCTGAAATGGGATAAATAAAGTTGACATTTAACAATTTCTGCAATTCTTCTTTAACAATCTCCCTAAGGTTTGGATTCATCCTTCTCTGAGTTTGTCTGATTGGTCTACAATTTTCCTCTATGTAGCTGTGATGAGTGCAAGTCTTAGGGTTTATCCCTTTCATATCAGTGTACTCCCATGTGTATGCAGAATAATGTCTCTGTAATATTTTGACTAGCTTTTCTTGTTGAAATTTCTCTAGGTTCTTATTTATGTTTAAGGTTTTGCCTGGAAATATTTCAATTGTAGAGTTGCCAAATTTATCCATGGAGTAAAGAGACATTTGTCTTGATGATAAGAACTCAATGTTGGATTCTTCCTGAAATTGTTCATGTTTGTATTCTGAAGAGGATTCAAAATTTTCTAAGGTATTTAGAATCTAGCTATCTTCACTAATTTCTGAAATAGTGAAGAGAGGTTGTATGTCTTCTTCATCCTCAATCCATTGAGTATCATCTAACTCTGTAATTGTTTTTGCTGGAGGATACAAGGTAAATTTCTTGATTGAACTACCATCAGATATGTACATATCACCAGATCTACAGCTAATGAAGGCATCAGCTATAGCTAACCAAGGTCTTCCTAGTATAATAGGATGTCCTCCTAGATTATTTTTAGGAGTTAGGATCATAAAATCCACAGGATACTACCAATAATCTAAGGACACTGGAATGTCTTCTATTACCCCATCAGGTTTAATCACAGATCTATCTGCTAATTGTAATAATGTGGGTGTAAAATGAAGATTAGGAATTTTTAGTTTATCCATGATTTGTCTACTCATGATTGTTACAGGTCAAAATACCTCCTCATCAGCTCAGAGGGGAAGAAAAATATGGAAGAAGTGCAAAGACCTAAATTAAACCTATTTCTGCCAGGGTGACGCCTGTCTATAACAACACAAGAGCGTTATAACGTAGCTAATCAGTGAATGGGCCGCGTTAGTGGCTAGGAAACGCTCTGTTTACACTGGAGGGAAGTGTTACCCGTGTTTTAAGTTTGAATCGGGAAAAGCCCGCGGAGAATGATTTGAATCTCTGGCTTTCCCTCACAAGAGATTCAGTTCACAAAAGAAACTGCAAAGCATCAGTTCATTATTGGTCATTGCTATAACAAGACTGAACTCCAAAGGAGGAAAAAGCATAGAGATTAAAGAAACATCTAAGTTCTTTCCATTCCAAACTAGTGGAAAGAGAAGGGCAACAATGGCTTTCTCCCTCTCCTATAAGAAGGAGCTGAAGGCTCTTAATTGAAGGTCAAAGGATTGCTAAAGGTTTTGGCATACTTGTGGAATAGAGAATAGTGTTGTGTTGCGAAGGCCAAGAGTCAAAGAGGTTCCTAGAGAGCTTGTTGACTTGGACTTCTTCACTTGAGAGATAAGAGAGATTGGGAGACTGAGGAGGGCTTGGTACAACCGACGGTTGTAATCCTCCTTCTTTCAAAATCAATAGAACTATGTTCGTTTTGTCAATTCAATGCTTAATATTGTCATTATTTCTTGAACATTTACATAAGTATGATATGAATGGCTCAGATGTGTAGAAGTTAGTAGTTCATTATATATTGACTAGATTGATAGGATATGTGTTATGTTAGAAATTACGCAGGTGCTTTGACTGGTTGTAGGACTAAGATTTGGAGCCGGTGAAGAAGGACTCTTGTTTCGTTGCCTAGCGCTCTCCAAGGGACTCCAAGATTGTCAAAGAGGTAATTCTATATCGCATTCCATTCAATTATTTTAAGTTAATTTGAACATGCTCATACCATCTTTGTGAACAGCACAGCTAATCTTACTGTCTGCCTCGGGCACTGGAAAGCCCTGAGAGGGATATTCGAAAACCAACAATCCAAGTAGTTTACCCTATAGCAGAATTGGCGACTCTGCTGGGGAGTTTCCTCATAGTTTCCGGACTATTCTTTCCCTCCTCTCTTCTGTTCTCTGTTCACAGACCCTTCCGACCATTTTTGATGCCCAGTAGACATATCAAACTCTCGCAGAGTTCAATCCTGTTTTTGTTTGGCCAACTGAAGAACTTTTCCCTGGCTAATGTTACCTCTGTAGGTTTTCCAGTGCATTATAATGCTGTCTCTATTCAAAAACAGTGCGTTAGTCGCTGTCTTTACTCACAGAAAGAGCGTTACTCAACCAAAACCTTGCTGTTCATTGCTGTGAGGGTGTTTTAGTTGCAGAGTTTTGGCCATCAGTACCTTTTGCTGATTGAATCCCTGTGCTTGTCCGCTAAGATGGAATTTCTATTTGTTTCTCTTGTTTGAAAAGTCAGTGTCCAAAGCATTTACTTTTTAAGAGGAAATTTTTTTTTTATTATTATTATTATTTTTCTGCATATAGCTGAGTTTATTCTGAAATTTCCAGTTCATAGACTATTTAAAAGAGGTAGATAGAAGTCTGAATCTTTAAAATTTGAACTAAGCTATTTGAATGTTAGTGCATGGATGTTGAAAAGAAACCTCTCCCTGTAGAAACACTCTTCATCGAATTTAATATCTAGAGCATGTTTTTCATGGTTTCTTGAGTCAGAGTCTCATCACATTTCATACGTCCACTCCCCCTCCGCAAGACTAATAATCAAGTACATTAAGAATAAAGCGATAATAAAATCAATCAACTCTTTTTGAACTCACACAAACAGTAGTTCAGGCTAGGATCTTGGGTTAGGAACAGTGAGAAAACTACCCAAGATCTCAAAACTTGAAACTAGAGTCATTAACGAGCGAAATCCTACTGCACTCATATTATCGGGACTGCTCCTTTACCGGAGCTCAGCGCGAGACAACACTTGGGTGCACAAGAAGGTAGCCCGCCTTCGACTACATCCTGTGGGTGTGTTATATATTGGGGTTCCCTTTGGGGATGTCGAAACTAGATCGGGGATCTAGGTATTCTGCCCATATAGCACACTGTCCTTGACCGTGGACCCCCCTGATGATGTCTGTGATTTGAGGTATCTTTAGTGGCCATAATTTTTAGGGACTTACACAAGGTGACTGGGACGGGTTGTCCTGGTACTTGAAACAAACGGACCCACTCTGTCTTCGGTCTTTAGGAGGGTACTCGTCTTCATGAGAGTGCTTACACCTATCGTCTGAGGTTCGGGCGAAGCTCTAGAGTGACCGTAACTGTACTTTCGACCAACCCTCTCTGTATACTATTGTGATACTGGATTTCATCACCAGCGAACGGTAGTACTCAGACAGGGCACCCTATTCTGGCTGCTTGCTGATTGATTTTAGAGAGTCCTTTTTCTTTTTTAAGTGTGTGGTTATTGTCACTGAGATTTTATAATACATCACAATTTATTAAAATTTGTTAAAATTAAGCAGGTCACCGTGGCGTCCCCCGACCCACGTCGTTTGTCTAGACGACAGCAAGGTCTACCTCCTCTAACTATTGAGGAAGAACTGAACCTTGGTGACCCTGTGCCTTCCACGAAAGAGCAGTCTCCACTGACTAATCTTGATTTTCACATAGCCTCATACCAGCCGGAATTTCTGGAGGACCCTTTCACTGAAGGAGTTGTACCTCATTACAACCCTCCGCTCACTGATCCGTTGGGGCCTGTGATAATTCAAATTCCGCCAATCCAAGATATGTCTTCAGTCGCACCAACATCCATTTCACCACCAACATCCACTGGGTCGATGCCAATGGCAACCATCCCCGGTTCGCTACCATCCTCCCCGCCGGTGGTCAGTTCTATGCCATCACTAGGTAACTCCAGCAGTCAACATATACCTATTCCCAACCCTATGGTCATCACAACTGTTAGTAGCTTACCGAATCCTTCAGCATCTACTTCTATCGTGACCACGTTGGGACCCATGGTAGCTCCTCCCACGAGTATGACTACTTCGGTACCTTTTAGCAACCCGTTCGGTTGGAACCCTCTGTTGAGTTCAAACCCCTTGGCCTCTATGCCAGGGGGCAGTGTCACCAGCACTCAGGTAGCAGGGAATATTTCACTTCCTCTATAATCCTTAGGACAAATAGGACAGCCTATTGTTAATACTTTTCCCTTAAGTGGTTCAAATATAGGTGTAGGGTCCATACCGTTGCCAAACTATGCAAGTAGTAGCATGCCTCCGAGAAACTCTATTGCATCCATTTGGACTAACCAACCCCAACCTCCATCTGGAATGGGAGGGCACTTTTATACTGGGGACAACCAACAGTTTGCCCCGCAATACAACATGCCCTATGGACAGCAACCGTATGTCCCTACTCCTCCGCCTATAGGAATTTTTTACCAAAGTCCTACTTATCCTCCTGGTAACACATTGATGGGTGGACCCTATGGTCTAAATAGTCAGCCCATACTGCCTTGGTTAGATTCGGGGGCAAACCCACAATTTCCATTCTTGGCAGCTTTGGACATCCCTGATATCCATAAACTGACTAATGATCCCATCAATCACAACTTGCTTTGGCCTCCTGTGTTGCATAAGATTCCTTCCGACATCCCGAAGTTCGACGAGAAACAAGGGGACGACCCAGCCGCACACATCACTACCTTTCACCTATGGTCCATATCCAATTCCATGGTAGATGATAGTGTCCGACTTCGACTGTTTCCCCGCACACTTACAGGCAATGCTGCCAAGTGGTACATTGAATTACCACGCACCACCATCAATACGTTTGGTGCTTTAGCAATGGAGTTTCTAAAGAACTTCCAACTACCAATTAGATTTGAGACCAGAATAGAACTATTAACCTTGCTCCGCCAAGACACCGCCACCCACATCTCCGATCACATTCACGAATGGAGACGTAGGAGGAGGCTAGTCAAAGTGCCAATTCCAGATCATCTCTTAGCCAATTGGTTTTGCAAGTCTCTCTTACCCCACATAGCTAAATACATTGCCCTCTCTGGTGCGGTCACAGAAGATCAATTCATCCATCGTGCCCAGCATTTATATTTAATCTATTCGCAATCTGGCATGCTGTATGATTTGCTCCCCCATGCCCCTGGCAACCCAAATCCCCCGGCTACTCAGAAAACCAGAGCCCATGCCGATGGTCTCGTTGGCACGATCTCTAGCGTAGCCACAAAACAGTCTCGGGGGCAAGCCTCCCAGCCATCTTCGGCCACCACCGCCCCTCACCAAATGACTACTCTTCCCACCTCTGAGGTAAATACGGTGCAAACCTCACAAAAACCTAGCGGGAAAAATAAGACGAACAAGAAAAATTCATCTTCTTCGGAAGAGCAGTCGGATAATCAAAATAACACTAATCAGAAAAATGTTGCCATAAATGACAAAGGGAAGGATAAACCCATGAAATTTCCTTGCAAAATCTGTGCGGAGGACCACTTGACATACAAATGTCCTCGGCTGCAGGAATGCACCGATTTTATTGCTAACAAGGATTATGGGCGAACACTTGCCGTTCTTCGTAATCCTTTCCCTAATCAGCAACAGCAACATCAACACATGGTTGAAAATCCGCCACAACCCCATCAACGGGGCAATGGTGGTTCATATCCTTCCGGCGAAGGACCATCTGCCATTTATGGCATTGAGAGTGTGGACCTTCAAACTCGAGCTAAGCTTTATGGAAACCCTACCATAGATTCTCAAGAACCTGGTACTAGTTCCAATCCACCGCCGCCAAACGATTTGTATATCGAACGGCCTACTGCTGACCCCGTGATTCGTCCCCCCAAAGGGACACTTCGACGCATGACTCATAATACCTCTGCACGTGCAGCCCAAAACTACAACATTGTAGAATATTTGGCGCAGGCACCGTCAGCTATGTCTGCCCTCGAAGTATTACAAACTTGTCCAGCACAAAGGAAAGCCTTGCTTTCGGCCATTGGTGGAATAGACCCCCAGGATTCCATGCTAGCTATCTTTGATATGGAAAAGGCTAAACCTCGCCTCTCACACCAACTCGCATTCCAGGTGCAGGTTGTGTCGAAAAGGAGACCAATCCATCGCACTTTCATAGACGAAGGTGCTTCGACCTGCGTTATGTCACAAGCTTGCTGGCTCAATTTAGGTTCTCCTACCCTCACCCCGCCATCGAATTCCCTCAAAGCTTTCGATGGCCACACTTTCCTCTCAAAAGGATACCTTGCTAGCTTCCCCATCACTCTGAGTGGGAAAACGGTAAACGTGGACGTTGAAGTCGTAGAGCGCCATCTAGACTATAATCTATTGCTTGGTCACAGTTGGTCGTATGCCATGATCGCCATTGTGTCTTCGGTTTTCCGACTCATCCTATTTCCATTGGATGGGAAAATAGTCGCAGTGGACCAGCTATCCTTCTGCACCCCTGATTATGCCACGTTTCCAAGTAGCACTATACCCCTAATAGAAGGCTTTCTTGACTCTTACGTCAGTATCGGTACCGGTCTTCTGAAGGCATCATCCCTACTGGGTTGTTTTCCTCTCCCGCCGCCATCGATCCCAAACACGGTTGCAATTATATCCACCACTTTGGGGGGCTCTATCGACCCATGGATCATTTCGGCACCTTCATACATTGATTCCTACGGAGATCAGATGCCACTCTCACCAGCCGAGTTGGCTTACCAAGCCATTCAAACCGCATCTAAACCCTCCACTACTATGGTTTCGACCGAAAGTACAAAATTCCCTCCCATCACTGTTCTCTCTAAGGATCTCCTCAATGAAGTCTTGCCGACAGACAAAGCTATTCGAGAGATCATGTCTTTAGAAGAACGACCTTGGGGAGAGTTCCACCATCGCGCTTCGATGATTGACTCGAACGCGATAAAAACTGAAATCCCATCTTTTGACCCACCTGAGATGGTTCCCTCCGCTTACACGACTGTCCAAACTATCGAGTCAGAAGGGAACATGGGTAATCTTTCTAAGACAATGCTCATTGATATCTCGATCAAAACGGGTATCGTGGAAAATATTCAGATTGGAGCCGATTGCAATCCAGAGGAAATTGCACGCTTCACATCCCTTTTTAAGAAATTCCGCGATGTGTTTGCTTGGTCTTATGAAAAAATGCTCGGCATAGACCCTTATATTTTCGAGCACGAAATCAAGATTTATGATAATTCCAAACCTGTTCGGCAACGTCTCAGACCTGTCCACCCGCGCAAAGCAGCCGCCATCAAGATTGAAGTAGAAAAAATTTTGAACGCTGGTTTCATCTATCCCATTCCTTTAATGGAATGGGTTTCCAATCCGGTTCCCGTTGATAAAAAACAAGGCACCATTAGAGTTTGCGTTGACTATCGCGATCTGAACGCCGCTTGTCCCAAAGACAATTATCCTACACTATTCATTGACCAGATTCTCGACGATTGTGCCGGATGTGAATCTTTCTCATTCATGGATGGATTCTCGGGCTATAACCAGATTGCAATCAAAAAATACGACCAGCATAAAACTGCTTTTATCTGTCCTTGGGGCATTTTTTCATATCGAAAACTCCCATTCGGTCTGAAGAATGTTGGAGCAACTTTTCAGCGGGCTATGGACTACGCTTTTCATGACATTCGACATATTGTACAGGCTTACTTGGATGACCTTCCGGCCCATTCCAAGAAGCGACAGGATCACCTGGCTCATTTAAGAGAAATTTTTGCTAGGTGCAGATTCTACAATATACGCTTGAATCCTCATAAATGTGTATTTATGGTCGAGTCTGGACGTCTATTAGGTTTTATTGTCTCCAAGCACAGGATTAGGTTTGATCCCGATAAGGTTAAGGCAATTGTTGATTTGCCGGCACCACAATCCATCCTCCAACTCCAAAGTTTGCAGGGGAAGGCAAACTTTTTGCGTCGTTTCATCATTAACTATGCCGAGATGACGAAAGGATTCATGCGGTTATTGAAGAAAGGAACACTATACTTGTGGGATGACCAATCTCAACGGTCATTTGATACTTTAAAACATGCACTTGTTTCAGCCCCACTCCTTAGTGCCCCCGATTACTCACGCGACTTTCTCCTTTATCTGGCAGCATCACCATCCTCACTTGGAATGGTTTTGGTTCAAGTACATGATGATGGCAGCAAACATGTGATTTACTATTTATCCAAAGGTCTGATCAGACCTGAATTACGTTATTCACATGTGGAGAAACTTTCTCTGGCGGTATTTTTTACCGTCACCCGACTCCGACACTATATATTGCTGCGACAAACTACGGTCATTGCTTTGGAGAACCCCATGTGACATATATTTTCTAGACAAATTATTGGCAGAAAATATTCCAAATGGATCGTAATCCTCCAGAAATTTGATTTGGTCTTCACGGCTGCCAAAGCAAAGAAATCCTTGGTCTTCGCTGAATTATTATCGGATCTTCCCAGAATTGACCCAGCAGAAGTAGCTCACGATCCATTTCCTGATGAATCTGTGTATTTGGTCGATTCTTCAGACCCATGGTATGGAGACATTTTAGTCTACCTACAAACCCAATGCTTTCGCCCGACTCTCACGTCCGACGACCGTCGTCGTATTCGACACCAAGCAAAGCACTACCTCGTGCTAAACGATACGCTATATCGTCGTGGTGTTGATACTATTCTCCGACGTTGTCTCACTTTCGATGAGGCGGAACGCGTTTTGAATGACTGCCACGCAGGGGCATGCGGTGGTCATCTTTCGGGCATAGCTACTGCCCAAAAAATCTTGCGCGCGGGTTACTATTGGCCCACTTTGTTTAAAGACTGTATTGCAGCAGTCCAGAAATTCCATCCCTGTCAAATTTTCACAAAGAAAATGCGCGCTCATCCTGCCCCCCTTCATCCAGTTATCTCCGTCGGTCCTTTCGCTAAATGGGGAATCGACTTCATCACCTGCAATCCCACTTCAGAAAATGGACACAACTACATCGTGGTTGCGGTCGACTATTTTACGAAATGGGCGGAAGCCCTTCCCACTTTCAAGGCCGATGGCGAAACCGCCGCTCTATTCCTGTTTAATCAGGTAATCTGTCGGTTCGGCATACCCCTATCGATTTTCACAGATCATGGATCTCACTTTCAGAATCATATGATGACCGAATTAACATCCATGCTAGGTTTTCGGCAAGATCAATCTTCATCTTATTATCCTCAAGCTAATGGTCAAGTCGAAGTCGTAAATGGCGTCCTCAAAACCATGATTCGTCGATTGGTCGGAAACCACAAAACCACTTGGCATCGGAAGTTGTATTCCGCATTATGGGCATACCGAACGTCAATCAAAACTGCCACCGGCTTCACTCCTTTCCAACTTGCATTCGGCCTGGAGGCAGTACTTCCAATCGAGTGCGAAATCCCATCACTCAAACTTGCCGTTGAACTCCTGCTTGGCACTACTGCCACAGAAGAGCGCTTGCTCTCACTCGATCATTTGGACGAAACTCGTCGAGATGCTACACTAGCACTCGAAGCTCACCAACGCCGAGTTAAAGCTCAATACGACAAATATGTCAAGCCTCGTTCTTTCCAAGAGGGCAATCTCGTCCTACTATATGACCAGAAACATGACCTCTTGGGGGCAAGAACACTCCAACCACTCTGGCTTGGTCCTTACATCGTTACCAAAGCCCTCTCAAAAGGGGCTTACGAGCTTCAGGACTGTAACGGAATTCCACTCGAGGAGCCCCACAACGGGCTCTATCTAAAGAAGTATTTTGCCTAGCTTCGCATTAGGCATATGCTTTGTAATTTTATGTACATAAGTTTTGCTTATTATTTTGATGTCTTCTGGATTGGGTCTTGGTTTTCAAGGTGTTTTTTCTCATGTATAACCTTTTTCTTTCACACATATGTCGTCACTCCCTTTAACATACGTGGGATATGCGGACGGTGCTAGTCGTCACACTAGACACATTGCTTCAGCTTCTTGGGTTCTCTACACTCCTGAGTCAGACCTTCTTGGTTCCGGGGGAATCTTCCTGGGTAACGCCACCAATAATGTTGCTAAGTACATGTCGGCGATCCAACTCCTCACGGAAGCGGCATCTCGTGACATCTCCAATTTAGTGGTCAGGTTAGATTCCCAACTCATCATTATGCAGTTAAACAATCACTATCGGGTCGGCCATCCTGTGTTGTTAATTATTTCTTAAGGGTAAGACTTCTAGAACGTCATTTTCAAAAAATTACCTTTGAGCACGTTCCTAGAGAATTTAATGCATTAGCTGATTCTTTGGCAAATTATGTGTTAGATTGGCATTTGTCACATTTATTGTAAAAGATTTACTCATGAGTACATATATTTTTATCACATTGAAAATGCATAAAAATTTAAAAACACAAAATCACCAAAATACATACATACATACATATATATATATATATATATATATATATATATATATATATATATATATATATATATATATATATATAGATCAGGTCTAGTACATAGTTACATCAAAAAATCTTCCAAAACTTGGGTGTTTTACAAAAATTTGGCTATACTAAGCCACGCTCTGACAACTAATACATCCGCTCCGCCAGCTAGGCCTGATGCTCATAGTAGCATACAACTGCTCTAGCTATCCTCCTCAGAGGCACTAGGTATCTCTCTAGCACACCTACAGTATGCCACTGCAGACGAACTGGAACCTCCCGCATAGGAAGGGGTGGTATACCCATACTCAGACCCTCCAAGTTTCTGGAGAGTTCATGTAAAACTTGGGCATCATCATCGTCACCGGCTTCTGCATCCTCTACTGGTGCGCCAGCCCCGGGTAGCTGCAGTCCTCGCCGTGCATAGCGAGGGGCCCCAACTGGCCGGACAGGTGCCACATCTGTGTCAAGCAAACAAAAGCTTCATGTCAAAACATAATTTTCACCCTACCTCAACAAAAAAATTACATAAACATTCAAAAGATAAAAAACAAAGTACTTCTTTGGAAATTCACTGATCATCTCTTTCTTGCCATTGAGTCCCCACTGGGTACCAGGAGGCAAGACTAACTCTGGATCACCTGTGAAGTTCATCCCTGCATAGGGATAATCCTCAATCATGATTATCTGGGAGCCTAGCCAACCAAAAAATCCATCATCAAAGCAGTGCCGGACGGGACCCTCTCCAGTCCGCGGAAGCAAAGCTGCCCACCAAGCCTGCCTCGGCTCGCGTGGGCCCAATGGCGATGTAACAATCCTGGGCCTCATCAATGGTATCCGCTCCAGTAAGAAAGAAACAACCAGTGTAACGTACCCAAACTCTCTCTGGGTATAGGTCTTACATGCGGTAAGTTCTGCTCAGACCCGACAGACAACTCCGTCACACCAGTCGAAAACCTGAGGTTGCATACAGTCCAGGGCTAGGAGCATCTGGGCCTTAGTGGCCACATGCTGACTCTTGGTGCTTGCCAAGCGAACAATCATCCATAAAATAGACCTGAGTGTTCTCAAGATCACTCGGGCAATCGGTATCTGGTTGCTCACAGCCTGGGTGTCACGTATGCAATGTGCATGAATCAGATCAGTAGTGGAACATGGGTCAGCTCTGGACCCCGTCAAGTTGGGTCTCGCCCCACGACATGATAGGCCGGTCAAAAAGTACACATCATCCTTTTCGATTGAAAGCTCATTGCCCCCAATCCGAAAGACATGGTGGCGTTCGTCCCACTGCTGGATTAGCCACCTCAGGAGGTCCTCTTGACCCCTCATCAGTTCTAAGCGGGCATATTTTAGCAATCCACACCTGCGGAGAGCCAGTAAGCTTGCAGCATCCGTCACCATCTCTCGTTCTTCCCGTTCATGTTCTCTCTCTCGCCAGATACTCATGTTTAAACCGCTGAATACCTGCACAAACAACATTTTCAACTGATCAAAACTTGTCTGGACCACTTCAAAAAGGAAAAAATTCAGTTGCTAGAAAACACGGTGCCTAACACTGGCTCTAGTACAAAACAGAGCGTGCTAACGCGGTATCTCCTCACAGGTTTGCGCTTAACGCGTCTGTTATACTCTTGCCCCGCGTTAGGCACAAACATTTTTCTAGGGCCTCAAAAATCTCTAATTTTGAACCAACAAAAAGTAACAAAAAGATAATTAAATGCTAGTAGGAGGTTCTAGCTCTTACCCGGATCTCGCGGGAAGGAAAACTGTTTCCCGGATTAACCGTAATCGTCAGCTGAAGTTTTCACCCCTTTCACCCCAGAGCTTCTTCACAGCACTTCACACAGTGAAAATGAAGGCCTTCTGACCTTTTTATAGCTATTTTTGGGGCACGACTCTCTTAAGCTAGTCAGCAAAGTCGTGAATTCTTGCTACGCATGTGTCGCAACTTTTGAGATTTGGTACGGATGTTCTGATGAGCGATCAAGATTTATATGCAGACATACTCATGTGATATCGAGCATTCTTTTTACGGTATTTTTCTTTCTCGTTAATCTGAAAAACCTCGAGTTCCCTTCTTCGAACTCGTTAAACTTATACGAAGTTGGCATCGAGCGTTCTTTTTGTATGGTATTTTTCTTGCTCGTTAATCCAAAAAACCTAGATTTTTCTTCTTCAGACTCGTTAAAATCATGAAGAAGCACTGAGCTTTCTTTTTAGGAATCTTTTTCTCGCTCATAAAACTGAAAAAACCCCGAGTTGCCTTTGTCGGGCTCGTTAAAATTACCATGACAGAATTGATGGAGCCATTCTTTTCTCTTTTTTCAAAGCTCTTAAAACTGAAAAAGTAACCGAGTTTTCTCCACGTGACTCGTTAAAATTCCACGGAGGCGACCGAGTTTTCTCCGCGTGACTCGTTAAAATTTCATGGAGGCAATCGAGTTTTCTCCGCGCAACTCGTTAAAATTTCACGGAGGGCACTGATTTTTTCTTTGTTGGACTCGTTAAAATTTCACAAAGAATACTGAGTTCACTTTGTCTCCTCGTACTCATAAAAAAATGAGGTGGACGTCTATCGAACATAGATTTCTCACTTTTCCGGTTTTGATGGACTAACTTACGGAAAATGAACTGTTTTGGGCTTACTATTTACCCCATTGGAGTTGTCTTTTATAGTATTTTAGACTCTCCTACAACATGAAAAATTCACCAGGGTTTACTCGTCTGGACTCGTTAAACCCTAATCGGGCAGGCACGGCGAGGTTGTCTTTCACGACCTTTCGAGACTCTCTAAACATGAAAAATTCACCGAGTTTACTCGTCTGGACTCGCTAAACTTAATCAGACGGGGAAAAATTTGGACAAAGTGGATACTACCTCTGTTACATTTTCAAAAAGGTCGATTTGGCAGCAAAATTCTTGAACATGGCACTTCCCAGAAAACTCTTTCGCAGTTAGCCAAACCCTACCATCTATGAGTATTAGCCTTCATTTCCCAGTGTCCCTGCACCGGTAAAATCCTAACACACTCTTTGGTGTTCATCACGCTTCAGCTGCCTAGTACCCTGCTAAAGTGCCTTCTATTGTTCAAGCAGATCTCGTTATCTACTGCTCCTGTTATCAACCAAACCGCTCATTATGCCAGAAATTATTTGTCTTCTGACGTTCCCATTTACTCTTCCTTATCTCAAATCATAAACAAAATCAGTTGGTTTCCGTTTTGTGTTGACTGATGTAGGACGCCTCAGTGCCTACCTTTCGACAGATCACTTCCTATCGACTTCAACATCTTATCTAGGAAGTTGATCCAGAAACCCATCAGTACCCGGATACTTGCAGACATCAGTGGCAGGTAGTCTTGTGTTTGATCAGGGGTCTTCATCATTGGCTCCTGGTCGAATGATTCTACGAGTGTTCGACTTCAACTCATTTTTCACACTCGCTAGATTGTACTGTGCATCTTAGGGACCATCATCATTATCGGTGGCCACCTTCACGTCTGTTAACAATTTTCATTATCGACTGGTAATCGGACGATTTCTCACATGTTCGATGACAACTCCTTCATTCACATGTTGAGAAATATGTAGTTTAAGTGAATCGGCGGTCAAGACCTTGGGGCAAAGGCTACATCATTAAAGTTGTGTTTCCTTCCCCAAGTTGCGATATTGTTTATGGAGACAGCTTCTTCAGCCTGATCATGTTATGACAGACACTTCCACATTGTGCCTATCGGTGGACAGATTCTTCATATCTCTATTCTAGAGAAATCATGTTGTTTAAGCTACTGAGCATGGGATATGCCCGACTCAAGGCAAATGCTATATTTTCTGACATATGTTGTTGTTTCAGGTTTTCCTCAGTGTTTCAATCTCTTTATCTCTACACAAATTATAAAGTATTTCGGCCATCGTCTTCATCTCTGACCTCACACTTTAGGGGGCATCTGTTACAGGTCAAAATACCTCCTCATCAGCTCAGAGGGGAAGACAAATATGGAAGAAGTGCAAAGACCTAAATTAAACCTATTTCTGCCAGGGTAACGCCTGTCTATAACAACACAAGAGCGTTATAACGCAGCTAATCATTGAATGGGCCGCGTTAGTGGCTAGGGCAACGCTCTGTTTACACTGGAGGGAAGCGTTACCCGTGTTTTAAGTTTGAATCGGGAAAAGCCCGCGGAGAATGATTTGAATCTCCGGCTTTCCCTCACAAGAGATTCAGTTCACAAAAGAAACTGCAAAGCATCAGTTCATTATTGGTCATTGCTATAACAAGACTGAAATCCAAAGGAGGAAAAAGCATAGAGATTAAAGAAACATCTAAGTTTTTTCCATTCCAAACTAGTGGAAAGAGAAGGGCAACAATGGCTTTCTCCCTCTCCTATAAGAAGGAGTTGAAGGCTCTTAATTGAAGGTCGAAGGATTGCTAAAGGTTTTGGCATACTTGTGGAATAGAGAATATTGTTGTGTTGTGAAGGCCAAGAGTCAAAGAGGTTCCTAGAGAGCTTGTTGACTTGGACTTCTTCACTTGAGAGATAAGAGAGATTGGGAGACTGAGGAGGGCTTGGTACAACCGACGGTTGTAATCCTCCTTCTTTTAAAATCAATAGAACTGTGTTAGTTTTGTCCATTCAATGCTTAATATTGTCATTATTGCTTGAACATTTACATAAGTATGATATGAATGGCTCAGATGTGCAGAAGTTAATAGTTCATTATATATTGACTAGATTGATAGGATATATGTTATGTTAGAAATTACGCGGGCGCTTTGACTAGTTGCAGGACTAAGATTTGGAGCCGGTGAAGAAGGACTCTTGTTTCACTGCCTAGTGCTCTCCAAGGGACTCCAAGATTGTCAAAGAGGTAATTCTATATCGCATTCCATTCAGTTATTTTAAGTTAATATGAACATGCTCATACCATCTTTGTGAACAGCACAGCTAATCTTACTGTCTGCCTCGGGCACCGAAAAGCCCTAAGAGGGATATTCGAAAACCAACAATCTAAGCAGTTTACCCTATAGCAATGATGATAATTGCTGCTCCTAATTCAATGAGTGTGTTTTGGATCTCAGTTCCATTGATGTGTATTTTAACAACTGGATTTCCTGGGTCTAGATTCTTTGGAATAGCAATCTTACCCATCATGATGTCTGCTATTTTTCCTACCAGTTGAATTTTCTTTGTCTCTTTTATTATTTTTCCTATTTTTTTCATGCTCAAATCCTTTATTGTATTTGCTAAGATTGGAATTTCCTTGATAGCCTGTAATAATGGGATCTTAATACAAACATTCCTTAGCTCATCTAGGAAATCATAATTAGGCATCATAATTTGTTTCTCTACACCCTTATCAATTTGTAATCTTTCTGGAAACGGAGGTGTAGAGGTGGATGTTGATGGCTGCTGTAATATAGGAGTTGAAATTATTGGTTCTTTTTGTTTTGATTTTTCAATATTTGGGTCTTGAAAAGATGTGCTCTCTTCAAGACTTTTATTTACCCGTAGAGAATCTTCCTCAGAGTTGTTTTGCTCGTGTATGATTAAAGAAGGTTTCTTCTTTTCAAGTATTCTCCCAGACCTAAGTTGAACATCATTAAAGTCTAAAGGAGTGATCAAATAGGTTGGGAACTGTTGACCTTCTATCATGTATGTGTTTTGAGGATTTTTATTGTTGGGGTTTGGTATAGGTTGGGTAGGTAACTGATTTATTTCTGAGGGAATGGTAATGGAAGTGGTGGATTTTGATGTTGTGGACTTTGTTGAAGGTTTTGTTGAAGATTTTGTTGAAGAGGGAAATTTGGATATGGTGGATAGGATAGTGGATATTGATAATGCTGGGGGTATCTTCCATAGGGTTTTTGTGCTCCTTGTGCCCAAGTTTGAGATTGATTTTGGAATTGGGGCCAAGGTTGCTGCCAAGAGTTCCAATTTGGTGGGGGTTGATTATACATTTGATCATTGAATCCTTGTGCTTGAGGTCCATGCCAAGGTCTCCTAGAGACAAAATTGAGAGATTCTGTGGAATTTGTAGGGGTTTATTCTTGAAAGACAACTTTAAGACCAGGAAGTGAAGGACAACTCTTGGTCTCATGTTTTTATGAACAAATTGCATAAGTCTCTACTATTTTTGCATCCAAAGGGCACTCTCTCAAGGCATGCTTCTTTCTACATTTGGGACAAAAGATTGCTAAGGCATCAGATTCAGCTTTTTCCTTGTTTTGTAACTTAAGGGTGTCTATTTGTTCACTAAGACTCCCTAAAATGTCAAATTTGAATTCATCAAGCATATGTCCTATTTCTGCCCTACTTACTGTTCCAGAAGCAGACTTACTTGCCCTTGCAAGAGCAGGGTCTCTTGGTCCTTTTAGAGTTTTAGATTTCCCTCTTGAAAGGTTGATACATAATTCGGCTATTTCAGGTAATGTGAGCTGAGATATATCCCATTTTCCCATCATATTAAGGATATCTAGCCATTCATCCCTAATTGTCTTCAACAAGAGAGCTTTCAAAGTATCTTAGTCTAAGCTTTCCATTTTTTCTCTCTTGATGTTATAGTTAAATCTTTCCAACAAATCTTCCATATTTTTATCCTCTTTTTGTACCATTTTGAACACTTCCTCCTTATGGTTGATTGGCATACAGTAATCCAAATACCTCTCTAGAAATGCTTGTTTCATATCTTCCCATGTCCTAATAGAACTATTGATTAAACTCATAAACCATTTTAATGCTGCTCCTTTCAATGTTGAAGGTAATAGTTTAAGTTTTTGGGTATCTTGTAAGTAATCATAGGTTCTACATAGGACTTCAAATTCAAATAGGAAAGTTTCAAGATCTTCATTTTTTATTCCATAAAAGTTTGGAAGGACAGAGGGTGAAATATTTTTCATAGTTGCATTGGTTTCTTCATCTATTATAGGGAACCCAAAAGAGCTTCCAATTTCCCTTCTACCTCTTCCTCTGCCTCCTTCTTCACCTCTACCTCCTTCTCCTTCTGCACCTCTACCTCCTTCTCCTCTACCTCTACCTCTACCTCCTCCAAATAGTGTATGTTCTCCATTAAAGACTCCTCCTCCCCCTTCTTCTGCCATGGTAGATTCTTCTTCCTCACTAGGAATCTCTAATTCTTCAGCTGGGATGTGTTCTCCTATGGAAGTGAAAAAGGTTATGTCTCTAGTAGGGGTCCTTGGATCTTCTTCTATGACAGCTTCAGTAGATGAAGTGGGAGGTCTCTCTGATGGAATATCTGATCTTAGGACTTCTGTAAGTCTATGATCAGTATAGTATGGAATGTGGGTTTGAGTTGGAGATGTGCTGCCTCTTGGTCTTGGTGGGACGAGTGGTGTTCTGGAAATCAAGCTTCTGCTTCTCATAAATCTACCCCTTGAGTCTCTTTCTCTACGCATATCATTGTTTTTGGGAGGTAGGAAATAAGGCTACCTAGTTACACTTCCCCGGCAATGGCGCCAAAATGTTTTATCAATTCAATGTTTCTAAATTGATATCATAAATCATCGACCAGGGCTAGTAAACTATTGAAGTGAAGTGCACCATATGTGCCTAAGTATCCTCTTCCTACTTTTTTGTGTTTAGTGTTTTTCTGATGTTTTTGGTTTTATGTGTTAATGTTATTTTATGCTAAGGGGGAAAAACTAAATTAATAGCAAAGAGGAAGAAAAGGAAATGTTACTGAATGCACTAAAACAGAATTTAATTGCAAGATCTATTCTAAACAAAAAAAATGCTAATTCATGGACTGTAAAACTGTTAAGAAAGTAACTCATAACATTAAACTTAGTCCAATTCGTTTCATTAGAGATATATTGGAACAAACTGAGAAAAGGATTAGTTCTGGTGTGATGAGGATCTCCTAGAAAACAATAACTTAAAACATTACAAAGAAATCTTATTTAGGACTCGTAATTTGCTAAAGGCAAATCAAGAGTCCTTATCCTGATAGAAATTTGCTTCTTGAATTTTAGCTCTGTCCACGTGCATAATCACTTCCAGTTTTTTTACTCAGCCTTTGTGGATGACAAGAAATGATGCAGGAGAGTTTTGGAGTCTAACCATATATGTTTTTCCCTCATATGACACATGTAACCTATTTAAACACTAAGATAGCTACGGAACATATGACTAGCTACATAATGACTGCATTATGTAGCTAAAACTGCTCAGAAATCATTAAGACAACAAAATCACAAAAGTACAAGAAGTTAGTCATTGCATCTATTCTTAAAGTGATTTTAATCATTCTTATTGATCTTTTAGGCCTATAAATGATAAAGGATTGATGGACTGAAGTGGAGTTTGGTGAAAAGAAAAGACATTTTTAGGGCTCAACAATCCCCAAGACAGTGTTCAAGTGTCATTATGGGCATTTTGATTTTCTGGTAATGCCCTTTGGATTGACTAATGCTCCAGCAACCTTCCAATCTTGTATGAATCATATCTTCCGGGATCATTTGCGGAAGTTTGTATTGGTCTTCTTTGATGATATTTTGATCTACAGCCGCACCTGGGAGGAGCACTTGCAGCATATTGAGACAATCTTACATATTCTCAAGGAGTAGAAATTCTATGCCAAGCTCTCCAAATGTGAATTTGGCCTCACAAAGATGTTTTATTTGGGGCATATCATACGGGTAGATGGAGTAAGGGTACATGAGGAGAAGATCCAAGCTATTCAAGATTGGCCAGAACCCAGGAATGTGACAGAACTCAGAGGATTTGTGGGCATATGTACATATTACCGGAAGTTTGTGAAAGGGTTTTCACAACTATTACACCTCTTACAGATTTGACAAAGAAGGGGGCTTTCTAGTGGACACCCACAGCGCAGAGGGCTTTTGATAAGCTCAAAGAGGTGATGAGTAGTTGTCCTGTTTTGGTTTTACCTGACTTTTCTCAATCTTTTGTACTAGAATGTGATGCATCAGGTGAAGGTATTGGGGCATTTTTGATGTAAGGAGGGCACCCTATAGCCTTTGAGATCAGAAATTTGCTCCCTCATGAGAAGCTATACCCCATCTATGATAAAGAAATGTTGGCTATCATGCATGCATTAGCCAAATTCCGGCAATATTTGGTGGGGAATAAGTTCAAGGTGAAAACTGATCACAACAGCCTTAGATTCTTCCTTGAACAAAGGCAGCTTCAGGAAAGAAAACAGAAATGGGTGAGAAAAATTCAGGCCTATGATTTTGA
Source organism: Pinus albicaulis (assembly GCA_034641835.2). NCBI lineage: Eukaryota > Viridiplantae > Streptophyta > Pinopsida > Pinales > Pinaceae > Pinus > Pinus albicaulis. The sequence goes on from CM076571.1 coordinate 5,002,741, forward strand.
CATAGAATATGTCAAGGGGAAGAGTAATACAGTAGCTGATACACTTTCTAGGAGGCCTACAGCGTTGTCCATGAGGGGCATGGACGCAGATTGGAAGGCTCAACTTTTAGTTTAGTACTCCAAGGATGACCTTGCATGCAAGATACTTGATGGGGTGGTGCCAGATGAGAGATTTAAAGTGATGAATGAGGTCATTTATTACAAGGACCGGATCTACTTGGTTAAGGGTTCTAAGCTCAAGGAGAAGATCTTAGTGGCCTCCCATGATTCCTCGCTTTCTGGGCATCAAGGTTTCAGAAAAACCTATAGATCTATCAGGGAGAGATTCTCGTGGAAGGGTCTCAAGGAGGATGTGCTCCGGCATGTCAGGGAATGTACCACTTGCCAACAAAATAAGGGAGAGCACACTTATCCAGCCAGGTTATTGCAGCCACTACCTATTCCGGGTGAGAAGTGGGAGAGCATCTCTATGGACTTCATCGTCGGCTTACCAACAGTGCAGGGTAAGGACTGTATCTATGTTGTTGTTGACAGATTAACAAAGTATGCTCATTTCTTTGTCATTTCTACACATTACACTGCTTCACAGGTGGCTGAGCTCTTCTTCAGAGATGTATTTAGACTCCATGGTCTCCCTAGGACCATAGTGAGTGATCGGGATAGCCACTTCATGGGTGGCTTTTGGCAGGAACTTTTCCGGCTAGTGGGAACTGATTTGACTCCCAATACCAGTTATCACCCCCAAACTGATGGGAAAACTGAAACAGTGAACAAGTGGCTAGAAGGCTACTTGAGAAACTATGTGGTCGGGCAGGAGAGAGCTTGGTTGCGGTGGCTCCACTTGGGGGAGTATTGCTACAACACTACTCACCACACCTCTATTGGCATGACACCATTCCGAGCCTTGTATGGATATGAGGCACTCTCATTTGCCGAAGTTATGTTTGGGGCAAGTAAAGCTCCAAGGGAAAGAGATTGGATTCAGGAGAACCAAGACATACTCAGGGCCCTCAAAGATGACATTGCTACTGCCCAGAATCAGCAAAAGATGTATGCAGACCGTGGACGGATAGAGAGACAGTTTGAGGTGGGGGATCTTGTCTACCTATGCCTTCAGCCTTACAAATAGTCCACACTCAAGGAGAAGGGAGCTGAAAAGCTCAAACCACATTTCTATGGGCCTTACAAGGTGAGCAGATGTGTCGGTAAGGTGGTTTATGAGCTAGAGCTTCCTAAGGGAAGCAAGATTCACAATATCTTCCATGTATCTTGTCTCAAGAAGGAAATATAGAAGAATGTAGTTGCCAACTTGGAACTTCCTCCAATTGATGATGAGGGTCATTTGATCTTGCAGCCAGAAGCAATCTTGGACACAAGAGAGAGGAAGCTAAGAAACAGAGTCATGAAAGAATATATGATTCGATGGAGGAATCTACCAGATGAGGATGCCACTTGGGAGGGGGAGAAAATTTTGCAGCATCCTTCTTTGATGTTGCTTGAGGGCAAGCAAATTTTGAGCGAGGAGGACAGTGATGTCCCCAATTAGCCATAGCTACTTGGAACATTATAATTACTCCATTTTTGAAATAGGAAGTGAAAGGCATAATAAAATCCATCCCAGTGTGAAAAGGGATTAAGGTGGGAGGATAAATAAAGCCCCTTGAATGTGAAAAGGAACAAAATCAAGGAGCTACTATAATTGACCAAGTCATCCAATGCTGTAAAAGGGAGGGAAAGCCTCTAGGGTAGCGCAGTTTTGAAGGAGGAAGCTTCTTGAAGAAGCTACATCTCCAATGTGTGGGACCCGGGATGGGGAAGCCCTCTTGAATTAAAAAGGAAGGAATGGTAGCAAGGGAATTCATTCATTCATACTTCTTGTTTCATTCTTATGACTGATTGTAACCTTCAGTTGTTTAGCCGGAGTTGCAGCACTGTTTAGTGCAAGAGTCCTTATGCGGTAATTCTAGTTCCATTGTTGTTGCAGGTGATTGGGAGATTCAAAGGGGAGGTCTTAAGTTCTATTTTCATCAGATATCTTGAGGAATCCATATTATTACCTGTACTGCACAGTCACTCTCAGTGAGTGCATTATTTCTGCAGTAGCTGTAGTAGCTGGGGTTAGATTTACTCATTTGAGCTTATTTCAGGAGGAGAGGGGGTGATTTCCACTCCAGGAGTTCTATTGAGGAGGGTCTTGAGCCCATATTTGTATTATGCACTCTTCTTTGAGCATATCAGATATTTCTTAATATATAATAGCTAGGTACAGCGTTATTCTCCTACAGTGTTGTACATTGTGCCATTATTTTGCCGGAGCTCTTTGCCGGGTGGTCTCAATGTGCTTGTAAAGAGGATAATCCTCTCATTTCTGACCTTATAATGAATAGAAGCTCCAGATATATGATATTCCATCTATTTCTGTAGTTTACATGAGAGAATAACTTTGTTGCTGCTTCCGGCATTTCTATTTTATGAAGTATTGGGGTTATGATGCCTTTTTCTACACTTGAGTCAGGAGGATCTGTTTATTATAGCTAGAGTTATTTCTTTCTGATGCCCTTCTATATTTAATTCATATAAAGTATATTCTTAAGGGTCCAAGCCCTGGACTTCGTTATTCTTGCACTGGTTCACCTATACAGCGTCCTCAATGGAGATATTGTTGAAATTACCAAAAAGGGACATTACAAATAAAGAGTGTTCAGCAAATCATTCCTTGACATGACTGAAATGGTGAGAGTCCTTTATCAAGAAAGGAATGAAAGACTAGAAGGAGAAGGATCCAAACTTCATAAGGAAGGTCAGGGATCATCAGGAGGCCACAATGATGAAGATAAATAAAAGAAGGGCAATGGAGGAAATGGAGGCAGTGTAAAGTCACCATCCTCACCCTCATCATCATCATCATCTACTTCATCTTTAATACACCATTCACACAAGTCAAAGAGCACTAGTAAAAGTCCTTTTCTAAAACTTGATGTTAAGTTTTAATTGCCAATGTTTAATGGTGAAGTCAATGCAGAAAATCCTGATAATTGGATTAGGAAATTGGAGGTCTATTTGAGAATTCAGAACCTTCATGATGATGATACCAAAATCCAACTATCTTCATTGAGGATGGAAGGTGCAGCTCTTGTTTGGTGGGAAGCCAAGACAAAGGATGAGATCAAAAATCATGGTAAGAGTATTCTATCATGGACTGATTTCATTACTACAATAAAACAACAGTTTTATCCATTAGCCCACATGCAGAAAACCATAATGAATTGGAAAAAATTTAGGCAGTTGAAAGGACAAAATGTACAAGACTACACCCAATAATTTAGGAGAAGAGCTCCCTTATTAGGGGTATATTTGCAGAGTCAAGATACTTTGCTCAAGTACATAGGAGGCTTACATAGCTACCTAAGACATATTATTCTCATGTTTAACCCTACAATCTTAGATGAGGTATGTGTTCAAGCTACACATTTAGAAGCAAGTGGGAAAAACATTACTGATGAGAGTAGGAATAAACCTTTTAAGGGGAAAAACAAAGAGAATACCTCAAAAGGTAAGGGAAAAATGAATGCATATGTCAAGAAAGAGGGAGAGAAAGTGGTTTATAAACATTGTTCAAGACAAGGCCATGAAGAGAAAAATTGTTGGAAATTACATCCTGAAAAGAGACCAAAGTATAACAATAACAAAGGGAAGGAGAAAACTGCAGCTACAACTCAACATGAATTAGGAGAGGATTCAGGTGATGAAACTAAAATTACAGCCATGGGATTGAATAACGTGAAGGGGAAGAAATTGAAACAAAACCTAGTACTAGTACTTCAAAATGTCACATACAAGCTCCAAATGAAGAAGAGAGAATTTAACTGTTTCATGTGAGGGTCATATCCAAACATACCAAGATTGACACAGTGTTTGACAGTGGGTCGCAAGCAAACTTAGTCTCTGAAGACTTGATCAAAAAAGTTAATCTTGAGACCATTCCACATCCAAAACCATATCCACTTGGGTGGATTTGTAAGGATGCAAATTTACAGGTTTCAAAGAAGTGCATATTGCGCTTTGAAATAACTGCACATTTTGTTGACACAGTTGAATTAGATGAGGTTTTGCTTGATATTACAGGTGTTGTGTTGGGTATTCCTTACTTGTATGATAGGAAATTGATCTTCCATCGCCATGAGAAAAAATACCATTTGTTGAAAGATAGCAAGGAGTACATTGTTAGAGCACATCACAAGAAAACAAATATTGCAATGGTAAATGTTGGATAGGTAAAAAGGCCGGTGAATTCAAGTAAGAATTTTGTTCTTATATTAAGCCTCAAGTTGATGTTAACCATGAGTCATTTGAAGATTGTGATCCTAAGTTGAAATCAGATTTATATGATGTAGTTGATGCACATCATGAGATGTTTCAGGAGCCAACAGGATTGCATCCTAAAAGGGAGATTCAACATGAGATTCAGTTACAACAAGATTGTCCTCTTCCAAACATCGGCATATATAGCATGTCGATAATGGAGAATGCTGAAATAAAGAGGCAAATCAAAGACTTGTTGGACAAGGGACTCATAAGGCCAAGCACTTCACCATGCGGTTCACCCATAGTACTGATTCTGAAGAAAGATGGGACTTGGCGCATGTGGGTCGACTTCAAAGCTTTGAACAAGATAACGGTAAAGAATCGATACCCACTCCCAAGGATAGATGATTTTCTAGATCAGCTGAAAGAAGCAAATTTTTTCACTAAGTTATATTTACGAAGTGGATATCATCAAGTAAGAATTGCAAAAAGTGACATATGGAAGACTACATTCAAAACCAAACAAGGACTCTTTGAGTGGTTGGTTATGCCGTTTGGTTTGTGTAATGCGTCGGCGACTATAATGCATGTTATGGATAATGTTTTGCATCCATTTCTTGATGACTTTGTGATTGTGTATTTAGATGATATACTCATTTTCAGCAAAACAAGAGAAGAACATGTCTTGCATGTGAAAAATCTGCTTGATGTTTTGAGGAAAGAGAAATTATTTCTTAAGATGTCTAAGTGTGAATTTGGAAAGACTTATTTGGTTTATTTGGGACACAATGTAGGAGGAGGCACGTTGAGAATTGATCCTTCTAAAGTGAAAGCCATTGTGAATTGGCCCACTCCAAAATCAGTAACTGAGGTAAGAAGTTTCTTAGGCGCAACTCAGTATTGGAGAATGTTTATTGCTAACTTTCCTGCCATAGAAGCTCCTATGCATGCAGTGACAAGTGTGAAAAAAGGCTTCTAATGGGGAGGAAAACAGCAGCAAGCTTTTGAAGCTTTAAAAGACAAGATCAATTCAGCTCCGATCCTTGCATTACCGGATTTGAGGTAGTCATTCAAGATTCAAACCGATGCTCGTGATTATGCCATGGGCGCGATACTTTTGCAACATGGTAAGCCTATCGCTTTTCATTCTAAAACTTTCAATGGTGCTGTAAATAATTATCCTACATATGACAAAGAGTTTTATGCGTTGGTACAAAGCATCAAGAAGTGGAAACACTAATTTTTGGGTAAAGAGAAGATTATACATACCGATCACCAACCATTACAGTACTTGCAGTCGCAAACAAAATTGCAGCAATCACGACATTTCAGGTGGATGGGATTTCTTCAATAGTTTCACTTGGTTAGAAGGTACAAGAAAGGTATTTTCAATAAAGTTTTTGATATGATTTCAAGGCCAATTATAAGTTCTTCTAATCTACTTAAGAATGATTCTATTGTACATGAGAGTTACATAGAACAGTATGCATCTGATACATATTTTCAAGATGTGTATGCTAGTTTGAGTGAAGGGAATCAAGTTGAGGAAAATGATTATTACATGCATAAAAAAATTTTGTTTCATTTGGGCAAGTTGTGTATACCACAAGGAGAGAGACTTAGTGTCATGAGAGAGGCTCATTCATCTCTTATTTTTGGACACTTTGGGGTAAGAAAAATAGTGGCGCAGCTACAGAGGTATTGCTATTGGCCTCGCATGATAGATAGTGTGTCACGTTTTATAAGAGGATGTTCTATGTGTGCAACAAGAAAGCCTAGCAAAAGGAATCTTGGGTTGTACACGCCACTACCGGTACCATCAAGGCCATGGGAGAGTGTCTTCATGGACTTTGTTGGAGGTCTACCTATGTCAAGAAAACAGCATGATTATCTTTATGTAGCTGTGGATAGATTCAGTAAAATGTGTATACTTATGCCATGTAACTGAAAAAACTGCTGAGCTTTATTTTCAACATGTATGGGTTCATTTTGGTTTGCCAACTTCTATTGTTAGTGACAGGAATTCCAAGCTCGTTGGGAATTTTTGGTCCAATCTTTGGAATATGATGGACACAAAGTTGAAAAATAGTATTGTTTTTCATCCGCAAACTGATGGCCAAACCGAGGTGGTGAAGAGAACCATTGTGCATCTATTGAGAGGATATTGCAGCAAACATCCCAATTTGTGGGATGAACAACTTCATTACATTCAGCATGCTTACAACTGGGCCAAGCACTCTTCTACAAATACTTCACCTTTTGAAGCCTACTTTGGGTATTTTCTGAAATCGCCATTAGACTTCATCTTTGAGAAGGATGTTGCAATTGATGGGCATAGTGATATTGACAAAGCTCGAAATTTCATTGAGAAAATTCAGAGTATTCATCAACAAGTTCAAGAACAGCTTGAGAAGAGTCAAAGCAAATATAAGGAGAGGCATGAAAAACATAGAGTTGATCACAAATTTCAAGAAGGAGATGAAGTATGGTTGCACATAAGAAAAGAAATGATGCAAGGAGAAGGTAAAAATCCCAAGCCCATTCGTTATGGTCCATTCAAGATCATTAAACAAGTTGGTAATAATGCATTTCAACCTGACTTGCCTTCATATATGCAAATGTATTCTGTTGTCAATGTGGAGAATTTACGTTTGTATGAGCCTCCTTTGATTGATGATCAAGGGAGTGATATTCAGTTTCCATCTATAGAATATTTCTCGCCTGAATTTCTAGACGAGCTCGAGGAGGATTCCATCCTTGACAGGAGGACATGCACTTCTAAGAGGGGTAGTGTTGATTATCTTCGGATTGGGCTCAAGGGCAGAAAACCAAGTAAGGAAAGATGGATAGAAGTGTAAAAGGTGAGGGAGTTGTACCCTCTGTTAGGGTCCTATAATAATAGGGTTCATAATTTTTGAATTGACTTTGATTAGTCATGTAAATATGTACATACCTTGCTTTCTGCAAGTTTTTTTCCCATATTTGAAAATAACAAATGAAAAGAGGGTAAAAGTCCTAAAAGAAAAATCAAAGGACTTGAAAAGAAAAGATCAAAAAGAATAAAAAATGGACCCTAAAAAAACAAAAAAGAGATAAGAATAAAACACGAAAGTGATGCAAGTCAAAATGCCACTACTATTTACTTTTACTACAAAAATAATGATTATGTGCAACTTGTTCAAAATGCCATAATCCATAATGAGTTAAATAGTTCAATCTTAACTTTTCCATGCTTTAAATTTCATGTTTATAGATAGAGAATAAAGATTTGTCAAATAGTTTAAACTTGACAAATCATTAGATAGTTAGAGAATAAATGAGGAGCTCAACAGTTTAATCTGGGCCCGCAGATGAAATAAGGTTAGAATTAGGTAGTTTTCTGCTTTAAAAGAAAAATGGATTTAGGGTTGCAAACTCAAATGCACCCATGCAAATAATGAAAAAATGGTAGAATAAATGATGGGTAGGTAGAAAGAAGTTTCACAAGGCATGTATAAATATCATCTGGAAAATTACTAATTTCCCTCACCAAAATACACTCCAGTATTAAAAACCATTAGTTATAAAGGCTTAGAGCATTTCTCTGACTTTTGTTGGGACCGGACCCAAGGCTTAATGATTGATTGGTACTAATTATTGGATTCCCTTCATTAAAACCCTTTTTCTCAACATCACCCCTTCTCCTAAGATAAAATCCCTTTTCCTAAGTTAAAACACCTTTTTTGCTTAAGAAAAGTAAAAACCCCCTTAACTAATTTCATTTCATGCAAAATACTCAAAAAACCCACAAAAAGATGCATTATCCTAAGTATTAAGTGTAAAAATTTAAGTATGGCACCACCATTGTGCAAATTGCGCCAAAAACACTTAAAACACACTTTACTTAGTATATTTATGTATTTTTCCACTCATATTCACTCTCATATTAACATTTAACTTATTTATTTAACTCCACTATACCCCCATCTCGTAATATATTAAATAAAGTCCAAACCCACTTTATTAATGTTTAACCTATGGTTTTAATACCCACGTGATATATTCCCCTCCCAAAGGTTATAATACACATGTAAATCACTTATTTGTTGTGTAATTCACCTATCCGCCTATCCCATTAAACATCCAAACTATATGTTAAAACCTTATTTTAACATATAAACTTAAAACCCGCCGCATAAAAAAAATCTCGGGCCCCACACCCATTGTACCCCGTAACTCCATTGACAAATCAGGACCGTTCGCATCTCCTCTGTCTAATCCAACAGTCCAAAACCCATATCACAAATTAAAAAGCACGATCGTTAATCTATTTCGGATTTGCAATATGGGCGGTATTGTCCTCCTCTCTCTCTGGAGTGTAAAAACTCTGGTAAACTTGAATAAGTATATATTATTATTGATAAAAGATGAGATGATTACAATTGGGAATCACCAAAGCTTTAAATAAAGCCTTACGATGTCCCTTGGTGAAGAGGCATGATCGTTGATCATGCCCTTTCACTTAATAAACCTAAGATAACTATATTTAACTAATAATTAATAAATTATACATAAAATTGCCCCTCTCTTAAATATTCTTTGTCCTCAAAGCATACGTAATGATGGACATCGTTGACGAATGTCTGGGCTTCTCAAGAGGCTGGCTCTTGCTTCCCACATTTTTAAAAGATCATGGAGCATCTTCTAGAGTTCAACCTTTTGGTGATGTGGATAGCGACAAGATTTGATATTGACAGGGTCAGGTCCTTTCTTGACTTCTATTGGATGTTCGTGTTCCCTATTAGGAGGTATTTTCATTGGCAGGTCTTGGAAGACTTTTTCGTGTGTCTGAAATATTCCATGTACTTCTCGTGATTCTTCGTGGTTCCTTTTTGTAGATAACATTTCTAACTGATGACATTGTACTATATAGGCTGGCACTCCTTTTCGAATCATCTTTGTCGTCTGAGGTGACGATATGATTTGATTTTCTGGGGCTGGGAATCCATACAAATTGTGCTTCTACCCTTTCCATTTAAAGCTTATAAACTGCTTCTGATGGTTGGCAGAATAGTTACCTAAGGTTTGTAGCCATTGAATTCCTAAGACCACATCTACTCCTTGTAATGGCACGATGTAGAATGGAGATTCTAAAATAAAATTTTGAATCTGCAATTTGACTTTATGGAATTTCCCTACCTTCTCAATTTTCTTACCATCGGCCACCATTACCTTCATATTGGGCATGGGAAATGTAAATATGTTGAGTCTTTTGGCCATGGTCAAATCTAAAAAATTGTGGGTACTGTCGGTGTCAAGGAGAACCATTACGTTGTTCTTCTTAATATGTCCTTTTAGTTTTAGTGTGTGAGATTGTGATATACCTGTCATAGCTGATAAGGACATTTGTGTAATGCTTCTGTCATCTAGTTCTGGAGTGGCTGCATATGATTCATCATTGTTAGAGTCATTAGCTACTTCACAGTTATACAGATTCTTTGTCTCGTTTCTTTTTGCGCACCTATGCTTAGCGTCCCATTTTTCACCGGAATGTTTGCACTTGCCCTCTCTCATCCTTTGTATTTCCATGTTAGATTTTTCTTCTTCACGAAGATGGGGTGGGACATATTTTTTGTTATCTATATTTTCAAATTGAGGAAATCTTTGTCTCGAATATATTCTTTTTTATTTTGACCATGATAACCTTTCAAATTTCTTTTCAGCAGCTTTTGCTTTTTGCCTTGCTAGTTCTACTAATGTAATGTTGTGAAGTTCGAGCTCTTCTTGTATATGGGCTTTAAGTCCTGAGATGAAAGACTGGATTAAACAAGATTTTGACAATCTAGGTACTCGTGTCGCTAAGGTCTCCTATTCTCGAGTGTACTCATCCACATATCCTTTTTGGTGTAATTTGATGAATGTTGAAAAAAAAAATTCTTCTTTTATACCTTGAAATATTTTAAAAAATGCATCCTTAAATTTTTTCCAACTAATAGCAAGTGTCGTCTTTTTCCACCACATATACCAATTATATGCTTCTCCTTCCATTTTCATGGAAGCGTGCTTAATTTTTTCATCATCACTATTAATGTCATAAATCTCAAAATATTCTTCTACTTTATTAAGCCATGCAACGCTATTTTTTTCATTACCGTCAAACTTGGGTAGCTCAATTTTTTCTCTTCGATGATATACTAATGGTGGGACGAGAAAGGGGTGTTGATTAGAAAATGCATTCCAAAGCTGCTTATTTTGAGAATCTGCATTACTATCTTCGTGATGATTTGGGGAATCGATTTTTTCCTGATGCTCTTCTGAGTTCCCTGAATCTGTGGAATTGTTCTGTTGATTAGGTTCCATATTGGGAAATATTGGTTGTTGTGTCTGACTTATCTTATCTATCTTATCATTTATCTTGTCGTAGAGTTCTGTCATTGTTTTTATTGCTTCGCTATGATTTTCTGTGGCCTCGTGATGATTTAGCCACATTTTTCTTTCTATTTGTTTTGTCGTATCTTGAAGCTTTTTTATATCATTGGAGTTTCCTGCAACTGTACCCTCGAGATCGCCTAATATTTTGCCAAAGTCTTCGGAATTATTATTGATCTGTTTCTCAAGATCCAACAATTTTTTTTGGAAATCGGCCATCGACATTGATGAAGACATTGAATGCGTATGCGGTGGTGAATATTTTTCTGCCAGATTTTTTTTTTTTAACTAATTTTTATATAAAAATTAATTTTAAATTAAAATTTATATAAAAATTGAATATATATATATATATATATATATATATATATATATATATATATATATATATATATATTTTAATATTAAAAAAAAAAAAAAAAAAAAAAAAAAAAATCGATTTTTATTTTTGAACATCCCACACCAAATGGGGACACGATGGTTCAAAATTAAAAAAAAAAAAAAAAAACACACTTTTTTTTGTTTACTGTTGTGGCACAGCAGACCGGCGGGGACAGATAGTTGCGGCAGCGAGGGGAAATGGTGGCAGGGAGGCGGGGAGGATAGGCGTGGCAGGGAGGCAGGAAGGAGAGACGTCGAGGGAGGCAGGAGGGTGAGGGGGGGAGGTGGGAGGGTGGGGAGCGAGGAAGGGTGGCCGAAAGGGCCAGCGGGGAGGAAGGGTGGGCGGGGGCCGGGGCCGAAAGACGGTGAGAAGGGCGGGGAAATGGGCAGCAGTGAGGGGGGGTGGGTGAGCGAAGAGGAGTGGGGATGGGGACAGCAGGGAGGCGGGGTGACGGCGGAAGGGGAATGGCCACGGGGAGAGAGCTGAGGGCCGAGGGGTGGGGAGAGGCCGCGGGGAAAGAGCCGAGGGCCGAGGGGTGGGGAGAGGGCCGAGGGTTGGGAAGAGGGCGGCGGAAGGGGAATGGCCGCGGGGAGAGAGCCGAGGGCGAGGGTTTGGGGAGAGGGCCAAGGGTTGAGGAGAGGGCCGAGGGGTGAGGGGGATGGATAGCGAGCGGTTGGGGAGAGAAGGGGATGGGTAGCAAGGGTTTGGGAGAGGTGTTAGCATCCCGTGATTTGGCTAATTGGAAAGCCAAATGACATTGTAACATCAACCCAATCTTTGGAGCCCAAGGACCTAGCCTTCCTGGACTCAGAGAGGGCTCTCTCTATTTTTGTAAGGGATGTCTGTGTGTTTGCTTCTTATGTTTCTGATTTTAGGCTAGTTATGAAGTAGGTGTTTGATTTTGGTTTTTAGGTTTATGAGGGATGAACTGATCAAAGACTAAGATAGGTAAAAAGATGTCGGATCAACTGGGCTATGGGGTCGAAAAGGTCAAGAAAGCTTTCAGATGGTGATACAAGGTTGTTGAAGGGCCGATTTGATTCAAGGTAAAATGGATCTTTGGGTAAAATGGAGTGAGATGGAAATTAAACTTGTGAAGAACAAAGGATTTCAAACATAAATAGTTTAATATTTGATATAAACATGGTAGGGCTAACCATTAATCATGAGAAATGTAACTATAAATTGATCAATGCATAGAAATAAATATTCAAGCCATGCATAGAGAGATATGACTCTCTAACTTTAGGAAATGGCTATCAGACTTTGGGGAAATACATTTAAGACAAACAAACAACTCAAATCACTATGAGGAAACGCCTAACATAGTATTTCAAGCTATTGGGCACTTTGAAGCAAGATGCATATTTTTAGGCAAAGGGCGAGATCAGTACAAGACCTCTTTGGTTCAACAAATGACAATCTAATCAATCAAAGAAAGGTTTCAGAGGTGGAGCTATGACTAACCATGAGTAAGCAGGGCATACCGTGAATCATACTTAGCATGCATAAAACCATAAATGAAACAAGCAAACAATATTCTTCAGTTATCAAAGAGCAATAAAGGATTCTTTGATATGACTAAGAAAGAAGAAAACATAGAAGCTATAAAGAAACAAGAAACTTGAGGTGCCTCCAAGGCATGTCTCAAATCTATTCTCTACTATCTTATAGCAAGCAAGAACATGGAATTATGAATGAAAACTAAGAAGCATAACAGAAAGGGACACTATACCATTTTACCAAGTCAAGGAATCCAACAACAGACCTCCTTCATCATCCAAAAACATTCAAGAAAATATCCAATGCATGAGGCAAGTGTTTCTTCCAAGCTTGTATAACCATATATTTCTTCTATTCATCAAGTTCAGCCTTGTTTATAATGAATTCTCATGGAATATATAGGCCAAGAGTGAGGAAAACCTCTTAGTTCAACTTGCAATCTCATTGGCCTATCCAAAATATCTGATTTTGTCCTTGAGGCTTTGCAATGACCAAGGCACAAAATATCTAATAAAATATCTCAAAAATGCTAAAAAAGGAAAATAAATTGACTTTTCCTAACTAACCATGCCCAAAAATAGCTAAACGCACATGAGGAAAAGTCACTTTTGAAAAGTGCATTTTTCACAAAAATACTTAAGAAATATATCAGCAGAAAGTCCTATGTCTTGCGGACAACTTTTGGATGCCTTCCCGATGTCGAAACGAGGCCCATGATGGCTCGTTGGAAAGATCTGAATGTCTTTTTTCTTAAAATTCTTATTTTTCTCAAAACTGACCACTAGAAGTCTATCAAAAACTAACCTGTGTGTAAAAACCCAAAAAATAGACCTTGCTGATAAACGGGGCAGAGTGTGGAAAAAGTGAGTGTTTTTCGCCATTTTGGGGGAGAAAATCATCTTCAATTGATCTAAAAATTTCTGAGTATATGCCCCTGAAATTATGGCATCCATTGATACCATTTTCATCCTTTGAGGATGCCCCAAACAGAAATGGCAAGGCCCATGATTTTTAGCCAAAAACCCAAAAAATGACAAAAAACCAAAACTTGTTGAATTTCGCCCAATTTTGGCGAGCATGACCCTCAAGGGTTTTCAAAAACATGCTGTGAAGCTGAGGCCAAAATTTGGAGCTTTGAGGTGTCTTTCTTCAATTTTGGTTCCGGGCGCCTCCTTTGAGCTTCCTTGAGTTTTTCCTGTGTGGCCTTCAATTTCCGTCGGGCGAACTGATTTAGCTTTTTATAGTGCCCGGTCATCCTCCTTTGAAGGTCCAGATCTCTATTGGCCTTCTCCAACTTCTTTTCCAAGTGATCATTCACCCTCTCTAGCCATGCTTCTCGATTGTCCTCTATCTCTTGGGTGAACAAAGTAGTGAGAGGAATAGATTGGAGAAGGGCAGCTTCTTCCTCCTTTTGTTTCTCAAGGGCTCTTTTGAGTCCCATGGTCCTTGGCCTCTTTCTTCTAGGATGATCTTCATCTTCACCATCATTGAACTCGCCCATGAGTTCTTTCAATCTAACTTGCACCTTGGAGGCCTCTTTTTTGTATTTGATGGCCCATGTCTCATATACCGCCATGTGGACACTCATCTATTTATTTTGAATTTGCAAAAAATGATTTAAGTTTCTAGCCCTCTCTAGATCTGCCCTCAAAGCATCAATTTGGCTTTCTCTATTGATCAGGAGAGTCTCTAGGATTCACGCCTCATTATTGCTATCATCACTTTGGATTTGAATTATGTCAAAGTCCCTCTCCTTTTCATGGCTGCTTTCTTCTTTCTCCTTTCCCTTGCTTTGGGTGTCCTTCTTAGTCTTTCTCCTCTTGGGTAATTCGACAATGGGCTGCTTGGGCAATTTCCCCTTGCTTTAGAGGGCCCTAGTAACATTTGGAGTTATAGTTTTAGGCACCCTTTTCCTTGATGTCCGGGGCTTGGCCACTTTTGGAGAAGAAAGTATGGCCCCTTACCTAGGAGAGGCAGCTAGCACATGCTCTATTGACTCTTTGCCCTGGTTACTTTCCTCATCATTCTTGCCACTGTTTTGAGTTTTTTCATGGCGCTGCTCTTCATCACTTTGCTGCATATTTTCACTGTGTTTTTCCTCATGAGGCTGCCTTTCCTCACTGTGCTGCACCTCTTCATCATGATGTTGTTCTTCTCCATGAGGTTGCCTTTCCTCAATGTGCTACACCTGTTCATCATGCTACCCTTCCTCACTGTGATCTTTTTCACTTTGCTGCCCTTCTTCCCCTTGCTGTTCATCTTCATTTTGATGTTGTTTATCATGTTCTTCTTCCCCTTGCTGCTCTGCCTCATTGTGCTCTTCTTCCCCTTGCTGCCCTGTTTCATCATGTTTTTGTTCATCTTGCTCTTCCTACCCTTGCTCATGCTCTTCTTCCTCATCATGTTGTTGTTCATCTTGCTCTTCCTCCCCTTGCTCATGCTTTTCTTCCTCATCATGCTCTTCTTCTTGTTCAATGGGAATTTTGAGCTTCTTGGGAATGGGCTTGCTTGAAGAAGGTGAAGGATGGTGAGTGGAAGGTGAAGGATATGTATGGAATGAAGGAACAGTGGAGAAATCTGGATGTGCAATGAAAGTATCCCAAGAGATTTCCTTCTTCTCAAGCTGATGAAGAATGATAACCTTGATGAGGGAATGATGGAAGAGGCAGGCTGTCTGCTGAGAAGGAGATCTTTTCTGAACAGTGGAGGCCATTTTTTCAATACTTTTATGGAGGAAGAAAGGGAGATTTAACAATTTGGCTCTTGTGAAATGCATGAGCAATCGGACATGGTAAGCATAGACTCGGGAGAATCCTCCCTCGCAATTGAAGTATTTCATGATTATCTTCATGAGGGGGGCATAACTAGTCAACAGATATGAGAAGGGAAAGATGGATGGACATGTATCTCTATGCTCAAGCTTCAAAAATGGCTTGTATTGTTCTGAGTCTAGGTGGCTTTTTTTAAACCACTTATCTCCAACATAAGGGATTTTGGTGGCCTTGGCAATGGATCTAGGAGATAACTTGAAATCCAAGCCTGCCAGCTGAAAGTGTTTCTCTAGAAATCTCAAAGCACAAAGATGTGTCAAAGGGGAATAGCTTTTCACCTCCTGCACCCTTTGACAAAAATCTAGACAGCCAACCTCATGAAATTTAAACAGGACTGATGGATGAGCATTTACCTCTTTAGTTGAAACAGGCTCAAACCTCTTGTGGAGGCCACTTCTACTGTCTTTCCTGGGAGGCATTTTTGTTTTGAATACTCTTTGATGTTTGACCAAGACAAGCTGCTTCAAATTTTTTTTGAAATGGTTTCTCAAACAACACCCCTGTCCTCCTTATAAGTCATTGTTTGTCCTCTTTTATGCCAAACAACAAGTATTTGCTAAATGAAACAAACTCAATATTATCACTGTGCTTGGGCAAATAAATCTGAAAAGATATGTTTTTGGTTATTGGTGAAGAAGGAACCTTTGTTTTGATAAGAACACCTTTCTCTTCAATCAGTACCCTTTTTGCTATTCACTGTTTCTTTTACAAAGGTAGACAAAACTCCCTCAGCTGATTTTGAAAAGACCTTCACAGACTCTGTTTTTGGAACTATGGAAGTTGTACAAAGTTTGTTGTCTCATAACATAAACAGGAAGTTTCTATATTTACCAAGCCTTCATCTTTTGGCCACTTTATAGATGATCACCTAAAAATGTTTTGTGGTCTCTGCACCTTTGTTCATCTGTCTAGCAGTTGTGGGCTGGTTTTGCCTTTTTAATAACCCTAGAAGAGCTTTCAACTTTGGTCTAACACACCTTCTTTCTCAGACACTATTTTATCCTCTGAATTTTTGACAAAGTCTACTCCTTGTAGCAACTGTGGGTTATCACCATGTTTGAAGGCAGTTAGGGCTCTCCAAAAATGATTAAACACACCCTAGCCTATCACGGTGTGGATTTTTGACACTCACAGCCAACAAGAACCTTTGATTTCCGACCAAAACACCCCACCTTATAACACTATTTGTATCTTGGAAACACAGAAAGAGCACATCACTTCTTAAACTCAAAATTTGTCATGGAGTGAGAAAAATACCTTTAAAATGCTTAAGGGCCCTTTTTGATTGGTTGAGCAACTCTCAAAAGAGTTTTTGAAGGTATTCAGGTGAGCGGCACGCTCACAAGAAATAACGTCGTGCAGTGAGGGGTGTCGGGTCGGCCTTCGGGCAGTTGATGACCGCGGTACAGGCGTGCTGCGCATCAATAGAAACTCAGTGTATTTTCTCTCCCAGGCGAGCCGCGCGCTTTTCCAGGCGTGCCGCGCAGGTTTGAAAGCCTGAAAAAACTTGAAATTTTCTCGAAGTCTTGTTTTTGTCCAATGAGCAGCCAGGGGAGCGCTTGTTGTGTTTTGAATTTTCAAAATGGGCTTTGCAACGGTCTCCCCACCCTTTTAAAGTTGGAAGAAAGTCAACCACCTTTTGAAATTGCTTTGTGAGGGTTTTGGAGGCCTTTTGACAAGGCTTTTCAGTCATAATGAAACACAAATCTCCTTTAAAACACTACACAGACCCATATTTCGTTTTTGAATGCTGTGGAGGCTGCTTTGAATGACACCAAAGTCATGACCTTTTTTACTTCCTTTTCACTGCTTCTTATTAAAGAAGAAACTCTGTCACTTTTTGCCTATTTCTGACCCTTTAAAGGAAAAACCTTGCTCAAAGACATATCAATGATTTGTGAGGCATCCTTTGCCATATCTTGGAAAGAGATGAATCACCACTCTAAAACTTACTTTGATAATTTCTGCTCTCCTGGTATTTTGATGATAATTATGCCCACTGTGGAGTTAATCAAACTGTCAGGTGCTCTTTGAGATCTTCTTTTGACTATGGGTGAAGAACCTCATTTGTACTCCCCAGATTTTACCTATATTTGTTCATCAAGGAAAAGGCCCTTAGAGACCCTCAATGCAATCATATCGAACAGTAAGGCTTTTTCACATGTTTCATAAAAGGCCTTTGACTGTAATAGTGATATGGCTTGATTCTTTTAATGTTGTCTCTGAATTTAAAATACTTGCCATATCCTTTCTTACACATACTGTCTCTATGTATCTATTTGCAAAGTCTCCTTCAGAAGCAAGGCTTAGGCTACCTTCTTGTCAATTTTGATGAGTTTTTTGAAAAAGATCTTCATGGACAGGAAGAGCAAAGCTTCTTTGAACATCAACATCACTCCTTGGCCTATGTTTAACCCAGCTCTCAACTCATAAACTTTGAATTGATTTCTACTAATTTCAACTCTGTCTTTTAAAGGAAATTAATGGCTAGATTTCATGCATGTTGATCAAGGAGAAAAGTCTTTGGAAACTCTTAATGAAATTACATACCACAGCATGGTTTGTTCATATGTCCATAAGAGGTCTTTGTCTGTGATAGTGATATGGCTTGATTCTTTGAAAGTTGTTTTGAATTTGAGACATCTTGTCATATCCTTTTCTTCACATTGATGAACCTGTCCAAGCTGTTCACTTTAGCTACAAGTTGCCTTTAAAGGAGATCTTTGATAGAAGAAAAACCAAACCTCTTTGATTCTTATAGTACTACTGCTTGTCATCTTTTTAACACCAGTTTCTATTCATAAGCCTTCAGTTGCTTTCTACTGATTTTAACTTTGTCTTTCAAATAGCGAAACCATATAATCAATCCTTGAAACACCACTGTTGTGTTAGTGGTTTCATCTATTGGAGAAAAAGGTGTTAAAACAAGTTTCCAGGTAGTTTGCAGCACTTTTGGCTTTGTGCCCTTTTGAATGACGGTACACCTCTGTTTCTGTCCCTCTGCTTGTTAAAGGAAGGAGGCCAGCATAATATTCCCAACCATCTGCTTTTAAATGAAGGAGGTTTTACAACCAAGGACCTAACCCTCTGCTCATATTTGGAGGAGGTTTTACACAATCATCCAACCCTCTGTTCATGTTTGGAGGAGGTTTTACACAGTGATGCTATTTCATCCCTTTTTCAAACTACGTTATCTTTCCTTGCAGTGCCTATTCACAGTTAAGTAAATAAAAGTGACAAATT